>JACEIK010000089.1:340723-370744 GCA_018107945.1 Datura stramonium | reverse complement strand
TTAGTTGTGCACGAGTGGCTTGACGTGCTAATGATTCCCTAATTAAAGTAATAATTAATACAGCTAATTGCAATATTGACTTCTACTTATATTTTAATTCCCACTTCTGCAGCAGAATCAGGAGAGATTTCATTAAAATTACAAGTACTACTGATTGGTTTTAACATTTTTTTCTATCTCTATCAATCTTTTTTCGAGTTTCACATTCTAATTTTCGTATCTGAACTATCACAATCTATATATTAAAACACACCTAGCTGATCGTGGATGGCGTGATAGTCTAAGTAGAACAAAAAAACAACTGATAGGCGGCCTAATCAACTTGTCAACTTCGAGGTGTATTTTAATACGTAGATGGTGATAGTTCAGATAGGAAAAGAGAACAATTGATAGTTGGCCTATAATCAGCTTCGAGATGTGTTTTAATACGTAGATGGTGGTAGTTCAGGTGTGAAAAGAGAACAACTAATAGTTGGTCTAATTAGTTTTGAGATGTATTTTAATGCATAGATGGTGATAGTTCATCTTGGAAAAGAAAATAACTGATAGTTGGCTTAATCAGCTTTGAGGTGTGCTTTAATATTTAGATGGTGATAGTTCAAGTAGGAAAAAGGGAACAACTGATAGTTGACTTAATCAGTTTAATACGTAGATGGTGATAGTTCAGGTAGGAAAAACAGAACAACTGGTAGTTGACCTAATCAGCTTCAGGGTGTATCTTAATACATAGATGGTGATAGTTCAGATAGGAAAAGAGAACAACTAATACTTAGCCTAATCATGTTCGAGATGTGTTTTAATACGTAGATGTTGATAATTCAGGTAGGAAAAAAGAACAACTGATAGTTGGCCTAATCAGCTTTGAGATGTGTTTTAATACGTAGATGGTGATAGTTCAAGTAGGAAAAGAGAACAATTGATAGTTGGAATGTGAAAGTCGAGAGAAAATGACAGTTAATATGTGTTTTTGACCATTAACTCTAATTTAAAATCGCAATAATATTGATCATGAAAAGTGAGATTATATATTATGAGAATAATTATCTGTTTTCTAACATGTAAACTATTCAACAAGGTGTTGCAAATAGGTATAAATTGAACTCTATTATATTGTGTTCTATTCCACAACTACAAAAACGTTGGTTGTCCTGATAGAAGTGTGAAAAGTAATGATATTTATTTTGTAGCCATGATTGAGTGGGTTTTTTCTGCTTATCTTTTCTTCAATTATGCAACAATAGAAGAGATTATATTGCAGTCTAATTCATAACTCAGCTTCTCCAGAATTTGATGTTTGTGGTTCAATTCTTGTTGATGGTGGTAAGTGTTAGTATGGGGTGGTAAGTGTTAGTTTGGCACGCCACTTAGACACTAGAGAGGATGAATAGTATTTAAATAGTTTTTCGACCTATTAAAATTTTACCTACTGAAACACTCAAAATTTCGAAGCTTAAGCACTAAAACTTGATTCTCCAACCAACTTGTACGACAAGTAAAATGCGGAAAGTCTAGTCACCGGGGTAGACCGGGAAGGAATGAAGAAGATCCCCACCCTAAATCTCTTCAACAAGACCGCTCATGATACTGCTTGGGTAAGTTCACTCTTTGATCATTTTCCATATATATATATATATGTATGTATGTATAAGTTTCCAACTCCTAAGGCTTGAGCGGGAGAATGAAGACCTAGTTTAGGAACAAGCCCGACTAAAGAGAAAATGTCCTTGTGGCCCGAAAAATGGGACCAAGTCAAGGCTACAGAGCTCAAGCTTGAGGAGGCCAAAATTCAAATTGCTCAGATCAAACAGGACAAGTGTTCCCTTACACAATAAAATTAAAAGAGTGTATGATTACTGAACAGGCCAAGGTTCGGTTTGAAGAAGAGATCCGAGCAGAAGCTCTTAAGGTTTCTACTCAGCGAGTGTCTGAGGTTGCTGATGAGATCTGCACAATATGCTTATTGCTAACTCACTAAAAATCTTGTCAGAAAAATGTAATTGGAACAAAAATCAATCGAATGAAAAAAAGTGTAGTGCACATCATTTGGGATTCGCGTGTTTCACCAAATTTGCATTCAAAGATAGTACTTTTTCAAATGACTGATGTTCCAATTACTTTGTAACCGGCTATTGCTCATATCGGCCAGTTGATATGCACCCTTTTCAACTATATCAACTACTTTATATGGTCCTTTCCCAGTTCGAATTTATTATTTCTGAGTTAGGGTCTAGGGTATTTAGAGTTATTTTTGGAGGATTAAATCTCAGACCTTGAAATGTCTAAGCTTATTCTGTCAATTGTAATATTGTTCCATCCTTTGCTTTTGAGCTGCCATTTGAATAAGAGCATTTCTCGGTGTTCATCCAATAAATTCAAATGGACAAGCATGGCTTTGTTGTTTTCTACCTCATTGGTTCATCCAAATCTAATACTTGGTTTTCCAACTTCCACCGGTATCAATGTTTCTACCTCATAATATAGGAAAAATAGGGTTTCCCCGATGCTGGATCTTACACTCATTCGATGGGCCTATAAAACTCCGGGTAATTCTTCTATGCAATTCACTTTGGCATCCTCCAATCTATTCTTGAGACTCATCATTACTGATTTGTTGGTGGACTCAACTTGACCATTTGCACTAGGATGATACGGAGATGAAGTGATCCTCTTGATTTGAATATTCCAACGAAACTAGTTACCTTCGATCCGATGAACTAAGGGCTATTTTCATATGAAACTTCCCTTCGTGATCCTGAAATGGCATATTATATTGTCCCAAATGAAATCTATCACTTCACGTTCTCAAATCCTCTTGTAGGCTCCCACTTCAATCCATTAGAAAAAGTAATCGGTCATTATAAGCAAAAATCTTACATGTAATGTCCATTCCCTGTTTCATTAATCGGCAAAGGACAATCACTGAATATAGAAGTTCTCTAGTTGGTGGATTATTTGTGCAAATCGTTGACATTTGTCGCATTTTTGACAAATGATTTCTTGTTTCACTTGGGGCTAATAATATCCTTCCACATAATCTTAAGGATAAGGAATCAGCCCCGAACTAGTTTCTGCATATTCCTTTGTGTATCTTTTGTGTTACATATTTAGTCTGCCCTAGTCTGAGGCATCTTTCTAATGGCCCTGAATAAGTTCCCCTGTATAATTTTTCATCTACTAAATAGAATTTGGTAGCCTTAGTCCTGAGTGTCTGAGAAGATTTGGAGTCATTCGAATTACTACGCAAATCCCAAACCAGACTTGGTGAATTCACCTCCCCATAACCAGGTACATCCCACACCGAGTGCAGCAAGTGCACCACCGAACCATTGACAGGGTTATCTGCCTTCAGATGATCCACGAATTTTTAAAGTATCTACTTATGTGTTATCTTCTCTCCATATCTACATCATTGTCCATTTCTTGAATCTAGAAAGGGACGCTTGCACTTTGCTTAAGTATTTCAGCATCGTATCATATTTTTCTTCGTAAATCTCATGGACTTAGTTCACTATCAATTGAGAATCACAATTTATTTGAATAACATCGAAGCCTAGTCCCCGAGCCAACTTGATTCTTGCAAGAATGGTCTCATATTTGGCCTCATTGTTAGTAAATGGAACACAATTTATTGATTGTTTCAACCTCTCCCTATTTGGGGTGATCAAGACTATTCTCAGTCTGGTATCTTTTATATTTTAGGCTCCTTCCATGTACAAAATCCACACACTAGATCCATTCCCCAAGATAAGAATTGCATTTTGTTTTTGCTAAAGGGATCATCGCCTGAACCTATTTGACGCTGCTTTTGTCATTGGTCAGTGATTCCTTGACTAACGATACTGTATATACTTCCTTTGCAGCCAAAAGGTCCTCACTCATTTGTTTTATCCCCTCTGATGTTGGAAACTTCATCACCTGATGGTATGTGGATGGTACTGCTTTCATGGCATAGATTTATGGTCTTCCCAATATAACATTGTATCCCATTTCCCCATCAAGGTTGTCGAATTAAGTTGGCTTGATCATTATTTCAACATTTTGACAGTTGTATTTCTCCTTGGATCATTTCATTGGACATGTTAAATCTGTGTCACACCCCACATTGGGAGGCATGACTGGCACCTAGTACCTCACTGCGATCTGAACTGACCTAGTTGGGCTTATGCACTTCGGGTGCATGCCTGCAACTCAATTTAAGAAAACAACGAGCCATATCTCGGTTGTAAACACAGTCTCGGGCCGAAAGGCTGCATAACCACCTGTAAAAGAAAACAGCTAACCAACAACAAGCAGTAAAAAAGGATCTTATGTGGGCTGATAAGACCACCACGCTGTCTAGTTATAACATAAAGAAAACAAACAACCAGAACTATGTTATAGCCGACAAGGCTACTAACTAATAGTTAAACTAGGCCCCACACAACCATCACGCAAAACAAAACATGCATAGGCCCCACACGGCCAACAACAAAAGCTAACAACTAGAAATCTGTAGCCTACAAGCCTCTAAGAGTGGAATAATGGTTGGGACAGAGCCCCGATCTACCCATAAACTGTACTATAAAAGAACAAACTTTCTAGCTATCAACCCCGGAGAAAAGAAGTTGATTAGACTACTGACTCGACTAATGACTAGAAAGGTCCTGAACCGCGTCTATCCACACCTGCAGGCAAGTAATGCAGCGCCCCAAAGATGAGCGCCAGTACAATGTGAACCTGATATGTAAGGAATAAATGAAGATGACTGAATGATACTGCTAATGAAACTGAAAATAATTCAATAGGAGGGATAGAGATACAATCTGAATGGCCTTACAACCTGTTGTATAACCAATAATAATTAATGCAAACAAGAATCTTACCTGGCCCCCGTAAGCCCGGAAGGTACAATCAACATAGAATAACCTGTCTGGGCCCCCCATAATCCCTGGCGAGCACACTTCAATCTATTTACCCCATAACAAGGTCAAAATATGTCAACAGGTAACTATAGCCAACATGTTTGTCCCCTAGGTCTGCAACTGAGCCCACTCGGCTCCTGTAGCTGTGTCTGAGTCCGGTGGACTCCTGTAACGCACCTTGGGCACATAGACTCGATGAGGGTCAGTGATGCCAAAATGGCACAAAAATAATAGTCCATCCATGGAATGAATTGTAATATGGCCCTTGGGCCACAACATAGTTCCTTGGAACAACATATAGCTCCTTGGAGTGATCCATATAGCCCCGTAGGAGATGACACAGTTAGTAACCCTGAAGTTAGACAACGGAAGGCTATATAGAGTGGGGTCAGTCCCAATCTAAATAGAAAACTCTAATCTCAAACTAACAGTAGCATCTAATCACAACATACATGCTTCTGACTTTCTTACAAGGACATAAGTCGTATTACCATACGACAAGAATAACTTGCCGAATAATTAGCCTTAACATACCTAGTATGTCGACTTTCGTTTAACTGGAGAGTTTCAACTTGTAAACGGTGGTTCCACCCAACTGCAACCCTTATACTGAGAGAATAGGGCTAGTTTCAATACTAAATTCGAAAAATAATGATAACTTTCGATAATAATAGCAACTAAGAATAACTCGGAAGAAAACCTATAATTTCACGAGAGTTCAGAAGGGAGAGATGCTCACCTAATGCCTGTGGCCATTTAGGATTCAAATTGGAGTAATTCTGACAAACTTTACTTGGCGGAGTTCCGATACGCCGAGCGAATTTTTGAGAAATAATTTCGTAGAAATGCTTCTCGTAGGTTTAGGACTTGTTACCTGAAGTTAATTTGTGTTTGGATGGCGTTTGATAGCGTAATTTGATGAAATGGTAACCAAAGTTGCGTTCCTTCTCTTCTCTGTCTGAGGTTTTTATGTTGGAATGATTCAAAGTGAACAAGGGTGCTTTATATATATATACATGGTCGGTGGCAGGGATGGCACCCCGTGCTGCCCATCACGTCAAGGGGACTGGCGCACCGTGCTTCCCCTTACGTAGGCCGACTGGCGCGTCGCACTGGCCCTTTGCGCGTTGGTCCTGTCCAACCCTTCTCCCAAGGCTCTTCCCACACGCGTCAAGCTCTCTTTATTCGATACAGCCCACGTGTACGCCTACTAACCGCTAACATTTTATGGGGTGTAACGATCTGGTTAAAAGTTTTATCAGTGGGGTTATTTCATCCATCAACTTCATTTGCTCAAGGACCCTCATGTGGGAATATTTATCGAGCTATGCGGGTCAATCAACAAACACTTAACCATAAAATGTGTAATATCTAAAGAGATTACCATAGCACTGTTGTAAGGGAGTTTCAGTGTTTTCAAAGTCTTGTTCGTTGAAGACGATTGCTTCTGAATCTCAATCTTCCCGATGTCTTTTTCCGTAGCTAACCGATACTTTAGACTCCTTCCTGATCGACACTATTATGCCGTAAACTTCTCCCCATCCAATAATCATATTTACTTGATGGNATTATGCCGTAAACTTCTCCCCATCCAATAATCATATTTACTTGATGGGGGGGGGGGTAGGCTAACCTCGATATTGACCTTGGCCTGGTACTTACGAATTGAATTTGGTCTAATGGCTTACGAACTCCATCAAATGCCCATTTTAAGGAGCATCGCCACTTCTCCCCGAAGATGTTTACAGTCTCTCGTCCTGTGCTTGTATGTTCTATGAAAATCACTCTAAAAGATTAGATCCTTGACCAGGGATCCAATCTAACAAGTTTCAGGAATTGAGAATCCCTGATGTTCTTTACGACACTAACCAGCTAAGTTGGACTGATGCTGAATCCAAACTTCTAGAACCTAAGAATACTCTCTATTTTGAAAACTAAACTCGAGACTCTGATACCTTCCCGATTATGTCGTCCTTTACCATTTCGAGGATCATCCAAAAAGGTTAGGCCTGAACTTAGCTTATCCCCATCCTGGTATGGGGAGAACTAGCTCTTCGTAGGTTTTGAGTCTGATTCTTATACCTTTATCATCTATCATTGAATTTGCAATAGTCATCCTCTATCTGAATCATCAACTCGTACAGATTGTGTGCATTGGCCCAAGTCATATACTCAAACTTGTTAGACTTTCTTTAGGCTTTAGGGTTGCAGTCAAACTTTCAGGATTTAGTCCCTTTGTGAAAGCTTTGACAACCATTGGCACCATCATCCTTTCTCTCTAGAATTTTTGCGATAAAGTCCTTGAGTATCTCAGAATCACCCTGATCAATTTTGAAGACATTCACTTTTGAGGTTGCACCTTTCTGGACCCATCGTGTGCCTTGACGAAATAATCTACAAGCATATTAGAAAAGTCAATAGAATTTTCAGTAATAAAAAGTATCATATGAGTGCTCCTCCAATCAGAGTTTCTCCGAACTTTCTGACCATGATCGACTCAACCTTGTCTTTAGTTAAGTAGTTCCCTTTAATGTGAGTGGTGAAAACCAAGATATGTTCATGCGGGTCTTCATTTTATCATACTTCAGAATAGTCAACATCCAAAAATTCTTTAGAATGGGCCTTGTCACTGCACTAGATTTGTAAGGAAATTCAACATAATTTATTGAGCCCGATTCCTTTATGGCAGAAGGCACTCCCGGTATATGGCTCATCTAAGTATGTAGTTCCGCGAGTCCCAATTTGAGTTCCTTTCTGAGAAAATCCACAATTGGGATGGCAACATTATGATCAAATCTCGTGCATCTGCTCCACAATCTTCTAATCGGGTACTTGCCGCATGCCCGACCCCTGAATTTTTTGGTGGTGCGGGTGTTTCAGAGCGTTGGGTTACACATACCAGTGTAGTTAGAAACTATAATAGTCAACACCTTTAGCAACTTCATTACCCTTTTACCCTACTGGTTTAAGTAGTCCACTATGGATTTCTACTTAGTTATGAGTAGTAGTACTCTCTTCTTTGTCCCTCTTTGCTTGTTCACATTGTGTAGGTTTAGATCATCAGATTTTGCCTCTTATGTAAAAGTGTTTTACTCATCCCCAAGATTCATCTAGCCCTTCTGACTTGTTGAAGAGATGTACATCAAACACATTCCTAGTGTTTTGGTTCTCATTTTCCATAAGTGATTCCTCTAAAACAAACAATTTTTAAGACAATAAGGAGGTAGAGTAATGAGTTAAACCAACACACAACTATCATGGTCCCACGGTAGGTGCTAAACTGTTTACCCTAAAAATAGTAAGGTTTAATTTGAGGTTAAGAACACACATCTTAATATAACACTTAGACTCAGTTGTTAGCAGTTAAATAATGTTCATGAGAGAGATAAAAGTGTCAAAAACAAGAACCGTAAAGATGATAAAGAAAACTAAATGAAGTCAAAGAACTCTGATGGCATCGTTTACAATGGATCCAATGATGTAAAACTGAAGTAGGCCATAAATCTGAGATTGTTTCTGAGAATAAAAATAGTGAAGTAAAGAGTTGATGAAATCTAGAAAGTCAACTAAATATATTGCTTTTTTGTATTGTTCAGAATTTGACGCCGTACAATTGTGCTAAAACTATTATATATATGCAACAAAGGTAATACATCAACCAATGAAAAGGTTCCATGCAAGTCCTAAAGTATCATACCCTATGGTTGCACTCTACATGGAAATATTGTCAATGGTGATAGCTAATATTCCTATGTAGTTTGCAAGATATCGTACGAGTGTTTCTGGCAATCTGATCTTTTTGTCTCTTTTGCCATGTCATTAGGAAACGAGTCCTTCACTATCCTCGGGCCACGAGTTCCCGCCTTTTTACCAATAATGATCATCTTGTGACCTCAGATACATGTTGGGGTCGAGTTCCACTGAACATCTGTCCCCAAAGCCTGGTCATTCCGTCAACTAATTTACTCAGGCATTTTTTGCTAATAATGTGTTTCATCTTCTGCTATGCCACGTGTACAAGTTATTTTCTACCCCAAACAATATTACTGATAAAAAGGAATTCATATGATCAATCCTAACTAGTTCGGGATTAAAGCATGATTACTATTGTTGTAAGAGTGAATAGGTTAAATCTTCTTAAATTATCATTGTTTTGTGAATTTTATACCTTAAGTAATGGGTGTTCTTGTTGTATCCTGAAATGTAACTTTCTTTAGATTAAAAACCCTAGTCCGCGTGTGAAATGAAAGAGTCTTCAAAATGAGTTAATGGCAGTTCAAGAGATATAAGAACACCCAATAGTTTAGATATACAACTCGCAAAACAGTGATACTAATCACTCAAAAAAAAAAAATCAAAGTGCACTACCTCTTGGAAATTTCGGAAGGAGCTTTTGGAGCATGATGCCCAGCATATCATATCCCTTCGGTAGGTATTTTAATACGAGTTCATGATAGTTAAAGAAGGTTCTGTAAACACCTAGTAGTTTAGATATGAAACTCGCAAAATGACGATAATTTAAGAGTGTTTAACCTTTTCATTTTCCAAATTTACGCTCAAATAGGTCGTGTGACATGTTTTCTTGCCTAAGAACATACATTACAATTAAAATCCTAACTCTCAAGCCAAGGCTTGATTCTGCTAAAAATGTGAGGCAACCTTCTTTTTCTTTTTCCTTGCAAGACATCAGTGTAACAAGGTAGAGAACTAAGGTCAAAAACATTGTACAAAAATGAAAAGAATGTTTTACAGACCTAAGAAATTCTATTTTTTGTCATCGTCATCGCCGTCATCATTCTTTGAAGGTCTATACTGCTGAATAACAAGAATTGAACCACTAATATCAAATTCTGGAGAAGCCAAAAAATCTCCTACTTTACCGAGCTCCGGACTTTCTTCCCAATCACTCATTCCAGTTTTTAGAATCGAATGTCCTCGCCCGTCCTTTCCTACTATGAACAATGAATACATTTCAGCCATGTCTCTCAAGGCAGATGCCGTCTCTGCGCCATTTTCTACAACCTTTTCCACATACCCTACTTGACCTGTCACCACATACCTGATCATTTCAAAAATTACTATCAATCACCACACGCCGGAATAAGAATAAATAAGCTTAACGACTAGTACTTTTACTATTTATGAAAGGATATGCACATAGAAAGTATATACACAGAGTAAATGGCGAAAAAGTACTAGCATGTTAGATGTGTAAAAGGCTTTCTTATTACCTGCTATGGAAATCTGCCAAAACTGCATTATCTGCTTCTTTCTCTACTTCGTCCATTGATATTGCCATCAAGACATCATCCGTTTTGTGGGCAATATTGACACCTGCAATTAGTCCTCTAGAAGATGCGGGAAGGAACCTAATTATGGTGAGATTTATGTGATGATCCATGCCAAGACGTTTACTAAAGCCTAATGCTTCACGATCATCAGGTCCGCCAAAAAATAAGATAGCAATGTGTTGCAGAGAGTCAGAACCCGAAGGATTTAAGGACCCTGCTGTAAGTCCCCGGTCAATAAGAATGGCAACTGAACATGGGGCATGGCGAAGAACTTTCTGATTTGTAGGTCGTATTCCTTGTTTACCGGTTTCTAGCTTCCCATCGATTCTCTGGTGTTTGTGGAAAGGAAGGACTATGATAGATGCTCTTATGTCTTCAGCAGTGTTACAAACATCTATATGCATACGTGAAAAGGGAGATACAGCTTTAATCTGATGAACCAATAACCCCGTCTCAATAGCGAATATATCCATGGCGTCATTTATCTCAACAACATCATTCCCACCATAATCATCTTCATCACTTAGTTCATCATCTTCTCTTTGATTGTACATCAAATTAGTCTTTTTTTTATCTGGGAGCTCAACGAGATGCATCAAGTAAGGGGTTATTGGAACTTCTCTTGGTCCTCTGGAGGCTGCAATAAGTCCTAGCATAGTTGCCACTGGACGTGGACTATGCACACAAGCAAGTATTCGTAGTTCGGCTTCTGGATTATGAGATTCAAAATATATTTGCCTGTAGCCAATGATATCACTTTCTCTTCTCACCATGAAAGCTACTATTGGTCCCCATATCAATGTATTCACAATAAGTGTTGCTATCATCACATCATAGAAATTGTGGCTCGTAACAATCTGCAAATTTGCGCAATCTTATTTCATGCTACTAATATAGTAGATAGGCTAAAGGTAGAAGTTGTCTAACTGTAAGAAGGTAAATAACAACATTATTATCTCACTGCATGTGACTTTCTATCAGCTTGCAGACATGCTACTTTAACATTGTCGTTTGTTAAAAAGATAAATAAGCACTTGAAAACAAAGATCACAAGAAGGGCATAATTCTTTTGCCTTCTACTCATTAAAACAGGGTGTTTCTTGATTAAATAGTGCATTTGGCTAGAGTTATTGTAAAAGATTAGATTGATACTTTACATTTTTCCGTTTACCAATTTCTCTAATTATGAAACCTGATATCAACCAATCTACTTTATGAAATCTTTTTGAGGTACAAAACTAACCAAACCTACGCTTTGTAGGTCTAAAATTAACACAAGAAATCATGCAAGGTATAAAACCATATATAAGCTTTAAGTTCTATTTCATGCTTATTCAAAGAAATCTTGGAAAGGAAAACTTACATTGCTCGTCAAGCCAATCGTCAATGCCAGCATATCAACATGACCTTTTAGGTTCATCATAAAAGCGAGAAGCACCCCTTCTCTATAAGGAATCTTTAGGTGATAGCAAGCTCCCAGTGTTCCAACAATCTTCCCTCCAATGCTTGACAAAATAAGGATACAGAATACCATAAAGTTACGCAAATTTTTCAGCTTAGTCACATTTGCCCTGAAACCATGGTTACCAAAGTAGATTGGAAATATGAAACTATGAATTGGATATGTGAGTTTGATCAACAAAGTGCGAGCTGCTTTGCCTCCTCTAGGGAACATTGAGCCAATCAGGAAAGAAGCTATGATGCTGCTGAATCCAAGCTGTTCGAGGGCCATAGCAGCGATATAAAGAATTGCTACAAGTACAAATACTTCAGTATTTCCAAGGTACTTTTTGTTCCTATTCCTCTTATTCAACCAATTAGCCAGATACATATTGATTACAATAACTACACCAACAATAATAAAATATAGAAAAAAGAAAAAGATCCATTTTGTAACTGATGTTGACTTGTACTCTGAAAGTAAAAACAATAGAAGCACCGAATATGCATCGGCTATCAAAGAAGAAGATACAGCCAACTTCCCAGTCTCAGAAGTTCCAAACTTAAGGTCTGCTGCCACGCGGACTACAATCGGGGATGCTGCATTGGCTAATGTTATTATGATCATTAAGGACATCATGAATAAAGAACCATGGGAAGCTGTCTCTTGAAATACTAAGAAAGTGACAGCAGCTGCAAAGAAAGTACATGCTAAACTACTGCCACAAGCAATAATGCTTGCAGGGCGTATGTTGCGCATCAGATAAGGGAAGTCCGTCTCAAGGCCAATCAGGAACATGATTATAGTTCTAAAAATTAACGCCATGAATTCATAATAACCCGAATTATAACNATTGATGTAGGCAGCAACATAATAACCCGAATTATAACTTTGAATGAAGAACGACTCTACTGCTTTGATTCGTGAAAACCCCGAGGGACCCATCAAGAACCCTGCCTGTGTAATTAACCAAATAGAAAACGTAAGAAACAAGAAACATTAACCACATGTCCAATCCAAAACAAAATTATCAATTTGAGCTTATTTCATCACCATGCATTCCCAAAATTTAAATCTTTGACAAATAGCAGGTTTATATACTCAAGCACTATGTTGCTCAGACTTTTCAAAACTGTTGTCACGCCAATTTTGGATAATTCGACACACATCTGTCCACATTTTTTAAGAGTCCGATCAACATAGTTTCATCATATTGTGTTCCAAATGCAACATTTGGTCCACCATAAGACCTTTTTAGCTATAAAGTTGTCTTTTTTCCCATTCCACCTCCATTTCTTGTCTTTCAAATCAAAATGTGAAATGATTACAAGTTCAGAAAATCACCCAAAAAATTAAAATAAACAAATAGCTAGCAAATACAAGATCTCTAATTCATGTAATAAGAAAAAAAAACAAGATCCTACACATTTTGGGCAATCATATTTTAAACATAATTATGCATATGCACACAATGTGTTTGTATAAAACACTGTGTGAATGATGACATACTTACGAGAATTTGAACAATGGGTGAAGCTTGGCCTAAAGGCTTGAGCAAAATCTGCAGAATATGAGAGATCACAAGAATCCCAGAATACTGCCAACCCATACTAATAATTGGGTTAACCAATTCTTGATTGCAAGAACCGGCCTCTTGTTCTTCTGTAGTAGCCATCTTTCCGTCTTGATTGATTAAAAAACAAAAATGGGGATAAAAATTTTCAAGAATCTTTTTTGATTACTTTTTCATGGTTAAGCTAAAGGGGGTCGAGGATGTGAGACAGATAAAGCTGGTAGCTTTTTCCTCCCTCCCAAACCTTCTTTACTTGGCCCCTTTGCTGCTGAATTTTCTTCCTCTGTTTTTTTCTTCCCTTTGTTGTAACCATTTGTGTAAACCGAAACAAAAGTGCGAAAACAGGGCGCTGGATTGCTACTCTACTTTCCTTTTTTTTTCCTTGGTTTCGACCGCTATTGGCGGATGCTGCCCTGTGTGTTTATTTTTTGTTGTTGCTAGCTAGACAAGGGGGGCCAAAATGAGTTAAAAATCGAGTCATAATTATCTAATCACGTAAATTGATATATTATAGTATCGTTTGATAGGATATATAAAAATAATACGGATAAAGTATATTACTTTTTCTGTTTTAAAATAAGTGGTGCTTTTAGTTGGGGGCATAGTCCTTAAGAAAGTTATTCATTTCTGGACAGAAAAATATATTTTTACCCACTTAATCCTAATAAATATTTTTTTTGAAATGTAGTAACTCTTTAATATTTTCTTGATTATGTAAAACTAATCTATATTTAAATAAGGGTAAAATTGGAAGAACATCATAAATGTGTTCTTGATTTTATAAAACACCACTTATTTTGAAACAAAATCAAAAGGTTAATACACCACTTATTTTGAAACGGAGGGAGTAGTAATGTTGGCATTAGTAATACTAGTATTAGTTATGTTGAAATAATTTCTTATGTACTATTTAGTTTGACGTGTTAAAAATAACATTCATCACATAATTTTTTTTAAAAATATCCTCCACAAATAAGATAGAAAAGGTTTTGAGGGGCAATTGTGTCTTTAACCATGCCAATGCATTCATTAAAAATTATTGCATTACTAATACCATGATTTTTCATGTATTAGTTATACATAGCATAATATCATCAGATTGAGTGTTAGTAGTATATATGTTGAAAAAGTGTACCAAATAAGGTATTTGTAATACACAAAGTTAATGCATACATTGTTTTATCTAATACATCCTACCAAACGACCCCTATATGTAATAAATATACTACAACAACAACAATAACTACCCAATGAAATCCAACAAAGTGAGGTATATGGAGGGTAGAATGTACGCAGACCATATCCCTACCAAGGTAGAGAGGCTATTTCCGATAGACCCTCGGCTTATAACAGATAAAATAAAACTCTCAAAGAAAAAGAAAAGAAAAGGAAAGAAAAGAGATAGAAAAAAAGAAAGGAAGAGAAAAACAATAATAAAATATTAATCATGATATGACAAACAACAAAACATGCTACACGGATCAGGACAAGAGAAACAATAAGCACACCGACCAAGCAACTATACAAGCAATATTACGCCGGGAATACAAAAGCAAGGCAACACATGCCTACCTACTACCCTAGTCTGTATCCTTCACACCTTCTTATTTAAGGTCAAGTCCTCGGTAAGCTGCAACTGTGTCATATCTTGTCTAATCACCTCTCCCCACTTTTTATTCGGTCTACCTCTACCTCTCCTAAATTGTCCATATCCAACCTCTCACACGTCAGCACTAGGGCATCTGTGCATCTCCGTGTTACATGCCCAAACTACCTCAGTCTTGCCTCATGCATCTCTTCCTCCGCCAAAGCCACTCCCACCTTGACCCGGATATCGTCACTCCTAATCCTCTCCCTCATAGTATGGCAACAAATCCACCGCAATATCCTCATTTCTGCAACCTTCATTTTCTAAACATTGGAGTTCTTGACTAGCCGGCACTCCACCCCATATATGCAACATAGTCGGTCTAACCACCACTCTACAAAACTTGCCTTTAAGTTTTATTGGCATCTTCTTATCACACAAGACTCCGAATGCTAGCCTTCATTTCATCCACGCTTCACCAATATAGTGCGCGACATCCTTTTCGATCTCTTCATTTCCTTGGATAACAAACCCAAGGTACTTGAAACTTTCTCTCTTCTGAATAACATGTGAGTCCGACATTACTCTCTCATCGGCCTCATGCAACACATCACTGAATTGCACTCTAGATACTTCGTCTTGATCCTACTCAACCTAAACCCTTCAGCCTCTAAATATAGTTATTAATATAGTAAGAGTTTAAAAAAACTATCAAACAATTTGATAGTTTCTTAATTTCGCCTTGCATATACTAGTGATATACCAATTTCTGAAGTTCAGTAGTTTTTGAGATTTGTTCTGTATTAGTGATACATTAATTTGCTATATATTTGTTTATTATATCACTTATACAGAATAAATTTCAAAAACTATTATATCACTAATACAAAAATAAGTTTCAAAAACTTTTATTATATTTAATGATTATCCAAATTATGACCTCAAATTATCATTATTTCTTAAATTTTCCCTTTCATCAATAAGGGAGATTTGCATAAATAGGAGGGATAATACTACACCATGCATGTGGTTTCTACAAAATATATAAAATAAGACTAATCCAATTTGAACTTCACATAGAAATTAGTATCAAATCCAATTTGTGGGATAGAGAAAAATGGTGAAGGATAATTATTTTTCCAATATATTCTTTAACATAATTACAGTACTCTTCACAAGTTTTGCCAAATTAACAAATCTCATCATGTTCACAAGTTATGTCTGGAGGAACATAACTTTCGCACTATCTAAATTGTTTAGCTGAAAAATATTTTTCGGGAAAATAAGTGAGTATTTTACTTATTTTCTTGTATTCAGTACGGAAGTAAAAAAAAATATTATTCGAAAAGCATTTGTATATAATCTAAACAAATATTATGAAAGATAGAGGGTGAGAGGGTAGGAGTGTGGGATGGTGTGGATGGGGGATACGAGGGTGGCTGTGAAAATGAGGCGGTCGGAAGGATACTTGGGCGCACTCCTTAAGATAACTGCTCATTCCTAGAAAAAATATATATTTTTCCCCTTTTACCCTTAATAAATTAATATCTTGAAAAAGAAGTACTCCCTCCGTTCCATTTTAATTGTTATGTCTATTAAGAATAATTGTTTCAAAATACTTGCTAATTTCAAAATTCAAGAGATAATTGACCCTATCTTTTTAATTCTAACCTTAGTACTTAATGTCATTCTAAAATGTGAAAAGAATTATTATTATATGTTTTGAAAAAATTAATAGGGTTATATTAGTCAAATTACCAGCTCTATTAATTTTTTTTAATGAGTGTGGAAATCTTATCCTAGCAATTAAAATGGAACAGGGAGAGTAACTCTTTAGTATTTTCTTAATTATGCAAACTCTCTCCATTTAAATAAGGATAAAATTGAAATAACATCATTAATGTCTTCTTGGTTATGTAGAGTACCACTTATTTTGAAACAAAATCAAAAAATTAAAACATCACTTATTTTGAAATGAAGAGAGTATTAATTAATCTCGAAAACTATTTTGTATTAAAATAATTAAAATAGTTATTCTATATAAAAAATAAAATACCTCAATCCAAAAAATATCTTTATCTATCTCATTTCACCAACCGAAACATCGTGAAGTTTTTTAAAATAGAGACAAAATTCAAAAACCGATTAAAAAAAAACCACTTGTGGAATTTTCTGAGCAAGTTGGGTTATAACATCCAAATGTTTGCTTAGCCAACTCATGTCTGATAAAAATAGTTAGAAGTGTATATAGTTAGACCAAAATTAGTAATATTCTATTTCCTTTTGGCTCAAATGTTGTATGAGTAGGTCATAAATGTTGTTTCATATTGTTCTCATGGCCGGCAATAATATCGTTGAGGATACGTATTAGGGTAGAAAGTTAAGAAATAGTGTTGTCTCGCTATTCATTCATATTAGCATTTGTAATTTTGCTTTTGTAGTTTCATGTGCCTTTGATTTTTGTTATTATCTGGAGCCTTAATGAATCTTCTGATGAGGAGTTTGATGGGCCGGAAGGGGCCGGAAGAAGAAGAAGTGGCTGGCCTCTTCCCGAAACAACACTTAAAACAACAATAAAAGAAAAAAATCCAGTAAATAAACTCCAATTACTTCGATTATCGTATTATTTTGTTGTAGTTACTGTTCAAAATGTTAATTCTTTTTCTGGACTATTTCTTTTTCTCTGAGGTAGGGGTTAAATCTGCGTACACTTTACTCTTCCTAAATTTCACTTTGTGAGACTACACTGGGTTGTTGTTCTTGATCGATCCAAATTTATTCCTTTACATTTTATTCGGATTTAAGATTACCCCATATTTTATTCAGCTTGGGGTCTATTAGAATGAGCAAATACAAGTAAGGATTGAAGCCTCCTTAGCTCTGCCAGGTACCGAACAAGGGTTAGCTCCGTAAATATGTAGAGACGATTTGCTACAATAACTACCAATCATATATAGTGTAACCAAAGGTTAAATGTAAATTTTCATTTTGTACAAAAAGTCCAATGACCCTTTTTCCACTTCTCATAATAACAAGAAGGTGAGTATAGAGTTAAACTGACAGTAAAAATTTACTCACACCCACTATTACTCATGTGCCAATTATGGTTTCTTGAGTTAGTTTCCCTAGATTGACTCTTGGAATACCTCAAGTTTTATTTGAACTTTAATTAAATTAGTACTAAATGAAATCCATCCCTCCACGTTGAGTCAACTCCATTGTCCAATTCTCATATGTCTTTTGCAAATAATCATGTTGGCCACACTTCCCTTTATTTCAAGAATTAACAACACACACAGAGAGACACACAAAATCTTCCCAATTAAAGAAGCTCATCATGAGCCACAATCAAACACAAAACACACTTATCAAACAATATGAGAATCATGTCCAAGAAGAAAATTCTTGGGAAAGTCCGCAAGAAGTTGTACAATCCAAATGAAAAAACAACAACAATCATTGTTGTCCATAACAACACCATCAGTAGTAGTACTAACAGGATTAGCAGTGCAGATTATGACCAATATTCTCATGAAGATCATAGTGGCCCTCATTTTATGTCTAAAGAGGATATGGCATCAATTTCTATCCAAGCTTATTTTAGGGGTTACCTTGTAAGTTGTACTTAACTTGACCCTCCTAGCTCCTTGATATTCCTATTTTTAGATTTGAAATTTATACATTATTATAGCTATCTTGAATTAATACTATAATATTAACTGATTTCACAGATAAATATTTAGTGAATTTATTCAATATACTTATAGGTTTTAGATAAAAGCTATTGTGTTCACGTGAAATTTGAACCTGCCCCTTAGATCTGCTCCTATAGTCATCTAACTTTTTTGGTTATTACATCAAAAATCATCATAGTTCTAATTTTTGTAACCAGAGAATAATTTGAATACATGACTATATATATAATAAATAAAAATTAAATTAAATCAAAAAAGGGGTGCTACATTTTGTCACGAAAATGCAAGTAGGTTGTCATACGTATAAAATTGTCATGTAAGTATAGTCACTTCAGCAACCCACATATATCCAAGATTTTTTGGCCAACCTAATACATAGTATCTTTCACCATGTGGTATATATTACGGATTTTTTGTTTTGTATTTTACGTGGGTCAGAAAAATAATTTATTTTATTTAAGTTAGACGACTATACGTGAAAAAGATGTGATCAAATACTAACACTAACACATTAGATCCTATCAGAACTCCAAATTTAATCGTGTTTGGGGGAGAGTAGTACTAGAATGGGTGATCCCCCGAAGAAATCCTCTAGTTGCATCCCTTCTTTAATTTTTACCCTAGGTATGCTGTTGTTGTTGACCATGGACAGAGGTTGAGTACCAGAAGGTGATTTATCTGAACCCTGTTCATCGAAAAATTATATTATATATACACGATCTAAATTATTCTTTATGTATATATTGTAGATGTTGAACTAAACCTCTTTGACTGCTTCGTATGTTTACTTCTTTTATTTTGAATCCTTTTAATGAAAATTTTGATTCCGCTGTTGTTGTTGACTATACGTGAAAATTAACCATTCCTTTTTTAAATTTTTTTTAAAAAAAAGTTTAGACCCTTCCCTCTTCCTATGTATGTTATATTGATTATGCTAATATACATTTTAATGAAGGCAAGAAGGATGTTTAAGGCTCTAAAAGGTCTAGTGAAGCTTCAAGCACTTGTTCGTGGAGTAATTGCAAGAAAACAGGCACAAATGGCTCTTCATTGTATGCACGCCCTAGCACGTTTGCATGTCACCATCCGGGCTCGCCAACTCCTCACCAATTGACACGGTTGCGCCGCTCGCGTATAATTTTTACGTTATCAGTATATTTTAATATGTCGTAGCGAAATATGTATCTTGTGTATTTATTAGGTTGTTGTTTTCATTTATTATGAATTGTTACTTGCATTTTGAACCGCATGATCGCGTACAAATTATCTTAAACAATATTGTCGGTATATAAAACTTGAAACTCTTCCTTTTTATGTTGATTATCAACAAATAGTTTTCTTTTTCTCCATTTTTTCTTCTCGACACCAGGGGTGGTTTCAGGGTGGCAAAAAGGGGTTCATCCGAACTTCCTTCATTGAAAAAGTACACTGTATACGTAAGGTCAAATTTGATATTTATGTGTATATATTGAACATTGAACCTCCTTGACACAACTTGAGAATTTATTTCGAATCCCCTTGTTGAAAATCCTACCTCCGCCATTGCTCGACACCAGGGATAACGTTGGTAATTAACTTATTGCAATTCTTTTAGTAGTTCCACATCAATGGCTAGGATGGCAACATGTCTCCTTATATAATTTTGTGCAATTATCATCTTTTTAGCTAGCTTTTGAGTTTTTAATTGATTTTAAAGTTTGTTTTCTTATATCATGATATGAAAGTCAGATTCATCCAATTATACTATTATTTCACTCAAATTATCTCTTCCACGCTTTAATTATTGGATTTGGACACTTGTATGTTACTATAAGTAACCTAGCTATTATTTATTACACTAATAGTCTAAATTTTTCATTATCTTTAATATGATCTAGCTTCACACCTCGCGGTGTTTACACCCTATCGGAACACCAACCCAATCTTGAAAGCTAAGCTGAAGTGGATTTGGGGAATGGAAGAACAATAACATCTTCTTTACCACCAAAAATGATAACATAAGACCCTTTTTAAATCATGCTTGTCATCTGCTCGTGCTAACCAGATTTCAAAAATCTTTACCCTATACTGTATTTTATTAATAATTTTCTATTTAAGTGGAGTCACATTTTTAATTTATATTATATCAAAAGCACAATAGTCTTTAAGTTTGATTTTAAAATCTGATCAGATTTGACTTGTACACGAGATCTAACTTCAACCTCAACCCCGAGACCATATCTCCGACTTTAACTTCGAGACCTAACCTCGACACCGACCTCAAGACCCAATCCCGACACTAAGATTCGACCCCGAGTCCTGTTACCTACCTTGACATCTAACCTTGAGACTAAAGACTTGACCCCGAGAAACGACCACAACCCAACCTTGAGACCAGACCCCGACCCCGATATTCAATTCGGACCCTAACCTCGAGATCTGACGAAAACATCGAGAACTGATCCCATCCCCAACATCAACCAGTAACTTGGTCGAGTTTTAGGTTGAGTCAGGGGTTTAGTCCTGTCTCGGTTCGGGCTCGAATCCTGTGTCGGTTCAGGGTCGGGTTGGGTCATAGTTCAGGGTCGAATCATCCCATCCGGGGAAGCTTTCGGGGAGGGCGTCAGTTCCCAAATCGGGTCCAAAAGTGTTTTTGGAGAAAGCTATTTTATTTACCTTTTGTAAAATAGGTTCTGCTAGCTACTATTTAAAAACACTTATTTGAAAAGAAAAAAAAAATGGTCAAACGCCTCAATTATTTAAAGCAATTATTTAAAGTAAGCACTTTTTTTTTAATTTTAAAACAAACATTTTGAACTTTCTAAAGGTTTGATCAAAACGTGACTATTAATTATGATATATTAATATAACTTAATGAAAACATCATGTGCAGGTAAATTTTTGTCAAATTTTGATACTCCCTTTATGTGAAATAATTTAACTCAATCTGACGTTTAAAAATAAAAATAAAAAAGACTTTTGCAGAGAAATTACTAGTCTTATTAAATATGTTTGTGTTATAAACATATTTGTATTATAGTGAATGTCTATAAAGGTATTTGTATTGTAGTGGATAGATAAATAATTGGCCAATTAAAAATACGCAATTCAAGTATAATGTCAGTGTGTGAGTATAAGTGGAATCTTGTGGCATAAAGATTTTTCTCAAATTCCCGACATTATTATATGGAGAGGTCCTCTTGTAGTGGATGCAATTATTTTGAGGTTCCTATAAGTCCGGGTAATATATGAAAACTTAATATGCGCATAATGAAATTATTTTCATATCTAGATAGCTACAAGGATATATGAAAATCCTGAAGGATTTAAAAGAACGAGGAAATTCTCGTCCTGAAGATATAGTTTGCTCCTACTAGGAGACATTGGAATGGGATCAAACACATAATGCGTTATCTAAAAGGGACTACCGATATGAGTTTATATTATTCTAACAATTGCAGTCCCGATCTTGTTGGTTATGCTGATGTTGGGTATTTATCTGACCCACACAAAAGCTCGATCTCAAACTGCTACGTATTCATATGTGGAGGTCGCCATATCTTGAGATCTACAGCAAATTTCCTCTCGTAGCTACTTCATCAAATCATGTTGAGATAATAGCTATTCATGAAGCAAATCGAGAATGTGTGTGGTTGAGGTCCATGATACATCTCATTAGAGAAAAATATGGTTTGAAATGTGACAAATTACCCACAATTTTATATAAAGATAATGCAGCATGCATAGCACAACTAAAAGGAGGATTCATAAAAGGAGATAGAAGAAACACATCTTGTCAAAGTTCTTCTACACATGAGCTCCAAAAGAATAGTAATATTAACGTGCAATAGATTCGTTCAAGTGATAATGTGGCTGATTTATTCATCAAATCTCTACCAACTGCAACTTTCAAGAAGATGGTACACAAGATCGGGATGCAAAGATTCAAGGATGTTCTAATTAAGGAAAGTTAAAAATACATTGATTAAAGATAAAGTCAATAAAGTTAAAATAAATTTTTTTCTAAATATGAAATTATGATATTCTTTTCTTTTAAGGAAAAATGAGAACCTTCTAAATTAGAAAACGTATGCATGACATATATATTAGCTGCTAAGGAAATCTTCAAAACTTTCATATATTTCTTCTCTCCTTTTTTTAATTATATAATTTCGAAACTAACGTTGACCTCCAATAATTTAATGGTCCATAGTTAATTAAAGAAATATTTTATTAATTTTTCGTTCGATGTCTGATATTTATATTAGGATTCCGACTAACCTATATACATATTGCATAAGGCTTATTTAGGGGGAATCGTTCCCTAACAGAATTTCTCTCAGAGATCGAACTCGAAATCTTTAGTTACGACTGAAGAAATCTTATCGATCACACCATGACCCCCGACGAATCCAAAAAGTGTGAAAAATCCATGGAACACGCATTTGATCCCAAATCTCTATCGAGTCATAAACGTATGGTGTTTTTTTCAATCCGAAACCTCTAATTAATAGAGAAGAGATCATATTTATCCCACCGTGATCCG
Organism: Datura stramonium; assembly: GCA_018107945.1. NCBI lineage: Eukaryota > Viridiplantae > Streptophyta > Magnoliopsida > Solanales > Solanaceae > Datura > Datura stramonium. The sequence goes on along the minus strand of JACEIK010000089.1, from coordinate 347,730 downwards.
ATAAATTCAAATAATATCAAAACCCTTGGAACACATATTTCATCCCAACTCCCTATCGAGTCAGAAATGTATAGTGTATCTCTAATTCCGAGACGTCTAATTAAGAGCGAAGAAATCATATTTATTTCATCACGAACCCGATAAATTTTAAAAATATTAAAATATCATGGAACACGCATTCCCTATCGAGTCAGAAACGTACAGCCCCAATTTGAAGCGAAACGGTTGCTTGTAGATAATATTTATTTCATTGTTTGAGATAGAAAACTTAGCCACAAAAAATTAAAAGGAATAATTGCATTTTTGATCCTTCATTTATTCATGAATGTATATTTTGATCTTTATGTTAATTTGACTAAGTATATTTAACTTTTATTTTAATTAGAATATTTAATTTTAGTGTTTTTATATGAAAAATATATTGCATTTAGATAATATTGCTTGAGATTGACAACTTAACTTACACTATTCTCTACACAAATATTTAAAAGATATATTGCACTTTTGATCCCTTGTTTATTCATAAATATTCATTTTCATCCTTATAATATTTGACTTAATATATTTAACTTTTTAATTCATTAAAATTGTAACTTTTTTATGTCTCTTTATGTGTGGAAAGTACATATTTGATTGCTTTTAGAACTTTGTATTAACCTTAAATATGAAATAAATGTATAAATTTAGTATCACAAACAGGGTAATAAAACGATTTTACAGTTATTTTTAAATGATATTTAATTACTCTTAAAACTTTATATATTATCTTAAATTATAAGGTAANAGGTAATTTTATAAATTTAACATAACACATTAAGTAATTAAATAATTTAACGATTAATAATTTGTGGTAGTTCACAATTGGAGAAATCAAAGAATTTTACACTTTAATTGAAGGTTAAATGCGCTTCTTTACGTATCGTCAAAACCAATAAATTAGTGAAAATTCACAAAAGATGGATAAAAATGTACGTTTTAATTAGTTAGAAGGAAAAACTTATTTAATCAAATATCATAGGGGTCAAAATCAACAATTGAACAATATCTCAATGACTAAAAGTGAAAATAGCCCTATTTCGTCTAATTCACGAAGTTACTCTCTCAGTCTCGATATAATTTATACGACATATTTTTTTTTAATCGGTCTCAAAAAGATAATCTATTTCTAAATTGAGTAACAATTTAACTTTAAAATACGTATTTCACCCTTAATAAAATACTCCCTCTATTTCATTTTAATTGCTAGGTGTACTAAAAATAGTTGTTTCAAAATATTTGCTAGTTTCAAAAATTCGAGAGATAATTGACCATATTTTTTTTCAATTCTACCCTTAGTACTTAAAGTCATTCTAAAATATGAAAAATTTATTGTATGTTTCAAAAAAATTAATAGGGTTATATTAGTCAAATTACCATTTCTATTAATTTTTTCTTAATAGATATGCAAATCTTATCCTAACAATTAAAATCAAACAAAGCGAGTATAATTTATTTTAAACCACAAATTTAAAAAGTCTTTTCATATTTTTTAAAATTTTGTATCCAATTAAAATGTATCATATAAATTGAGACGAAAATAATTTTATTTTCAACGTCGCATTTAATTCGGTACACAAATAATTGCTGAAAAATCATACGCCATTCACACGCGTACACGTAGACAGAGAAATAAACCTAGAGAGAGAAAGAGAAAAATAGCCCTTAAATAGTGCTAAATGGGTGGCTCAACGATAAGACCATTAACGAAGTGCCAATATTGGCCTTTCTTCTCAAACTCTCCTTTCTTCATAGAAAGCACAAAATTTTTGAGTTTTTTTTTTGTTGTTGAAATTTCATAATAATCCGCGGCCACTACAATCTTTGCTACACTTCGAGTGAGCCCTCTGTGTTGAGGGTTTTGTGTGCACTAGGCAAGTCTTATGCGACAGATTCGACTCAGAAGGTATTGAGGGGATCGAACCCGGATCATTCATGTGGATAACCACCCTCCGAATCAGCTGAGCTACACTCTTGGGTGCGAAATTTGACATATAATTAGTTATGGGCCAATGTGTTTCAACTTTTACATGTGAAGAAAACAAAAGGGAAATTTCATGGAGACATAAAAATGAGAGACAAAAATTGAATAATAACAAGAAACATAAAGTTTCTTCTTGTTATGCTATGATTAAGGAGCAACGTTCAAGATTCTATATTATTAGAAGATGTATTATCATGCTTATTTTTTGGCATAGATATAGCAAGATTGGTTGAAAACGCGCGCGCACCAGGAAATTCAAGATTTAGAGTCGGTGAACTCAGAATATATTATTTCGAGTCAGATGAGAATTGGATTCAGTTGAATCGTGGAGCAGTTGATTCAGTTGAAGTCGTCTCAATGTTTTCATCTTTAATTCTTTTTCTTCTTCTTCTTGGAATCAATTCTAGATTGGTTGAAAGCACGGAGAAATTCAAGATTGAAAATCAGTGAATTCAGAATATATAATTCGAGTTGAAGACAATTGAATTCGGATAAACCCGCCTCAAGTGAAGGGCTCCATGGATGAGCAGAAGATTGGGGCGGGTTGAAAACGGATCGAACAAAAATGGGTCAACTTCAAATTGGCGTATATTTCACATGAATCAAAACTAAGCTGATTTGAATTTTGGGTCTATCACTAGTCTCTAGTTTGTACATAATTTTTATGGATTGGTAAATATATAAAAAAAGAAGGGTCAAAAGGGTAAATGTAAATTGTTAATTTAGTCCACAATAAGTGATTTTGTAACCTTTCAAATTTGGTCTAAAATAAGTGATTTTTGTTAATTTTATGTTCTTCTATTAAAAAAATAAAATTAAAAATGATACATTTCACATTAATTTTTACTAAAAGAAGGGGTAATTAGTTTAGATTTAAATTTAACATTAAGGACATTTTTTACCCAAATAGGTAGAAGGAAAGACAAGTTTTTTTACTCAAATAGGTAGAAGGAGAGGCAAATTTGAACCATTTCTAATACGTTAAAGATATTTTTGATCATTTTCTATATAAAAAAAATATCAACAAGAAATTTCAATATTTCATTACATTAGTTAAATTTATTTTTAATTATTAATTTTTTTTTTATTTTTACGTGCAGGAGATTAAAAAATATCATTTCTTTCCCATGACTCAAATGAAAAAAAAAAAAGGTCTCAATCCCTCTTCTATTCAATCATAAAATGAGTTTAGAACGGATCTGAATAAAGAGGAATTGAATTACTTTTAGTTGGGTAGGGTCTCGAGGGGTAAAAAAAAATGAGTGAGGTAACCTTTAACTCGTGTGACATTTTTAAAATAAAAAAATTAGTCTTAAGTTTTTTTAAATTTAATTTATTAACAAAAAATGAGAAATACGGACCATTTGTTAGAAGACGAAATTATATATGCACACTTTTAATTTATAATTTTTTAGAAAGCGTATAAAAAAAATGTGACAACTAATATAAAATAACTAATATGAAACGGAGGGAGTAATTAGCTATCACCCATATATTATAAAGTTATTTAAATAATTAGTTGTCATGATGACATAATTATCACATTCCAATGATTAGATTAGCACCAAATACCAATCAAAGCAATTAACAAACTTTTGAGGAAATATTTCATATTCACACATATTACATACAAAAAAAGAAGTTATTTTTTAGAAATAAATTACGTACTCCATAATATAATATGTGGAATATTCCTCCTTATTTAACCATATCTAACATTTCCGTCATAAATTATTTATCGTATTTTTTTATGCGGTTATTTTAAAAATATTAATTAGAAAAAGGTTTGACTATTTTACTTTTATTTATCTCTTAATATATAGGATTTGTTTGACTTTATTTGAAAATCAGTATCTGATCGTATAAATTTCGAATTCAACTTGAAGTTGGATTTCAAATTCGAAGAACATCATATGACCTATTTTCCAACTCCATTCGTCATAATTTTATTTTTCTTTCATTTGCAATAAGTATAACCAAACACAACTTCATTCTTCAACTTTAAAAAATTCAAATAAAGTGAAGTATTCGGTTTCTTTAAGCCAAGTGTCTGCATATATAATCTCTTTTCATTAAATATTTACTCTATTTATATATCATCTTGAAATATTTATAGTCTTCAAATAATTTTTAAAGACTTAAATTTAATTATCAAATTAAAAAAATAATTATCTTAAACTTTTAAAATAATAAATAACTTTTTAAAATCATAACATATAATTTGAGACCGAGAAAATACAAGTGTACAACTCAAAATTTGGACCAATCATTAATAAATTACAGCTAAATGTGGTCCAAGTTTTTCTCTAATTATAAATCAATTATTTTATGTTAAACCTTCTAATTAAGCTAATTAACTGCATTAATTTCTTTCTTTCCAAGAAAATAGAACCTTTAAAGCTTATTTGGTACGATGAATAAATAAAAATAATTTTGAGATTAATATTTAATATTTTATATTTTTTGTTTGATTATTAATTCTGAAATAAAGTACTTTTAGAAATAAGTGAAATTTAAATAACCATTTTTGAAATTAGCTACACTATGCTAGCCTTGTTTTTCTTTTTTGAAATAAAGTTGACCTCAAGAATTGAATGATAGAAATTTCTCCACTCTCGATCGCGAAGTTTCGTGTTTGAATTAATTTTTTTAATTTTTTTAATTTTTTTATCTTTTTTGATTTTTTTAATATTTTTAATTTTTGAAAATTTTAATTTATAGTGTTTTTTTTTATTTTTTTACATATAAATTTATGCTTCGCATCGAAAGTATTGAGTCGAGATGAACCGGAATATCATTACATTAGATCCTCTCGGCTCAAGCATAAATGAAAAAGAAAAATAAGTGGCCAGTTGCCCACCTCAGACAATCGTGTGGAAATGTAAACCCAATTTAATCGAACTTCCAATACAAATATGCGGGACACGGAAACCAAAAAATAAAAAATCAAAGCCTGAAACGTACGGTGCTGGTCTAACCTATTTCTAGTTTCCACAGGCTAAAGGGTTGCTTGTAGATAAAGTAGTTTGAAAAGTTGAAAATATATATATATAAATTATTAAATTAAAAAATTGCCTGAAATTGACTTAATATAACTACATTATTCTCTATACAAATAATTTATTAAAAATAAATAGATATTTGGTATATAAAATAATTGTTAAATAAACAAAGTCCGTACACATACACGTAGGTAGAGAAATAAACATGCATATATATATATATATATATATATATATATATATATTTATACTTTTGGCCATGGGAGATACTTGCACTTTAGTCCCTCAAATATTGATATATTTTAATTTTGGTACATTTAGATATATTTTTGATATTTATACTTTGGCCATGGGAGATACTTGCACTTTAGTCCCTCAAATATTGATATATTTTAATTTTGGTACATTTAGATATATTTTTTTGATCAAGACCTTATAACATAAATTGGTACATTTAGATATATGACAAGTATATTAATCTTATAATTAATTAAAATGTGCACTTTTGGTTATTTCGCATGTGAATCATTACAAATATATCGGTTAATAATCTTGAGACTAACTAATATATCTAATCAAACGTTGGATAAAACAATCTTGCATTTTATTCCGAGATTACTGTTCATTAGCCCTCGTACACCAAATGACCCCCTAAATGATAAATTAAGTCTGGATTTTTCAAATTGAAGAAGTAAAAATGAAGTCATTTTTTTTTAAATATAGTGAACAAGTAAAAATAAACAGAGAAATTATTACAGAAACCAAAATAGAAATTTACTAACAATTGAAGGACTAAAATTGTTATTATCCCTATATTATAAAGAGAGCCTTAAATAGTGCTAAAAGGGTGGCTCAAAAGTAGAGTCAAAACCCCATTGGCCTTCTTCTTCTCAACACAAAGACACATACACACCTACAAAAGAAAGTTTTGAGAAATTTTATTCATTAAAAAAAAAATTTTTTTTTGGGGTGTTTTTGGGACATTTATAGAGATCATGGGTCAATGTGTTTCAACTTTTACATGTGAAGAAAATAGAAGAGAAATTTCATGGAGACACAAAGATGAGAGACAAAAATTGGATGAGAAAAGAAGTTGTGGGGATAATAACAAGAAACATAAAGTTTCTTCTTGTTATGCTATGATCAAAGAGCAACGTTCAAGATTCTATATTATTAGAAGATGTGTCATCATGCTTATATTTTGGCATAGATATGGCAAGATTTGACATTGTTCTTCCCGAGCCGGGGGTTAGTTGGAGACAGTTTTTCTATTTTAAAAGATAGGAATAAGGTATGTGTATATTCTATGCTCTCCAAATTCCACTTGTAAGATTACACAGAGTATGTTGATGGTGATGGTGGTGGTGGTTTGAAAGCACGGAGAAATTCAAAATTTAGAGTATGTGTGAGTTCAGAATAAACAATTCGAGTCAGAGGCCAGCAATTATTGAATTTGGTTGAACCTACTGCCTCATGTGTGCCATATTTCAATATTTGATATTCTCTCAATTTCTCCATCTTAATTTTCTTCATTTTCTTCAAGATATAGAGTCAGTGGATTCGGAATATATAATCGGGACGGAGGCAATTAGATTCAGTTGAACCTGACTCAAGTGCACAACAGATAAACATGAGTTTGGAGCGGGTTGAAATAAGGTTGAATAAAAATTGATTGAATTCAAATCCGCTTATATTTCATGCAAATCAAAAAAAAAAAACTTATTTATATGCGGGTTGGAATTAGACGAGTCAAGCAATTTCGGGTTGAGTTTGCCACCACTAGTCCCTCTAGTTTGTTCTTAATGTTTTTCCATCGGTAAATATAAAAGAGTAGGTTTGAATGGTAAATGTAAATTGTTAATTTGGATACAATTTCTTTTTAAATTATCGTTTTGAATTTCTATGAATTTCGTTTTTTATACCATTGAGATTTCATAATATTACTTTGCTTTTATTTTTACTTGTTTAATATTAATTTAACACAC
>JACEIK010000089.1:320659-340431 GCA_018107945.1 Datura stramonium | reverse complement strand
CTATTTTTATATAGTTTTCAAATGTTTAAATTTTAAATTTAAAATATTAAATTAATCTAATTTGATTAGTTTCAAAGATTAGTTAAATTGACTCTCACGAAGCAAATTATTATGACAAATAAAAATGATCATAAAGAGTCCGTGTAACAAGATTTGATATTTCTCTCTCCACCTCAATTTATCCGTCTTTATTTCCTCTTCCTTATTGGTAAAATTCAAGATTGATTAAAAGCACGAGGAATTTGCAATTTAAAATCAATAAGTTCAGACTTTAAAATATATTATTTGAGTGTGAGAAACTGAATTCAGGTAAACCCGCCCCAAGTGAAGTGCTCAACACAACGGATCGAACAAAAACGAGTCAAATTGAATAACCTTATATAAATGCGGGTTGATTCAACGTAGACACGTCATGCAATTTTGAGTTGAATTTGCCACCGCTAGTCATCTCTAGCTTGTACATTGATGTTTTTGGATCGTAAATATTTGCAAAAAAATTATATATACATAAAAAAAATATTGAAACGTAAATGTAAATTGTTAATTTGGATAAAATTAAAAAGAAATTATTTTGAATTTTCTGTGATTACTGTTTTTTTTTTTATTATCTTGTTTTTCAATCATTGAGAATTTTTATAATATAAGTAAGAAAAAAAATGTTTGGAAAAAAAGTCTATTTGAAGTTGCTTTCTATAGGTTTATTTATTAAAAGTCAATATCATTAATTTAGACACAAGTATATTTTATTTTATTTTATTTTATTTTTTAATTGAAATTGAAAATTTTCTATGCATAATACATCAGCAGACAGTGATACCATTTCTTGTAATTGGTTGGAAAAAAAATNATATCAAATACCAATTGAATATACGAATAAATCTAATTATACCTATACTTATATTTCACACATACATATATTGTTTGAGTCAGAAATATTGAATTCTATCGAACTCGTAAACTTGTTGTTAGATTTGCACGCGTATGATTCTTGCTCTAATCATGTAAGAATAAATATTCTTTCTTCCCGGTTTATGCGACGGTATTTTCTAATTAGTATGTTCAACATACAATAATATATTTTTATATTTGAATATAATTTATCTTTACGCTTTTATATTACTTTTTAATGAGAAACATTTATAACCACACGAGTATTAATATTATAACGTATTTTTTAGATCATAAATTTTAAAAATCATTCTTTCTTAAATTATGTATCAAGTCAAATTATGTCAAACAAATATAAATAAAGAGAAAAAGTACATAGAATTCAACCCTAAAACACTGAATTCTACCAAACTCAAGAACACATTGTTGGATCTAACGTAACGACAAGTCAATTTCCGACACACTACTAAAAAATCACTATTTTTTCATTAAAATTTACCACCGAAAAATATTAAGTGGTCATTCCCACAGATATCGATGGAAAAAGAAAAAAACAATAGTGTTTTCACATAAAAAAAATCATGAAGTTTCCCACTGCTTCAGTGAGAATCTGTTTCACACCATGCGTTTTCCCAGTCAACTGATTCGGTTGGAAATGAATGGGAAAATCATGTATTACAACACCAATTTCCCGTTAATTTGCGGTTGGAAAAATCTCTATTTCTAGTAGTGACAAAATGCCAATTTAAATTTCGCATTTTTTTAAATAGTGAACTATGTGGAACCAAATCTTCAATCTAAGCCAAATCAAATTGGCAAGAAAAATAACCATAGTTGTTTAATTAGTTTATGTAATTAATATATTAAAATCAAGAATCATTTGAAAACAACAAATATTTCCAGCTATAATTGAATCAAGAATATTAGTGAATCCTTAACTAAATCCAAAAACTTAGATTATCCCTATATGTCTACCTTGATTTTCTCTCAAACTTTTTTTGTTATAAATATCTTACCCCATTAACATTAATCAAAAAAAAAAAATATAACAAACTTCAATACAGTCAGACGATCTCTCGATAACAACAGTCATCCTCTGTAATTTCACTATTACGACTAAGTCTTATTTGGATCCAATTTTTCATATTTTATATTTTCTATAACAAAATTTCACTACATCAGTCAAAAGATATCTGGACAAGCAACGTTATTTTAAAGAGATTTGACTGTATTAATTTCTACCTTGATTTTCTTTCAAACTTTATTTGTTATAAATATCATACCCTTGTTAAGTTTATCCAAAAAGAGAATACCACAAGCTTCAATACAGTTAGATCAATCTCTCTGTGACGACAATCATCCTATATAACAACATTTTATTATAACAGTTAAGTTTTCTTTGGACCCGATTTTTCATATTATATTTTTTCTTATAACTATATTTCACTCTAGGAATCAAAAAACATCTGAACAAATGACATCATGTTAAAGAGATTTGATTGTACTAATTTCTATCTTGATTTTATCTCCAAAAAAAAACCCACAAGCTTCAATACAGTTAGATCGATCTCTCTGTAACAACAGTCATCCTCTATAAATAGTTCACTATAACAACATTTCACTGCAACAATCAAAAAAATATCCGGACAAGCAACATCGTTTTCGAGAGTTTTTTTTTTTCTTTTCTAAATGGACCCAAAATATTCATACCTCCCACAAGGTGTCCAACCAGATGAATCATCACCACAATGGTTAAGCAAAGGAGACAATGCATGGGAATTAACAGCAGCAACCATGGTGGGCCTCCAAAGTGTACCTGGGCTTGTAATTCTATATGGATCAATGGTTAAGAAGAAATGGGCTGTGAATTCAGCTTTCATGGGCCTTTATGCATTTGCAGCAGTGTTAATCTGTTGGGTTTTATGGGCCCATAGAATGGCATTTGGTACACATTTAATGCCCATAATTGGCAAACCAGAACAGTCCATGGCCCAAAATTTTTTACTAGAGAAATATTCATCACATTATAATATACCAACAGCAGATTATGTATTTTACCAATTTGCATTTGCTGCAATTACTGTGATATTATTGGGTGGATCATTGTTAGGTAGGATGAATTTCTATGCATGGATGATATTTGTTCCACTTTGGGTCACATTTTGTTATACAATTGGGGCTTATAGTATATGGGGCTCTGGATTTCTTGAGCCCATTATTGATTTCTCTGGTGGTTATGTCATCCATCTTTCATCTGGAGTTGCTGGATTTACTGCTGCTTATTGGGTAACTTTTTTTTTATCCTTTTTGTATTCCCCCCTCTTTTTTAACTGTTTTGATGTGTGTTACTCGGGCCGAGAAGCTTTGGAAAATAATCTCTCTATCTCTTCTTCGAGGTAAGGGTAAGGTTTATGTACACTTTACACTGGATATGTTGTTGGATAATTTTTTTTTTACTAGACATTCTTTATCCTTCTCTTTTCCTTGAGCTCAGGGTCGATTGAAAATAACCTCTCTACTCTATAAATATAGAGTAACTGTTTTGATGTGTGTTACTCGAGCCGAGGATCTTTCGAAAATAATCTCTCTATCTTCTCGAAGTAGGAGTAAGGTCTGCGTACACTTTATACTTTATATGTTGTTGTTGTTGTTGTTGGGTAATTTTTTTACTAGACATTATTTATCTTGATCTTTTTTTCTTGAGTCGAGAGTCGATCAGAAACAGTTTTTTATCCACAAAGGTAGGTTTAAGATCTGTATGCCTACATATTTTACTCAAGTAGATAATAATTCTACATATTCTCATGTTAAAAATAGAAGGGGACTGGGGTGGCGTCGTGAATCCATCAATCAAAAAGCTTAACTATGTATAAACAGTATAATTTTCTATCGAAAATGAATTCGGATCACTAAAATGGTAGCTTGGGAGAAGGCGGACGCAATGGTGGAACCCAAAATTTGCCGAAAGGTGTACTAATTTTCTTCTTGGTTGTGTTAAAAGTGCGCAAAATTAAATATACACTCATAATAGCTAACATTTAACCTCTGTACACCATATAAGTTTCCAGCAAAAGTGTATGCATCGAACCACCTTTCACCTAAGGTAGCTCCGCCCATAGGCAGATGTCGACCTTTCCTCATGAGTATTCAGACTATAACAGTTTTGATGAACAGTCAATGATTTATTAATTGATTAATGAGGGTTTAATATGATTGTTATAGGTTGGGCCAAGACATTCTCATGATAGACAACATTTCCCACCAAACAACATAATCCACATGCTTGGAGGTGCTGGTTTTCTTTGGATGGGGTGGACTGGTTTTAATGGTGGATCTCCATTAGCCTCTAATCTAATTACATCATTAGCCATTCTAAACACCCATCTTTGCACAGCCACTAGCTTGTTGGTGTGGCTATCAATGGACATGATTTTCTACAACAAGAGTTCTGTTATTGGAGCTGTCCAAGGAATTATCACAGGCCTTGTTTGTATCACTCCTGGTGCAGGTTAGTAGTTTTTTGAAGGAAAAAAAAATACTTTTGATTATGTGGAAAATTTCTTTCTGATGAAATTTGAACCGAAGACCTCCTGATTCACAACTCATGACTTCACTGACTACTAGGCCAGACACTAGAATGCATGTCATGATATTTCTATATTTATAAGAGAGTGTTGTAAAGGTAATGAAAAGTTTAAAGTTAAAAGAGTTTTCAAATATTGAAAAAGTGTCATTCTTTTTTTACCATTTGTGTAAATCCTTGCATGCGTCATTGTATATTCAGATATATGATGCGAGTTCTTCAAAATATATTATTTCATCTATTTCATTTTATGTGTCATTCTTTTCTTTTTAGTTGTTCCTAAGAGAACGACACATTTTGAGAACTCTTCAACTTTAAACTTCTCATTTTACCCTTAATGATATGCTCTTATAGTCCTAGAATCGACACGACATATTTAAAATCAGAAGTTCTAACTGGGATACTTTTCGTATTGAGTCAAAATTCTTTCTTTAAACTACGCTCCCAATCAAATACCAACAACATACCCAGTGTACATAGTCCTACAAGTAGGGTCTTGGAAGAATAGTGTGTGGCTCATACCTACCCCTATCTTTGAGAGGTAGAGAAGTTATTTCCCCCGATCAAATACCGTCATATAGAATAAAACTCAAGATAGTACAAAATTGAGCAAAATGTCCTAACAACCATGCTCATTGGCAGGTATAGTAGAGTCCTGGGCAGCAATACTCATGGGGATTTTATCAGGTTCAATACCATGGTTCACCATGATGGTTCTCCACAAGAAATCATCATTTTTCCAAAAAGTTGATGACACATTAGGTGTCTTCCACACACATGCTGTAGCAGGCTTACTAGGAGGAATCCTCTCTGGGATCTTTGCTAAACCTAAGCTTTTAAGAATGTTTTATAGTTCAGACAAGTATGGTCCTGGATTTTTATACAGCATAATTGATGGAGACATCAAAAGAGGACTTAGACAAATGGTTTACCAGCTTCTTGGTGCTGCATTCATCACAATATGGAATGTTGTTGTCACTAGTTTGATATGTATTTTCATAAGCAGAATTGTTAAGTTGAGACTCCATGAAGATGATCTTGAGATTGGTGATGATGCTGTTCATGGAGAAGAAGCTTATGCTTTGTGGGGTGATGGAGAGAGGGATCCGCCTCGCTTTAGCCGAACACCTAAAATTCCTTCTTTTTGTCGACGCAATGAAACCAGTCATTAAAGAGAGACGAATTCAGAATCTAGAATTAAAAGAACTTCTCATACTGGAGGAATATTTGCAGAACGTGTGAGCCCCACTTTATGGAAGAACCAAATTCGATGAGGATTTGGTTCATTCAGCATGTACTAGTCGTGACTCGTGAGCATCATGTCTTTCTATGTTCTATAGATTTTGTATGTAGTTACTGAGAGTGAAGATATTCTACATGTTTTGAATATATCATTCAAAAAAGTTTGTTTTAGTCTATATTGCTCGGACTCTTCAAAAATATCGACGGGTGCATGTCAGATACTCCAAAATTAGTTTATTTTTGGAGGATCCAACACGTGCGACTACATATTTGGAGAGTCCGAGCAACATAGGTTTTAGTTTTAATCTCAAAAGTTTGCTTTAGTTCATCAATATGTAGAATCTAAACAAGTAATTGGTGATATTCGTGGAGAAATAATCACTTTCAATTTTAAAGAGACAATTTGAAAACATATTCATAAGAGTGTAATATTACTATAGGGATACATTTAAAACCTTTTTTCAGATGTATATACCATTTCAGCTAATGTAATAAATCCAATTGAGTCACAGAACTCGCTCTAAGTCCGTCTCTATTACACCTGAAGGGCACAAGAAAGAGCATTTTCCCCCGTTAACGAATCAACGCAACAGAAATGCAAGCACTGCATATAAACATCATAAACCAACTTTAGATCTAGGCCTTTCATCAAAGGCGGAAGCAAATCACAATATCATGAGTTAGAAAGATGACTCTTAGGCCTTAGCTTCTGGCATACAAACAACCAAGAATATGGCATTGCAAAACACAAATAGTACTTGACAAAAGCAGTGCAACATAAAAAGGTCAGCTAGACACGAGCATATCAGGCGCACAAGCACACATACATCCAATAATCGGTACCATAAGACCTAAATCTACTCCAACCAAACACACAAAAGATTCTTACAAGCAGTTTTCCATTGTAAGTAGGCTTACTGGATGCCCTCCTATCTACCGCCACGAGCATAGTTCCTTTCATAAGGAGAATATGACCTGGATCGTTCCCTTCTTGACCTTCCCCCATAAGGTGAGCGCCTAGGAGAATAATCTCGACCACCTCGATAAGGCGAGCGCCTAGGAGAATAATCTCGACCACCTCGATAAGGTGAATGCCTTGGAGATCTTCGGTGCCCAAAGTCATCACGGCCGCGATACCTACCATGGTTGCCGCCACGATCGCCACGGTAACCTTTGACCAAAGAAAAACAATCGTTCAAGACTTCTAATATCTTGCCTAAATTTACAAAAACGGATAGAAAATCAGAAAGGACTCACCGTCACCCCTTGCATTTTTAAGCCCTAGATAGTGACCAGGCGTTGGAGTCCTTGCACGTTTCCTCCGTGACTGAAAAGTAGACATATGGTTTCCTTAATGTGAAGTCTGAACAGGTGCACATTTACATCAAGGAAGAATATGGAATATCTAGATTAGACAATAAACTCCTTTCTTGACATAACACTTCTCTAATCTAGCAAAGAAAACAGAGCTCCTTACCTTCCCTTACATGCTTGGTTAGGAAGTTGGCAAAGCAGATAACTATGTTCTTTATAAATAAGAATAAGATCATGCTAGTCGTACAGTAAAGCAGCTTAGATATTTGGCATGTTCCATCCAAGCAAAAAGTTGTGGGAGATAGAGACCAATGCTGGATTAGATTGTTGATAATGACCGTAGATTAGTTGAGAGTATTTGCTGAGGTTGTGTATATATGTTGGACAATATAGTTGCTATGTCTAGTTGATCAGATGCATGTGAAAAGCTGTTTTAGCGAGCCATTGGTCAAGCTGAGTGAATATAATGTTGCAGGGAAGAACAGATCATCTTTTATTGCTGCCGACAAAGCTGATGCAATGTCTTCTGAATATAACCACAAAACCTCCAAGTCACAAGAAGATAGAAACGCAATCAAAATGGACATGTTTCACTAACTTAATACAAAGCAGCTCACCTTCTCCACTGTTATGTAACGGCCTTCAAGGACAGACTGATTTAGGTGCTTAATGCAGCGATCGGCATCCTCAAGACTATCCATTGTTATAAAAGCAAAACCACGAGAGATACGAGAACGCGGCTCCACAACCAAGAAAGCTGATTTTACCTGGTGGACAGAAAGTAAAGGAAAAAAATTAGAGCAAGTCCATAAATTTGATAGATTGACGAAGGAAAGCAAATCCAGCCAAAAGTGCCACCAGACCACAAGTTGTCGTTGTACATGTCGAGAAGATACTACTCGTATCATCAACTTAGGGAAAAGGAACAGTTATTCCAAGAGTAAAAGGCTTTTTTGCCAAGAGATTATAAGGTTACACATGATTATGCAAAATAAACCTTGCTTGCGAGCAAAGAAGAGAGTGCAAAATAGAACAGCACGGATGAATGAGAAACTAACTCATATAAAATGAAGTAGATTACCGACCTTTCCCTCCTTTGAGAAATGCTCCTCGAGGTCCCTCTGTGTCACCCTTGTGGATAAACCAGTCACGTAAAGTGTGGTGCCAGGATTAGAAGGTTCATCCCTGAATAAACTGAGGAATAAAATTTAGCAACTTAAAACAAGCTCTTAACACAGAGAAAGCATGACACATAGGATATTAAACAACACTACAAGAAGAAAGGCACGGATGGTGAAAAACTTAAGTTCCAACATACCTCCCATGACTTCTTGACCTTGATCTGGATCTTCCTCTTGGCCTTGACCATGACCGGGATCTAGACCTTGACCTAGATCTTACCTTTTCTTCCCAAGGAGAAGGAGAGCGTGAATACCTGGAGAGTGCAGGAAGTACAACACCAAACCGGCTGAATAACAAAAATATAAACAAACCACATCTTACATACAAATGTAAACCAGGAGCATTTAATTTTTGAATTTGATGCTACAACAGAAAAGCTTAGTACTAGTTTAAAATTAGAGAACTCATTTAATAAGAGAATACAATTGATGCAACGGTGTGATGGAATAAATGCTTTTTCAAAAATGCCCTGCTACCCCAAATAAGTTCAAAAAACAACTATACCTCAATCTTGAACAAGTTAGGGTCAGCTATACAATTAAGTTTAGAATGACTGACCAAAAACTGAAAATCTAGAGTTCAACTATACCTCAATCTTGAACAAGTTAGGGTCAGCTATACAATTAAGTTTAGAATGACTGACCAAAAACTGAAAATCTAGAGTTTGAATTGTATCTTACTGACCACCTTCCACTAATCATTTCAATGATACCATTAGTTTTCACAAGTAACCAATAAAACCAGTTATTTCAGGAAAATCGTAGATTAGTTCCTCGAGATTTAATTGCATTGTCTTCTTTCACTTCGGGAGGCAAAACAAAAGTAGATTTTTCTTCCAGCACCATTAACTAAACGGGATATGCATCCAACCCAAAAACATGCAATGTGAGATAGCTCCAAAACCGGCTACCAGCTAATAACGATATCCGATCAACAAAAATCTAACCACTAACTCGACACTTTTGCCTTCAATGTTCCTTATGTTATACATTTACCGCTTCCTTGAATCTCTCTAACACATTCCTCCACATTATCACAGTGGTTACAAAGCCTGTATAAAGGAGGACTACAGTAGGCTGATAGGCAGTGTAGAAATAATCCAACTATTATGACTCCTTTAAATACTGAGGAACTTTGATGAAGCAAAATGGATGTAAAGGATTCATATAGTTGAGCCCAAGAAATTCACGTCTATTTTTTTTTATTGACTAATAGCCTGTTTGGCCAAACTTCTAAAATCAGCTTATTTTGATAAGTGTTTTTTTCATAAGCGTTTTTTTCAAAAGTGTTTATCAAAAAAGTACTTTTGGTGAGAAGCAGTTTGTGTTTGGCCAATAAATATAAAAAAGAGCGTTCGAGCAACAATTAGTGTTTGACCAAGCTTTTTAAAAGTGCTTCTAAGTGTATATTTCTCAAAAGTGCTTTTCAAACAAGTGCTTTTGGGGAGAAGATACTTTTTTTAGCTTCTGAAAAACAGTTTCTGCTACTCCCTAAAAGCACTCATTTTCTTTCAAAAGCTTGGTCAAACACCTCATTTTTAACATAAACACTTTTGGCCTTCCAAAAGTTTGGCCAAACAGGCTATAAAATATCTTGCTCAGCCTTGGCTTTATATTCACTACTACCCGCACACTTCAAGTGCACTTTGCGCTAAAAAGCCCAGCACACCTTAGCACTTATGTAAGCTTTTTGTCTCTGATAACAAAGCACTGATTCCCAATCCACTAGGAAATATAACCCTGTATTTTAATCATTTATATAAT
Organism: Datura stramonium; assembly: GCA_018107945.1. Taxonomy (NCBI): domain Eukaryota; kingdom Viridiplantae; phylum Streptophyta; class Magnoliopsida; order Solanales; family Solanaceae; genus Datura; species Datura stramonium. The sequence continues at coordinate 330,459 of JACEIK010000089.1, read as the reverse complement.
TAAAATTTCATTCACAATCAATCATGGCTCATCATCCATGACCTTTCTTTTTGACAGGTAAATTCAAGAATCAAATTCCAAGATGACCAAAACTAAGGTTTTCTTGTCCAATAATTGAAGGATCAAACATCATATGTGGAAAACATTGAGCCGGTGTACCATATAGTACTATACTACAGCACCAATTAGGAAAGGATTAGTTAGAAAAAGAATGTCAATTACATCTTCATAGCACCTCCAGTATGAGCTAAAGGGCAAGCGCCAAGCAGCATGGACAAAGGAAGGTTGGTTACCTATAACAGAAAAAGCAAATAGAGAAGGGTTTAAAGCAGCTGGGAAGCTAAAACCAAGCCGCACAATTGCTTTCACTATGTCAAATGAATGCAATGCATCTCACCCTATGATGACGATTTCTTTTCTGAAAGGGAAAGAAATGATGCCATCATAGGGAGATACATTGCTTCATTTGATCATTTCTTTGCCAAGAAAGAAAAAACTATGGCTTTCAAAAACTCGTTCAAAATGGTTTCAACCCCATATATTTCTCATCTATATTGGATAACTATGCAGATCTACCTCCCTCAGGATCAATAAGATGTTTCATTAAGAATTAGCCAAAGCCTCAACATCCTTTTTCCTTTCAAATACAGCGTCCTTTCATTTTCGGAGAAATAAAACCATAGCCAATTCTCCATTAACCAAGTCATCCAATTTAGAGCATCTACCTTCGAAGTTGAAAGTAACTTGTGTAGTTCTTTTGATTAGGTAAGAAATAAATTAAATAAAGATAAGAAGCATCAAGTAAACAAAAATATTATATAAAAAACGATAACTCCAGATCAAGCAATGAGAAAACAATTAATAGAACCATTTTCACTTATCTTAATAAAGAATGGTGTTTGGGCCAGCTTGCATGTACCTAGACTAATTACACGGGATACCTACTGTCTCCACCGATGAGAAGAAATCACCTAATGTTTCTCGTCTGGATTTGAACCTAAGACCTCATAATTCTCCACTCAATAAAACTTCATCGACCGCTACGTCACATGAATTCTAAAATAGAATCATTTTTCACTTTTAACATGAAGCAGTTAACCAAAATAAAACATTCAACTGTGAGAAACAGATCAGAACTTCTATGCACATATCATAAGTGCAAATAAAGAAAATTCACCAATGATTAAGGTGCTTCAACAACATATATATAAAACGAAGACAAATGCTAAAACGAAGTGAGGGAAACGGATTCGCACCTTTTTGCAGGAGAATCAACCTGCAAAGAATCACAAACATGTTTCAGTTTGTTGATTCGCAGTTAATCATAGCAAAATTCAGATATATAATCAATGTAAACACACATAAGTAGAGAGAGAACTTGCCATTTCCGCAGAGACGAACAAACCCTAAATCGCAGAGACGAACAAACCCTAAATCGCCGAAATGGAAAGATGTTTAGGTATCAACCTGTTTCTAAAAGGGGGCGAAAAGGGTTTAAGAAGATTCAATGCACTTCTATGTAAAATCTAAATTAAATTAGAAAAAAAAAATCAAAATTACCCTAAAATATGCGAAATATAATAATTTTACCCTCGTTAAAATATAGTATCAAATTTATATCTATCGTTACTAAAGTGGCTCAAATTATCCGTTTTGGACTAACAAACCTTACTTTCAGTACTTTCTTTAACGAAAAATGATCGAAATTAACCTTCGATTATTGAAAATAGAATATTTTTATCCGTCGTTATTTTTTTATATCGATAATGTCCTCACCGTCTAAAAATTGGACCACTTCTATCCTTATTTCCTAAGGGCTAAATCTTGAACTCTAAAATGTGTCTAATTAGATTGATTAGAATAACTAAAAGGTAAATTTCGACCTTTTTCAAAATTTTAATTCCGATGATTTTGGCTTTTTTTCAAAATTTTAATTCCTCTTATTTAAAATTTACTTTTAAATTTTAATTGTTCAAGAGCTAAAACTAATAAAAATTGTGATGAAATGTCTGAATTTCATATTTCTGTACGTGAGAAAAATATAAATAACTTCATATATCAAACGCTCGTTAATAAGTACTGCATCTAAAAATACATCTAACACGTGTGAATCCAAATCAGTCAAAACCTCAATGGGTAGTACAAATATTCAACACTAGGTAAAAGATCAAATAAAATTAGAGATAAAACATTAGGTTGCTAAATAGTGGTAAGTTCAAATTTAAGGGGATTTATTTGGACAAATATATTTTAAAGGCAAAATATACATTTGTTATTGTTTTTCATTCATTATAATTAATCAATAATTTAAGACTATTCTATAATGGTTAATTGAAATTCGTCTTAAGGAAAATATTTTGAAAAAATAACATGGTTAAAATGGTTTAACTTAAGATTATATGACCCAAAATATATTTTAGGTCCAAAAATAATGACAAGCTATAATTAAATTATAAAATTTTAATACTCTTTCACCTAGAATACATTATATATTTTTTATATAATTTCTAAATATATTAATTTTTTTTAAAAAAAAAAACTAAAGATTCTATGTCTAAAATCACGCTCTCCCATTTCAAAATAAGTGGTGTTTTGGCGTTTTGATTTTGCTTCAAAATAAGTGGTGTTTTATATATTAAGAAGAAATTAATGATATTCTTCCAATTTTACCCTTTTTTAAGTGGAGAGAATTTTACATTATCAAGAAAATATTAAAGAGTTGCATCTTTTTCAATATATTTATTAGGGTTAAGTGGGTAAAATTACATCTTCTTGTCTAAAAATGAGTAGTTTTCTTAAGGGGTGTGCTCAAGTTGAAAGCACCACTTATTTTAAAACAGAGAAAGTATTTAGCGTTAATTAATTTGATCCTCGTATGCCGAATTAAGTAGCATGAATTTCACATGAACAGAGAATATTTGAGCATTCAAGCACTTGACGCCAAGACATGGTTTACTGGTCAATGAAGTAGCATAACCCTTAGTAGATAGAGTTATCTAGTATATATTATTGATTGGCATCTCGTAAAATTGGTTGAGGTTGCTGTTGTTGTTGCTGGTGAGAGGTGACAGATATCCTGTAAAATTAGTTGAGATGCGTGCAAACTAACTCGACCAGTACAATTATTAAAAAAAAAAAAAGAAGGTGATATTATACTAAATTAAAAACACAATAATAAGTATAATTAATCTTTTTTTACGTAATAGAGAAATAAATTATATAAATATAAATAAGTTAAAATCGAATAAACTATAATTTCTAATATAACACATCTTAAAATATGGAAACCAAACTTTAAAATATCAAAATCATACCTAATTACATGCCCACACCTAAGTCCAAACTACAACTCAAAATTTAAGGTTTGCACCCAATTCAATTTTAGGGTTAAATTCCCAATCCGAATTACATAGCTTAGGTTCAGTAACAATGGCAGTCAAAGGGAGGCACGTCCGTGGTTTATCTCGGAAATCGTCGAATTCCACTCTGGTCTTCGCCGTGTTTATTGGGTTGTCTTTTCTCGTGCTGATTCTTCTCGCTTTTGGGATTTTCTCGATTCCTTTTACTTCCAGAGGATCTCAAAAAGCACACGATCTCAGCTCAATTGCTCACAATGCAGTTGGAAGGTAATTCTCATTGTATTTTTTGTTAATTGCTGCTTAGGCGGATCCAGAATGTGTTCAAGTTTCAACCTTTAATATTTTTAGCATTGAATTCATTGTAACTTTAAAATTACAGGTTCAAAAAATAACATTTGTTGAGATTTTTTATATATGTATCTATACTAAGTGTCGAAAGTTAAAGGCTACATCTGCCACTGAATTGCTGGTTATTTTTATCGGAATTGGATAGGGATCTGATAGTTTTTATGGGATTTTTTGCTTGCTACAGACGAGATGATGATGGTGGAAAAGGAGATCAGTGGGCTGAAGTGATTTCATGGGAACCAAGAGCTGTTGTCTACCATAACTTCTTGGTACTTCCGTTAAGATTCTTTCCCTTTTTTGTTTATTTCAGTACATTGTGGGTATAGAGTTTAAGAAATAAAGGAAACTCTAGAACTTGTGGTTCTGAATACGCCATGAGATTTCTGTGGCTATAAAAGCATGCCATTAAGGATAGAATGGAAAGTTTAAAGTTAAGCTGTTTCTCAATATAGAAAGGTGACATTCTTCGTGGAACAAACTAATAAGGAGTCGTTATAATATTAATGCTTACCTTTAAGAAAAAAAGAAATGACTTAGATGCTGATACATTTTCTGGTATCTAAGGAGTCGTTTCTAGTGTTCTCATTAAAGCATATCTAATGCTGGATCTGTTGACCAATTCATTTACTGGTTTCTAAAGAAATCACTATTCTAAAGCTTTGTTCCTATTTTTTGGGCAGTCAAAGGAAGAATGTGAATATCTGATTAATCTTGGCAAGCCTCATATGAAGAAGTCAACTGTGGTCGACAGTGCTACTGGCAAGAGTACAGACAGCAGGTCAGCATCTCTTTTGCTTGCTCTGCTGCCAGTCGATTCATTTGCAGTTTTCACTATTTTAACTTTTAAACCTCCCTGGCAGGGTTCGAACAAGTTCAGGAACATTTCTTGCCAGGGGACAAGACAAAGTAATCAGGACTATAGAGAAAAGAATTGCAGATTTCACCTTTATACCAGCAGGTATGCTGATTTTTTACCGAAAGATGTGATTATATGAATTTACACTGTTATTTGTTAGTACTCTGGGTATGTGTATGTTGCATGATTCTTGATCTATGATAGGCCTTGAAGAAACTCCATACAAGTTGATATATAATACCAGCTGTCTCTTTTTGTGATGGAGAGGGATTTGGTTCTTTGGTCTCAATATGAATCACATATAAACGTCTGCTTTTACTTAGGAATTTCAGTTTGCTGGATTTAGCTGTATTTGCAGGGTAATATTCTTGTTGAGATCCTCTACAGAAAGGGACATTTCTGTCAGCCTACGAAAGATTTTGCTTTTGTTGATGGCTATTGGAGTTGTATGCATTTCTCAGGAGAAGTTTTATCCTGATCTGAAATGCAGTTCAATTGCATGATGAGTGAGTGGGGATGAATTGGGAAATTAATTACACGTGCAAACTTAAACTAGTACTTTTCAAATGCGGCAATGTGAAATCTGGGTGTTAATAACTGCTTCAAATTACTCCTCTACTCTACATGCATCATGAAATTTAGTGTTTTTTCAAGGGCTGACTTTCTTTTGAAAAAGGAGCTTAAAGGAGATATACATCATCTACATGATTCAGCCACACAGGCATATTTATTTTTCTTGACACAGCTAAACTTATTTAATTTGCCTCTTTAACTACCCAAATATTTGACATAGGTTCCATTATGCACTGTCCTGAACTGCATGTAATTGGTGCTTCTGGTTCTGTCTATAGAGCATGGTGAAGGTCTTCAAATTCTCCACTATGAAGTGGGGCAAAAGTATGAGCCACACTATGATTACTTTTCGGATGAGTTTAATACTGTAAATGGTGGTCAACGCATTGCTACGGTTTTGATGTACTTGTAAGTGACTTTTCCTCAGTGAGGTTTATCTTTATGTATTTTCGTTAGTTACTCTGATTAATTTCTCATGCTGCACCACAGATCAGATGTTGAAGAAGGGGGAGAAACTGTATTTCCTGCTGCCAAGGGAAATTTTAGTGCGGTTCCTTGGTGGAATGAGCTATCTGAATGTGGAAAAGGTGGACTCTCTGTAAAACCAAAGATGGGTGATGCTTTGCTTTTCTGGAGCATGAAGCCTGATGCTACTCTTGATCCTTCAAGCTTGCACGGTGAGTAATGTCCACTAAGAGTAGGTTCTGAATGGCAGCCCAATGATTTAAGAAGCTCAATTATATCATATTATCGTGTTATCTGAACATCTTATGGCACATGAAGTATCAACCTCTGTACAATTTAGCAGAGACTGCAAATTTTGTTGACAAATAAATTCATTTATCTATGTCTTATTGTAGGTGGGTGCCCCGTGATTAAGGGTAACAAGTGGTCATCTACGAAATGGATGCGCGTTCGTGAATACAACATTTAACCTACAGCGAAAGGTAAATATATCCCCTTTAATGAGGATAATTAAATACGAATTAATGCATTTCTAATCTCTTGTGCAAGTTTTGCAAAATCACTCTAGTCTTAGATATGTTTCTTCTTCTTGAACCTCACAATTATGAGGTTTCATGCTTATTGTAGGCTACAGAAATTTATTAGTAAGTGATGTTTCAACTCTTGGAATATGTCATTGAGTGATGTTTCCTAGTATTAGTCTTATAGACCGAAAAATGTAGGGTTAGCTCCCTGCGGACAAACTTTAAACTAATTTATGAGGACATACTACGTAGACTTCATTTGTGAGTATTTACACCCTTTGAGCGTGAAGATGATTATTTTTCAGAAAATGTAGTACTAGCTCCTCTCAGACAAACATTAAACTCATTTATGAGGATAGACTACCTAGATTTCATTTGTGAGAATATACACCCTTTGAGCTAGAAGATGAATATTTTTAAGAGTGGTGTCCTTACCATGACGGGTATGATGAGGTCGTACTCTGGCATATATAACAAGGAAAAGTATCATTTAAGTCCAAGGCCATAATTACCCCAATACTAATTATGATAGAGTTGAACTTCTAGTACATGACAGGGACTGTTTCATCATTCTCTTCACATCGTGGAAATAACATTAGGAATGTGATTCCCAAGTTTCTGAAAACCCCTTTTGAAGGCGGAATCCAAGATTTAGAGTCAGTAAGTTTGAGGTGGTGTGGAATAACATTTAAAACATACACACCACTCCGAGTCTAGAGAAGTGGATGCGTCTGTAGTCTGCACCCCTAGCTGATATCTAGGTCCGCCCATGTCCCTATGACAAGGGAAAGTAGGACCGTTGAGCTTTATTTTTATTGGTGAGACTAGCTCTTTCATTTCTTGGGTATTTGTATCCTTTTTTTTGCTCCAGCTCTTTTAATTAGTTGATTAAGAAACCTTTAGTCGATAAACTTTGTAGTATAAAACAAAGGAAGCAAAATTAGTAGTGTCAACTACTTCCTTGCACATTACGAACTTTAGCTGCCTTCTAGAATATCGATGTAACTTTAGCATGACTGCATGAGATCCTCTGCAGGTCCATTTTCTTTATTTACTCACCCACCCATCCAAATTCAGTTTCAGTTATTCTCCTAACTGAGGTAGAGGTCGAAAATGGACGAGTCATTTGTGTAAATTTCCTGAACTTGTCTATCAATTTGTCATCTATAGTGGATCAATCTTGTAGAATTATTCTGTTCTTTAGATTTGACGATATCATTTATGCAGGTCCACTTTTGAGTTTGGATGTACTCGCTGTTGTACGATTTGTATCAAAAGCGGTTATAATCTTATAATTTTAGGAGACCCCAGCTTTCAACCTCAAGCATATTATACTCAGATGGTACTATATTCTTCAACTTTTTGTTGTTGTTTTTCCTATTTCGTTTTCATAATATTGGAGCTACATAATTAGTATTTGTTAGTTTTCATTGTATTTTAATCGAGTTGTAGTAAATACAGCTGAGTAATCACTCAACACAACCTTTATATGAAATGAGAATATAGCTATTTATAAACATCTGGTAAGTATGTACACTGTACTCGCGTTTACAAAATGTCAGAGTTGAAATCAAGATTTCAACTTGGTGATTCTTGATTCCAGCTACACCTCAGCCCTGCTTACCTCAAAACAGCGAAAAACACTTGAACAAACCTATAACATAACCTGCTATCTTCCTTTAGCATTTCGCCGTAGCCACTGTTGATGTTGTTCCCAGTCACTCTGTCATTATATATTTAACGAATTTTTCAACACAAATATATTGTTTGAGCAAAGGTAGAACCCGTAGCCTGAGCTTCTACCTCCTTGAATGGATGTGAGGCGGACATTGTTCGTGGAATTGCAGGAGAACTCAGTTTTTTTATGTTCTGTCAAATTTTACTAGGCATGATGTTGAATTGGTGAGAAATGATGACTATAGTTCCTTATGTTTCCAACATTTTTTTAAGTAGAGCTTACGGCTAAACCCCCTTATAAAGTGTGTCTCCGGTTTGAAATTTTCTGCATGCTTTCTTGATCGAATTTGTCATTTTGGACTTGCCTAGTGCGGTTTATCTCTCCTTTGTAATTTGCGGTCTATTACATTGAAGCGGAGTTTATCTTGTGTGCCCCCAAGAGTGGGGCCTAGTGGTCAATGAAGTGAGTGAGAATCATGAGGTCTCAGGTCCAAACTTGAACAGAGACAAAAAACATTAGATGGTTTCTTCCCGCCTATCCTAACTTTGGTAGATAGAGTTATCTGGTACATAGGAGGGGACAGGTATCCCGTGAAATTAGTTGAGGTGCGCGCAAACTAGCTCGAATACTATAATTATCGAAAACTAAAAAATAAGAGAAAATTTTCATAAACTATCACGTTTTTATAAGTTTCATACTTAAAACTATGGTCTGTTTTGAAGGGTTAAAACCAACCTGACAATTGGCAAAGTGTTTTTAAATATTTAGAGATGCATGGGGATTAAAATAAGTCATTCACGTGGCTTTTATAATGACTGAAAATTTCTTTAAATTATTATCACTATTTTACGAGGAGCGAACCGTCAAAAACATATCTAAAAGTATTTATATTTTTAAACTTTTTTATTTGAATATTAGTGTGCGAGTTTCCTACGTGAATTACCATCAAATATTTATCAAAACGCACTTCAATTATTAATTGCTCACTTTTCTCACCTGAAATATTAGGTAGGAAAAGTGAGCAATCCATGATAGTTCATATATAAAACTCAAAAATCGTGATACTTTAAATTATTTTTCACCCTTCACTCTTTTACAAATTTCATGCTTAAACAATTGATTCTTTTTTATAAAAAAACTCATTGAAATAATCGTTGAATAGGGTTTGTAAGAAAAATTTTAGTAGCTCAATTGATTATATTTATTAGAAAATTTTTGTAAGCAAAAACGCTCCTTATCATGCGGAAGTTTCTCCATCAGCAAAGCTTAAACCCGAAACTTTTATTTAAAAGTAAATGAATCTTACTCATCTCATCACATCCGTAAACATAAAATTAGTAGGAAACAAGAAACCGTGATCTAAAAAAGACTTTTCTGTCCCCAAGTTTAGCCAAAACCAGTTGCTAATCGCCCACTGTAATACTGTAATTAATACTACTAATCACACGCCTCAGCTAATTTAACCCTAATTTTACCTACCCTTCTTTTATATATAGTTCATGCATTGACTTTATAATAAATGGAATAATTAAAAAAAAAAAAAGCTAGTAAAACATATACTAATTGTTATTAATTAATTAATTAATTAATTGGCAGGTGAGACTTTGGGGGTTAATTGCGTAATACTCTCTCGGTTTTATATTACTTGCCCAACAACAACAAATTCGATGTATTTTTATAAATGGAATCTGAAAAGGATAGAGTATACGCAAATCTTATAAGTTATCGTTACTTTTGAGAAAGTAGAGAGGCTATTACTTATGAATAGGGGTGATAATATTTTTTGTTACTCGATTATTAATAAATATTAATTTTAATCTTCATAATATTTAACAATATATTTATCATTTAGTTACTTAAAATGTGTGTTTACGATCCTTTTTATTTAGGAAGTATGTTATAATTAGACTATTTTAAAAATTATATTATCGTTAGATATGAAGTAATAATACAAGCTTAGCATAAAATGAGTAATTAGGTTATGAAACGATTAATAC
>JACEIK010000089.1:305953-316731 GCA_018107945.1 Datura stramonium | reverse complement strand
CTCTCAAATATGGAATTTTTCGATGCAAATGCAATTTACTCGGACTTTTACTTCTCATGATTTTCCTACAGGAATTCAGATTTAGTCGGGCTTTTATTGCAATGTGGGACTTGGTATGAATTCGAATATAGTCTGGCCCCCCGCAAATCCAAATTCGAATTGAGTACCTTTTTTTCTTAATTAGCGCTCTCGGGTTTAAGTTCCGGATAAGAAATCACTCTTGTTAGGAAGCGATTTTATCCTTTAACGTGGGACTACTCTATACAAATGTAAACTTAGTTGGGCTTTTACATCGGACTTTCAGGCGTGAATTCAGATTAATGTGGGTCTTTTCGGTGTGAACTTTTTACCCCTCGTGGGGCCGGTGTGAATTCGATTTTAAGTGTTTTTGATTCTCAATGTGAGACAACTTTTCAATGCAAATTCAGATTTAGTTGGGTTTTTACTCCTCAACGTGGGACTTCCCGACTCAAATTTAAATCTAATCAGACTTTTACGTTTCACGACTTTCTAGCTTAAACCCAGATTAAGTTGGGTTTTTCTGACTCTTACTCCCCATGTCGGGATGATTTCCAGAGTGAATCCAAATTTAGTCGGGCTTTTACTTCCCAATCAGAACTTTACTTGAGTTTGAATTTAGTCTAGCCCTCGCACAAATCAAAATTTAATTTAGCCTCAATACAAATAACGAACATCAAGCGGAAAACAAAAAAGAAAAATTTGTTATTTTTCTCATGAGAGAGAGAGAGTGAAAGAAAGCTATAAATGCTATTAGTTGATTTTTGTGTGGTTTCTTTTCACCTTCACATCACCCTCTTAACTTCTTCTCTTTATATATTACAACTACACACATACAAACACACATTGATTTATTGGTATAAAGCTGTTTCCTTTTTCCCTAAAGTTTCTTATAAATTGTATCAGAAAAAAACAACCCCTTTTGCAGAAAAATTCTAATTTTTTTTAAAAAAATGGACTTTTACCCATACCCAACTAGTGCTTTTACTTCTTCCACCATTGTATCTTCATTTTCTATGAGGGGTTTGATTGATAGAGCCAAAGATTTCTTCAGATTTGCTGTCTCTGCTATCATTGGCAATGTGTTCTCTGCAATTTTCACCTTTTTCTTTGCACTAGGTGGGTATATCTATTATCATTCTTATTTCCAATTTTCTTTCATTTTGTATCAATTAATTTTGATGTCTATCGGAAACAGTCTCTCTATTTTGAGAAGATAGGGTAAGGCTCCATACACAGTATTCTTTCTAGACTCCACTTGTGAGATTACACTAAGTTTGATGTTGTTGTTGTTGTTATTGTTGAGGACTTTTGATGCCCATCGGAAACAGTATCTCTATTTTGAGAACTTTTTAGACTCCACTTGTGAAATTACACTGCTTTTGTTGTTGTTGTTGTTGTTGTTGTTGTTGAGGACTTTTGATTTTTCGTTTTGTGTATGCATTTTGATGAGGGTTATTGGACTTTTTTTCCTTCTAATTTTCAATCTAGCTATCTTGTTGATTGTGTCTTCACTTTGAATTTAGGGTAATGGTATTATTGAGTTTGTGTCTAATTAGAGGCGGATTCGGGATTTTTGGATTATTAGTTCAATCTTAGGGGTTGTTTGGTTCGCAGACTAAGTTATCCCGGATTGTTGTTAGGGAGATTATAATCCTTGGATTAATTTATCCCATTTGTGAGGTGGGATAAAATAATATTCTTTTCCTTTTAATTTGTTTGTCTTGTTTTGACTTGATATGAAGTTTAAGAAAGTAAGGAAAACTTTTGATTTTTGTTCTTAAATTTAAAATACGAAGAATATATCATATTTTAAATTTAATCTTGTAATTTTAAACATGCCGTAGGTTGGATGGGATAAGGTGGGATATCCCAAATTTATACGCGGATTTAGGATTTTAGCTTTATGAGTTTAACTTTTTCAGGTTTTAGCAATGAACTCCTTATATTTTCAAAGATATGAGTTCATATTTACTATTTTTGCATTTTTTTTTGAAATTTTTACATATAAATTTATACTTTGTATGGGAAGTATCGGGTTTAGATGAACTAGATGCCTCAACACTCTTCATCCGCATCTTTGACCGATTTGAGATTCAGATTTTTAGAAAAAATTGTAAAAGTTACTTTCTCTGTTTCAAATTGAAAAGTTTGATTCAATATTTTGTTCATTTTTATTCTTCATTTGAGTTGATAAGCTTAAGCCAGATAGTCAGAGGCGGAACTAGGATTTGAAGCTTATGAGTTAGAGATTCTAGCCCTTTTAAGTTACTGAGTTTTAAATTAATAGTAATTTGTACATATTGAATGGATTTCTTAAGACAAATACAGAGTTCGGACCAAAGTTACTTGGTTGAGTTGAACTTGTATCTCGAACTCGAAAGCTAGCTCCTCTGCCCTTGCAGATAGTTATATGATTGAAAGGAAACAGATTCTAAAATTTGCAGTAAAAACAAATCAGACTCTCATTTCCTATTAATGGAATGAAATGGCTATTTGCAGATTCTCGGGGTGGTTGTGTTTCAACTGATGATAATGTTAAGAGCTACGGCTTTTTTTCTGGTTGGAATGTGAAGGTAATAACAATGGAATTGGTTTTTTGTTGCAGTGGGCACCTTATTAGGAGCAATGACAGGAGCTTTGATAGGTCAAGAAACGGAAAGTGGATTTATTAGAGGTGCCGCGGTTGGAGCCATTTCTGGTGCTGTTTTCTCTCTCGAGGTATTTGAATCATCTCTGCTACTATGGCAATCGGATGAATCCGGAATTGGATGTGTTCTTTACTTGGTAAGCAAACATTGCATCTTTTCTCACTGATAAACGTTGAAAGTTTAGCTTTTTGTAGTTTTGTAACTTCTGCATCGGATATCAGTATATCGAGGAAGTATTTAAGTCAAATACACAGAGTGTAAAGAACTTTTACACCATCACACAAAAATCTCCTTATTGAATAGTTAAAGATTGTTTTCCGTCCATCTCTCTTTCATCCCCTCACCCCAAGACGTGCAAATTGTATGTAGATTTGTCAAGCTATATTGATGGATCTTTTGAACTGTACAGATTGATGTAATAGCCAGTCTGTTAAGTGGCAGACTAGTTCGTGAACGGATTGGTCCAGCGATGCTTAGTGCAGTGCAAAGTCAGGTATAATGTAGCCATTTGGAATTCCGCCAGCAACTTAAAACTCACTTCATTTGCTGACTCTATTTCTTCTTGTTGAGATCAGATGGGAGCTGTTGAAACTACATATGAAGAAGCGCCTAACATTTTCGATACAGGGGGGGCAAAAGGTTTGCCTGGACATTTCGTGGAGAAGATCGCCAAGGTTGTAATTAGCAATGACAACAACGTGGACGATACAGGGGAGAAAGTCTCGTGTTCAGTCTGCTTACAGGTAAAAATTACGTTTTTATAACGTTTCTCTTTCCGTTTTTCTATTACTTAAGATTCTGATTTTGATTGTGTTGGTATTACTGATGTATCCAGGACTTTCAACTGGGGGAAACTGTTAGATGTTTGCCACAATGTCATCACATGTTTCACCTACCTTGCATCGATACATGGTTGCTCAAACATGGTTCATGTCCATTGTGCAGAAGGGATCTATAGGTGGTTGTACTCGGTATATAATTATGAAGTTATTTAATTTCTTGATACTTGCTGGTTCGGTTTCCCTCTATGTCTGTCATCACATACAATATATCTGGGGAAACCCTGTGTAATTAGTGACCAAATATACACTTTCCGGTATGGTCATTGTAGGTTGATTGCCATCTTGTAGAAAGAATTTTGAGCTGTTATAGTGCTCACTACTTATACTAAGTAGTAATTTTTGTATCAGCGGACTCATGTTTTGTTCTCAATGTCATGCAAGAGGACGAAGATCATCTGTTTATCCTCTTAGACGGATTTGTGTGCTGGAACTGTTGGTTTTGGGTGACCATAAACGAGCTATTCAGTTTTGTGCATGGAAATTTTGTAACTGATGATGATGTTTAGTCTCTTGCACAAAATCGTATCGTTACTATGAACCTGAAGCCAGCGGGTTTCTTAACACATTTGTTTCGTATATTCGAGGTCCTGGTTGTACCAATTGCAAGAAGTTGTTGCACGCGGTTGTTATCGTTTCATTTTCCGTAGCAATTGTTAGTTATGTTTCTTGATTTCTGTTACTGAAATAGCCATTGATATAGCTGGATGATATCTTGAGTTTGCAAGTTTCTCTCTGTATATTAAACTTTATTTTGGGCCCTTTGTTAGTTTTGAACATTTAGTCTTTGGTAAAGTAACTACATGGTAGGTTTGCATGATAAGAAAAAAAATATTATTTTAATTCATGATACCTCTTTTGAATTCAAGGACAACGTCTTGTAATTTCAATTTGTTCATGAATTAAAATACTTAGCATTTGTCGCTGATGGAAGGTGTTAGATATCTCGAAAAATTAGTCAGAGCTGACCCAAACACTACGGTTATCCAAAAAAAAAGTTGAAACTCCATGAATATTTACCTAATCCTTGTATCCCAAAGTGGTTAAATTCTAATTAGTTTTAAAACAAAAACTAAGGGTGTAGTCGTTACGAAGGAAAATGTTTCTTACTTATTTTCAATATGAACTCTGAATCTCGAAAATTCTGAATCCGTCGCTGCCCGTTTTTATCATAAATATAGCCCCATAACTTTGTGAGACACTGTCACTTCTGGAAAATGCCAGTGAACAAAAGAAAGCAGAGTACCAGATTACAGACAACAAGATGGACGTTCTGGTAATAACATAAAAAAGCAGCCCGTGCATTAAAACTTTTGCTATGCGCAGAATTCGGAAAAAGCTGGACCACAAGAATCTATGTGATCCATTATACGCAGCCTTACTTTGCATTTCTGGTAAAACCGTAACTAGAAAAAAAAAACCTCACCAGAAAAGTGAACACTGATTCATTTATCAGTGTTCACCAAGCAAAAAAAAGTTAGCAGCCAAAATTCAACATTCAAGAATCAATCTCCAAAAACAAGCAAAATACTTGTGTGTTGTAGGACGAAATGCTTCGATAGCAACAAGTATACGACATCCAATGTTTACTGCTCTCTAGTTCTCTGAGGTATCGACGATGGCAACATGTATTACGAGACTACAATACGAGGAAATGGAAACAAAATAAAAACGACACAGACGAATAATTCTTCATTTGTGGAGCTTCAGTTTTACACCATTTACAAGATGAAACTAAGAAAAAAAATCAAAGGGTGTAAGCGAGGAATATGAACTAAAGCAGTACAGCAGACACGATGTTCATACTCGAGAAAGAATCTACAGTAAATTCTTTCGTTCTTCTTTTGCTGCTCGAAAACTAAACAAAGACACCTGTTCCAAGTTAAATATAACATTGTACAATCAAAAGAATAAATTAGTGCAACTTCTTCTATCGTTTTTCTTTAATCTCTCACGAGGAAGTTTTCGAGGACACAGCATAGTATACAACAGAGTAAAAAGTTTTTAAGTGGTACCGAGTTCTGTGGGAGTGGCACAGGGAGCCAAACTTTTCGCTGGAAAGTTCATACCACCTCCTCTCAGAGATAAAGTGGGGCCCCTCAGCGAGCTCGCCCTACTTACAAGATCTGAATCTAGGAACACAACTATGACTGAGATATCGTCGTGAAAATGCCTCCTAACACCACGATCAATCTTCTTCAGATCAGAATACCTCATCTCCCTTTTCTTTGCTGCTTCTTGTAATGCAGTTTTAACAAGCTTCCGAGCGCTTCCCTGAACGTTGGAAAATTAGGAACATGTCATTGCTATCAATAATCAAAAGAGTGAACACATTAATATTTATCCCTTATCACAATATTCTTCTGTTCGGAGTTGCTTCAATTACCTTCCATGTCAGAAAGCCACGCAATTAAGACTATAATTACACATTTCAAACGAGAATCTGGCAGGGATGTAAAGTACTCACTCGTCCATTCTAACATGGGAACAATTTAGTTTGAAATTCTTATTTTCATATTACTACACAAAGAATCTTTCTCATCTGTTAATTTGGTATATTCTTTAATGGATTTGCACTTCTAAACCTCTTTCTTCCTCCTTCCCCTTACGTTTCCTAATAAAATGTAAGGGGAAATGTTGATATCTCGACAACTAAGCCACCTTAACTTATACTAGTGCTGTATATTTCAAGAGTACGCAAACACCATGTCTGTATTACATGAATAATACGTAATCCAATAGCAACTGCCTAGTAACAACTAACAAGCTATGTTTTTACCCCAAAGGAAAATGGAAAGAAGAATAGACAAAATCTAAAGTACTCAAGCAACACATATTTTTGCCTTTCTAGACTATATATGAGGGATCTAGAAGTGTTAATTTGTTCTTTATAAAATGTGCACATTCCTGAAACTACTTGATCTCTTTACACGAGTTAGCTAATAAGTGAATATCAGGAGTCATATCAACAATATCGGTGTGATATTGAGAACGGGAAATATATTCCTCAATGCATTTTGATCTAGTATCACCAAGAAACAAAACAAAAAGCACATCATAACTTGCTAGAATAGAACATGAAACATGATTTTGGAAAGACATAAAAACAAGATACGTTTAATGAAAAATTTCATCTACACGATATTTAAAACGTCGATGTTCACCACCTAAAGCCAGCAATGCAATTCTATTGGAGTTGATTTGCAGTTGTAAACTTCATATGCGCAAAAGAAATATAAATAAAAAAGAAAGGAAAAAAAGGATCCTATAGTCAAAGTTCTTACGCTTCGGGGGCTATTTTGCACTATATCAACTGCTTCTTGATTGCTAAGATGTTCCCAGAGACCATCAGAAGCTAATATGAGAAATTGATCATGTGGTTCGAGTTCTTGAACAGTAATTGATGGATCAGAGCTCAATATGGGCCTTCTAAAAGGTTCACGCAACCGAAACTTCGCATACAACGGCTCCCTGTTGTATTCAGGCTTTTTAAGGTATATATCACCAATAGATCTCGAAATCTGCAAGATGAGTTTAAAATTAGAACTCATATAAATAGCTTGGTGCCAGAAAACAAGTAAATTCATTTCAATATTGTGCGGAATCCTTGTAAGTATATAAAGCAGGATCTACAAAAACAGGGAAAAGATCATATATTGAACTAATAGCTCTTAATAAGAATATTAAATATCTAACTCCTACAGCACAAAATAACCAAATAGGTATCAAGGGTGACATCTACATCTGTCGCGTATAAAAACCGGAATGACAAAACATTGCCATCAATGGATTGAAACAAAGGATGTGATGCACATAGTGTTAAAACAATTTAATCCAAACCCCACGGAAGAAACAAAGGATGGCCGCCTTTCTTTGACCTTTCTGGTCTTTAGCACCATTATTGTAAGAGATGATTCGTTTTAACGCTTGACACGTGGCTGCTTGAAGTTGAAACATGCACCGATAATTGGATGATTAATTAAGTAGTGAAGTTCCTGTTGTTCTTATCTCACGATAAAATCTTTTTTTTTGTCTTTTCGTGTATCTTCTACAGCTATTTGTTTTGTATTGATCTCTCCTTTTTTCTCTTTGATAAGTCTGACTTTTCTTGATTTCCCTTTTTTGAAATGTTGTAATAACATATCAGGTCAGATTCGGACTTATCAACCATGGGGTTCGTGGAATTTCATCTCATTGTGTTTGGCAGAAATCTATCCTAGCTAGGCCAATAGACCGACTCCTTTTCCACTTCCAACAGAGAGCATAGGTTAAGCCAGTTTCGGGATTCACATAATTCTGCATTTACTGATAGATCGCGCGAGTACATATCCAGCATAGTAAAATGAGGAAAGCAATTGTTGGTTAAGTTATAATTCTGCTTTACTGATTGATCAAGTGAGTACATATCCAGCATAGTAAAATGAGGAAAGCAATTGTTGGTTAAGTTGGTACTCCACCGTCTGATGGTTTAATAAGAATTATTTTCCATTATCATGAATTAAAGTGGAATATACAGAGTCTAATTGCACTTAAATGAAAATATCAAAGAAAAAAGATGATTGTTTGCTCCTCTGGAATTGCAGATAAATTTGTGCTCGAAACGGGACAAAAATTGGTGGCGAGCAATGGATCAACCAACAACATGAGTCATTGGGAACCACCATGATAAAACAAACCAATAGCGAAGCCAAAAAGTGTTCAAAATATCAGACAATATAAGGAATGAAGAAAAAATTTTAGTTTCTTCTAGTTCAAGGAATCTAAACGCATATCTTAGTCAAAAGCCAGCTTAGAATAGGAGACAAGGGTCATAAATACCTTCCATGTATAAAGGAATCTGATAGGATGCAGATAAAAGAGTGCAATAATTGTCCTTGTATTCATTGCTAAGACTAGTGGATAGATGACACACTAGCAACTGCATACAGCGACCAATGGGTAACAACCTAATTCATCAACTATAAAATGATTTGGACTCTAAAGATGATACTAACCATACGTGTCCCTCTAAAATCTATGTTGCTCAGACTCTTTAAAAATGTCGACGTTTGCGTGTCGGATCCTCCAAAAGTAGTGCATTTTTGGAGGACCCGACACAGGTGCGGCAACAAGTTTGGAGAGTCCAAGCAACATAGTCTGAAATAATAGCAAGAACTAGAAACCATATAAGCTACTCCATCCACAAATCACAAAACACGAGATATACCTGAATCAGACCCTTTACACGCCATACATTATGCTTCAACACCACTATCTGTGAGTCATCTGGATGCATTGAATGCAACTCCTGTCTGACTGACTCGAAACTTGCGTTATGCTCAGCTGAAAGCTGGATGGCAAGAACCTCCCCTGTAGCCTTCACAAGCCTTCCCAAAACAGCTCGGGAATCACCAAGGTTAGCAACATACAGGATACCATTGCAGATCACCGCTACCAGACAGCAAGATCCTACAGCAGCCATCTGTGGTTTCATTGGCCACTGCTTTGCAACCAGAGAAAAGAATCCATCTTCTGTAGCTTGAAATGCTTTCCGTATTACATCTACAGACATAGAATTTTGTTCGGCTGCAAACCCTACAAGATAAAAGTTGCAGACTAATTAATTCAAACTACAAACTTAAATGGCAAATAATTTAATATATTAGATATTTTAAATTCCAAAAAGAATATACCCTTGCATTTTCCTTATTAAAAAAATATACTGAATAGCATTTAACTAGCTTAACAACACCATTTGTAACTACAAACAGATTGATGCAATACATACTCGGCAAATGACTACTTTGGTCAATAAAACAGGTCTAGTATGCTTACTTCTGAGATGCTGAAAGAGGTGATCATTGATATACCGTGATGTCTCAGGTCCACCATGACCATCGTATATCCCAGCAAACGTTCCATAGGGGCCTGAATCAAGCAAGCTCAGAGAACCCGACTCGATCTGGCTTTGATCCTCCAGCAAATTATTGGCCTGTACAACTGCCATTGAGAAGTCACCAATCAAGTGTTGACCACTGTCTTTATACCAAAAAAGTCCATCTTGCCGTCCAGCTGCATCAGAACCAGCATATACAGAATGGTCCGATGATGGGCGCCAACAGGCCCTCAGGAAATTTATCAGCCTTGATAACATCCCTCATTTCATTTCTCTTCTGCCTACCTCCAGTTGCTCAACACCCAAAAAAATGGATGCAAAAGCAGACTTACTAAAACCCTAATTATGTTATTATACTCTCTTAAACTGCAAACAAAAAAAAACAAGCATATAACAAGAAGTTCAGCTATACAACTACTTCAAGAATCATAGAGCTGCAAGAAAGATCACAGCTTTTAACCAATGAGAAACAAATCTGTTTACAGATAAACATAAAATTCCAAAAACCCAATTTCAACAACAAAGAATAAAATTAAGCATGACCGACAACCTAGCAATTTCCAAGATATGAAAAAACAACATCAGCAATATGACAAGAAGCAACTAACCCACTACACTAAGTAAAACCCACATGCCAAAATGGACAAAACAACATTAAAAAACAACACCCAAGTCCTGAAAGAACACAAATCACATAAAGTTCACAGCTTGGAGAATACCTGCTGAAAAATATAGAACAAGAAGAAGAAGACTTTGGTGGTTGTGATTAGGCCTTATTATGCTATCTTTCTTTTTTTTCTGGTCAGTTACTGAATCCCTTCAACTGATAATGACTGAGATCTGAATAAAACATAACAATCCATGTGGGTCTGAAAGTGTTAGATCTATAGATCCATCAAAGGAGCCCCTTTGTATAACCACATATACACAGTAAAGATTGAGTCTTTTTCCAGTTCTTGATTCTTTTTTCTCTCTCTCTCTTCTCTTGTTTTACTTGTAAAAATAAAATTTTTATAAAAAATATTAAAGGGTAGCAGAAGAAGAAAAAAAGATAAGTATAATGAAGAAAAAGGGGAAGAGTGTTCACTTTATCTGTGTGTGATTAAACCAATTGAAGAGATCTCTCTCTCACACACACATACTTGTGTTTGTTTAGCAGTGGAAAAAAAACAAAACCCCATTAAGGAAAAAACCCAACAAAATTATTAGATGGTTAAAAAAGAAGATAAAGTTGAAGGTAATTATTTAAATATATTTTTAAATAAGTTTGATCTTTTGAGCAGAATCGAGTTAAAATTTAAAATTTATAATATTGAGATCGTAGTTCTTTAGAGTTACTGAATTTTAAATATTTGAATCAAAGTAACTGGTTCGATCAATCCTGTAAAATTCAAG
>JACEIK010000089.1:275513-292078 GCA_018107945.1 Datura stramonium | reverse complement strand
CCGAGGGGGCATTCCCCCCCCCAGATAGTGACTTGAAAGACATTGGTTGAGCATATACATGGGTGGGGAAGTGACGGGAATGCAAACTTGACTACCTCTCAGCCTTTCCTACCACTATTTAGTATTCTATGAAGATGGAGAGCTTCACCCTGATCCCCATTCAACGCCCTCTTCTCCAAGAAGCAAGCACTTAGCTGCCTGAGTAGCCTGTCAAGACGTGAATGTAAGCACTCTCTTGAATATTTCACGCTAGGATTCGTTGACAATACCATTGCATTGACAGCATCAGCCACAATTTCTCGCTGTGAATCTCCTAGAAGGTACCCAACAGAGGATTTTTGTGGTTGTTCATATGCCAGCAGAGCGGCACAATCCTATGATGATATAGACAGAGAAACAGTATGAACAAATATTTGCTCAAGATAACATTAGATGCAAAGACATAATATGTATATAGCTTAAACATTCCCTGCATTGCAAAATTACTGCATTTTATGGTAACTACTGAGCTTCTGGATCATGAAAAGAAGACGGTGCTGGACAGTACAAACAAAGCAAGGCAAAGAAAACTTTGTTGGTAGTACACACATACTATTAGTTATATAATATGCAATAAACATAGGAAACATGATAGCTTCTTTCCCTCTCAAAGGAGACTCAGAGAAGGAGATCCTTTTGTCACCTTTTTATTTCCTTATTGTCAAAGAATGGAAGGGCTCACATGATGATAAAGCTTGACAATCAACGAGGATGGCTAAGGGGGTTCAAAGAGTTCAAATAATAGTGGTAATATGGAGATATGAAATTTGCTTTATGCAGATGGTTCTTTGGTGTTCTGTTTTGGGAAGGTGTCTATACAACATGTAAAGTGGAGGAAGAATCTATCATTTTCAGAATATGAGATGACTGGAATTCAAGTGCTGGCACGTAATACTTGGTTGAGAGATTGGTTCCCAATCAACAACCTTTGGGGTATACTATGTGAAATTAAGCTATGTATTATATCTATGATATTCTAGAATAATCATACAGATTCTAAAATTTTGAAATCTTTTTCTGAATATATTTGAGGTAAGATGGGTAATGGTGATGACTGTAAATGAACTTTTTTGCTGCTGGTTGGGATACAGATATAGGAAGGGACCGAGGAAACTGTTGATAACAGTCCCTGATTGTGTATGCTGAGTCATATGGAAGGGGCAAACCCAAAGATGCTTTTGACGAAAATGTTATTGCTCTACATATTTTGAAATTTAGATGTGTACCTTGACCAAGTCATCATAGTCTCCCAACTTGTAGAATTTTTCAAATTCAGTTCTGCCATATAACACAGCTTCTTCAAGCTTTCCAACCTACAGATAGCATTTAAGACTTCAGATTGTATCCTATTTATATTGACTACACGTCACCATAAAACACTAATGAACTGAAGATTAGCCAACAACTAACATTCTTATTCAATCCCGGAAAGAGCATGGGAATAAGATAAGTCGAGGAAACATCTAAACAATGTCAAAGGAAGCACCAAAATGTTCATTTCTTTGGAGATACATATATGTTCTCAGAAAACACATTTTGTTTCAAGCTTAGTCAGAAGAAATCAATACCACTACTCAGGTAGGCTTTACCAAAAGAATCACTAACAGGGCATCTTTTCTCCTTCATCCATAGGGGGTCTAAATTTGAAGGCCCATTTTTTTTTTTTGAAAAGTTGGTAACTATGTATAATCCAAAGCAGTACATAGGTTGTACTGAAACCATATTTACAAGGTGATAAAAATCCTACTATCCCTGTCCTAAATAGAACCTAGAACATCAATTAAAGTGATAGTATCATTTGTATACAAATGGTTACACCAAAAACTCAGTAGAAGAAGGCAATTCAGTTTAACCTTCTGCATACTATTCTCTGTACTCTCAAAACACCTAAGATTTCTTTCCTTCCATATTGCCCACCAAATGCTAGTAGGGACAATTCTCTATCTATCTCTGTTTTTCGATTGCTTGCCTGCCTCTTCCCAGTTCTGGATTGCTTCAGTAATTTGCCAGGCATTACCCAGGCCATATTCTTGAGATTAAGAAACAGAGTCCATAGTAGTCCGGTGACTCTGCAGTGTAGAAAACTAGAAATAGATGGTTAACTGTCTCAGTTGTTTCACCACAAAAGAAACATCTTGAACATAGTGGTATCCCTCTCCTCATCAGGTTATCTTGGGTCAGAGCTGCTTCCTTGGCTAACAACCAAACAAAACATGCAACTTTATATGGAATTTTTGTCTTCCAAATCCCTTTCCATGGCCATTTTAGTACTCCCAAGTTAGTGTGATTCATCCAGTTGTAAGCATTATTCATCTTGAACTGTCCTTTCTTGCTTCCTTTCCACCACAGTCTGTCTGCCTCAAGGTCCATAATTCTTACATGCTCAATACATTTGAAAAAATCTGCTACTCTCTGAATCTCCCAATTGTTTATCTGTCTTCTGAATATAAAGTGCCAGCCTTGAGGTGTCCACAGTTCTGCTATGGTCCTATGTTGATGCAGCACAATTGCGTAAATGTCAGGGAATAAGAATTCCATGTTTCCTGCCTCATTCCAGTCATCCTTCCAGAAGTCTGTTTTTTCCCTATTTCCCACTTTAATTTTAGTGTTTGCCTTAAACTCATTCCACAGCCCTCTGATAGATTTCCATACACTCACCCCATATCCATTTACCAAACTAACCTGTCAAGCGAATACATTTTGATAAAGTAAAGCATTTGAAGATACTAAGCATTTGAAGATACTATTCGATCGTATGTGCAAGGAGTCCCCACAGATGTATCCAAACATGGTTGTGTTTGGGCCTCTGAGGATAACATCCTTTCCCTCAAAATACAAGTCTCCCATATGATACACTCTTCTATTGTTGATGGGTATTCAAAGAAGAAATCCCAATGTGGAATCCCTTAATCTTCCAACAAGACCTCTCCGAGTATTTTTTTCTACAATTTGGCAATAGCTCTTTCATCTTATAACCAAGGTGTCTAAGCCAGCCTGTGTGCACCACGACAAGGTAACTGGCTACCAAGGCTAGGATAAATGGGAAGAGATCACCTAATGTTTTTATCTCTACTGGGATTTAAACACAAGAGCTCCTCGTGGTGCTCAACCCACTTCATTGACCATTAGGTCACACCCTTGGGTGCAGAATTTGGCAAGCTTATATAGTATTGTCAATTGTGATTCTCTTCTTACTTCTCATAATATAAATTTTTTGTCCTCTGCAGGATAAGCCTTGATTGCTATTATTTGAGGCAAGCTTACCCTGTCGCGGCATCTTACATGTCTTCCCTTCCTTTATTTGTGGGTGAATTCCAAGATAATCACTATACTTCACCTATTGTCTGACATCACCTCTATCCTTGTAAACCTCCTCATTGGACATATATATTTTGAAACATATTTTATGTTAAAGGAGATTCAACTCTTCTCCAATTCTTTCGAATTACCATACATCTCGTAATATTATCCTCATGTTCTTGTACATCCCATCTAGAATAACGTCAAATCTGATTCTTCTTTGAAGTTCTTCATTTTTCTACGAATTCAAACCATCCAGAAGTGTTCCGGTGGATTTACTTTTGCTCAAAAGATCTCTCCCCAGTTATGTAATGTCTTTTGCCATCTTCATCAACAAAATTAGTTAGATCAGCTTTAAATTTCTCCTAGTTGTTGTCGTACACTAGACACTTAAGTTTCCCTATTTTATACACGAGAGAGGACACAAACCACACCCTCATTTTGAACTAGCTAGAACTTCATGGGTGCTCCAAAAATTTACTAATGAACACAAAAAAGAAAGACAGATCCTCACATGTAGAAAGAGGTTTCCATCCATCAAAAGCTCTCTTGTTTGTTTCTCCCAAGAACCCACATAAGGGAAAAGGAAGTTAAATTCCAAGCTCTAAATCTTCTTTTCACTCGTCTGAAAGCCCAACTAAATATCACATTTTTAACTGTAGTGGACTAGTGGTACTATTCACTACGTGTCGAACGGGCTCTTCCAAAACTTAAGGGATCATGAAACTCTAATCTGATTCTTAGCTCATCTTGAACTTATCGTTACTTAACCTAAGGGATGTGAAAACTTTCTTTTCTTTAGGAAAATTTTAAAAAATCCTACTACACTAGAACCCAATCAAAGTGCAATGCCTTCAGAAGATAACCTCAGAAAAGAAGATTAATGACTTAAAAATATAGAGCCCATAAAATACATTTACCACCTTGTAGAATGAACCCAAAAAGGAACCAACAAGACCTAATAAAGGTCTAAAACACCCCAACCGATTGCATAGCTCATTCACCTTTTACCATTCTTTGGATCATTCATAATGAGTTCATACTTGTAAATAAATATTTTCAGTTCTTGGCACCATTGACTTCTTTTGACACATATGTATGAGCTTCCTTTCTTTTTCATACACCACTGTTTCTCTGTCTACTTGAAGCTTTTGTGTCCTGCCTAATCTTGCATGAACCTAACTTCTTCTTCTCAATATGATTTCAAACTAAGAAAGATTTTTTTTTAAAAAAACTAAGAAAGATTTGAATTGTCACCAACAAGTTGGAAAAATCAAACAATTTGCTTGGGGGTTGCTGCAGTCGTTTGTCCTGCAGCTACAAGTTTTACACAGAGAGAGAAACATGAAGCAGCGGAACCATGTGTAAAAACAACTTACCCGTACTAGCTCAATAAAATTTTGACAGTGAAGCAGAAAGCATATAGCAGATGCGCCACCCTAAAGAGTACAAAGCAACTTATCAGGAAAAGAAAAGTGAGTCAAACTAGAACAAATTCTTTGCCACATTGTGGACAGAAGATTGGCATACTAGTTCATTTTAACATAAGTTAATTAACGATAAAACTGCGACTTATTGGAAAGCTAAATGTCAACCAATTTAACAGAACTAGAGTGCCATATATAGCTGCAAAAGACCTTTCCCTTCAACTTCAAACTACTTTTATTGAAGGCTATGGAAGAAAGAAGAGGAAAAACATCAGAAAACAATACGTAATAAGCTTTCGTGACAGCTACTTCAAAGTACCCTTATTTGAGTTATTCTTTGGTATTAACATGAAGCTGTTTGTTTGAGAAGACTTGATCTCACAAGGCAATCTACTAGAGATGTACCAAATTTTAGAACTTTTAGCACTTGGTTGAATTGCAAATAACTTATATATATGCTAAACTATAAACAAATACAAAGAAGAAAATAACAAAATGATGAAGGCAAGTACAGCTTAGAAAATTTCTACAACATCCTCTCATATAAGGAATTATTGTTCATAAGAAAATTGTGATATACTACATAATTTATTAATAAATTCCAGTTTTAGGTGTTAAAGTGACATGTTTTTTACTTAAAACTTACAAAGCTTTAACTGTTACAAGTACCATGTGATCCACTCAAGTAGCTTGATTGATAACTTATGCAATTTTTTAAGTTAACTTTATTAGAAAGTAGTTTAATAAAGACAGGCTTCGGTAATGAATCAGAAAGGGAAAAAGGTCAACTGTTATAGTAGAAGTTCTTTTTCTTCCTTTTTTTAAGCATATAGAAATTCTTGTTGTTGAACTCTTAATAGTTCAGCACAACAGAGATAATAGGTACTATATATTTACATTTCTGAAGAATTCCTCAATTAATAATTTTATAAGTGTTCTAATTTTCTCGTGACATTCAAGAAACAATCTGGAGTACTAAAAAAAAATTATTTTCCATATCCCACAAGTACATCTTATGCATATACACAATTTTTTTTGATAAGGTAAATATAAAAAGTACCAAGAAGGCACAGAAAGTAGCAAAAATACTATATACACAATATTAGATAAGAATAAGTTGACTGCCAAACATATATATCTATTAAACTAATGTCAAGAAACAAAAGAAGGAAAAATTTGAGAAAAATAGAACAAAAAGTTAGGAAGTAGAAAACGAAGAGGGGGCAAATTTTACATCAACGGACATCAAGTATGGAAGTTCAACAGCATTTTGCGCAAAAAGGTTATGGGAGGTGAATGAAGTTGCAATAGGATTTATATGACATTTGACAATATCAGCCCGCAGAAAATTACCTGGACTATCTGAGGGTACCACTCTCTTAGTTTACCAAAGGCATCACCAATTTGACCACTCCGAATTAGCTGTTTAAACAACAAAGACATTCCTGTAAGTATCATTCTATCTCAGCAAAATGACAACTACATACAACACGTAGAAGGGGTTAAAAAGTCAACGGATGGAAGTGTCATATTGATTTTTTTTTTGGAGTGTGTGCGGGGAGGAGAGATAATTACATTGTTTTGTGCAGATCTGAAACCGACACAAAACTAGCATTTAGCAAGAAAGGAACAATAATGGATGGTAAAAGTTACTGGTCGTTCGTCAACTAACCCGTCCAGAAGAACGAAAGTTTTGGATACTATATCTTACTAGAGACTACATTCATGTGCTAACTTTGCTTTGTCAAAGAGAAACCACTCCAATCTTTGCATATAGTAAACCCCTCTCCAAGACTCCCACTACCCAGGAACCCAATAGTGGTCCTATCACGCTCTACTCGCCAGGTGATTCAAACAGTCAATCTTATGGTCGGAGGTGTAGGGTTTCTTCCACTAAGCTATTCCTTCACTTGGTAATAGCCTTAAAACTGATAAGAACAAATACTACACTTGATCTCAGCCAAAAGGCTGAGTAAAGCTATTCCTTCATTTGTCAATAGTCTTAAAACTCTAATGCGTACGAAAGCTTCCATTTACTGATAAGCTTAGATCTTCTTCTTTTTTTCTATTTTATTTAACCTTATAAATTTCCTTTTCTTATAAGGAAGGGTTGAAGAAAGAGACCATCTGAAATATCCTCCAAAAGTTGAATTAATATTTCGTCAAGATATTTGAAGTGGACAAAGGACATAGATCAAAAGATTTTACACTCAAATAACTTAAAAGAGAGAAAGGAAGCTGTTTGTGTGAAGGGAATCATCTTCAATAGCACTACTAAGTGACAACCGAAAATTCATTGAACATCAGAATTCCAGACTGGACTCACGACTGAAAAACTAGACACTGATATCACCTAATATTGTCTCTATCTTTCCTATTTCATAGTTCACCACCTTGCTGAAAGCTTATATAATGCTTATCTTATCCACTTCCACTCAGAACCAGCACCTGTATATTCTTTCCTAGTCCAGACAAACTGTTCAGTTAGTTATTTCTACTTCCATCAAATGTTGAAATTAGCAAAAGCAACAGAAGAGAGGAAAATTTTGCATCCTTTGAAGAATGGCTTTTTTTTTCTTGGGAACCATATAACATAAGGGCAAGCCAGAGGAGAGTTGAAAAATATCCAGTTTGGTAAAAGCATAAGAGGAAGGAGAAGAAATACACAACATAGAACATCTTTTCACCAGCCAACAGAGCTTCTCTCACACTATACAAAGAGCACTCTTATTCTACTGTTCCATTTTCTACCCATCCCAAATAAAAACTAATCCTACCCAATTTCTCTTTGTTACTCCCTCTTTTCATTATATGTCTTTCGTGGTTTCTTTTACAACGGGTAAGAAACAGTAGAGGAGAAAATAAAAGAAGTGAAAGATCAATCAGCTTCTTTCAATCCAGCCACTGAAAAAAAGGGAAAAGACAGTGGTCCTGCAGGCACCAACAGCAATAAAAACCAAGTGGCTAATGTGTATATCATGGCATCACCCATTAACATCATCATGGTAGAAAAAACATGCTTCCACATTTCATACCTGACGAAGAACCTTTCTCTGATTTAATGAATACATATTCATGTCCTCTGTAAAGCCGTTTTCTTGAACAAAGGAGATGGGTGGAAGAGTACTTCTACTTTCAACATCAAACGTTCTCAGTGTATCTTCATATCCATAATGTTGTAAATATGAGCGAACAATTCTGGTAGTTAAAAACCCGTTAATAAATTAGAAATGCATTACCAACACTAGTGACATGCAATATGTAGAAAGAAAGAAATTAACATTTGTAACAGAAGTGTTTTAGTTACTCTGTTAATTCATCATAGTCTAAACACTTCCCCACTCCTTTTCTTTCAGGTCAGAATTAAGATTCAGCAGAATATAGGGTAAAAATCACTCAAATCTACTTAGCTGCACACTCCTGGGAATCCACATCTCAAATAGCAAAGGCACACTCATCCTGATATCTGGAAGACTCTAATGTAGCTCACCTAAGATGTACATCCAGTCTACCTCTAGTTCTTTCATTATCTTCTACTTCCACCACCAAAATAAATTATGACTTTGGTCTTTCAGTTATCAAAAAGTTCTTCGTGATGCCCAACTAAGCACATTTTAATATTTAGTGGCATCATTAAAAAATTCCCAAA
This sequence comes from Datura stramonium, assembly GCA_018107945.1. Lineage (NCBI taxonomy): Eukaryota > Viridiplantae > Streptophyta > Magnoliopsida > Solanales > Solanaceae > Datura > Datura stramonium. The sequence continues at coordinate 283,663 of JACEIK010000089.1, read as the reverse complement.
ACAATGTGGCTTGTCCAAAAGATCCGTTGGACCATGGAGGTTTAACCTTTCTCTCAAAAATGCCAACCCCGGCCAAATATAATTTTGAATCTGAACTGATAAATTGCTTCTCTAAATCTCTACAAGTGTATGAGATAATTGCCTCACAACAAAACTAATAAAAGGTTCCAGATAAATGCTCTAACAATAATGAACAAAGTTTTTTGTGCATTTTTCTTAATAATGGTTTCTTTGGAGCATTTTTTACCTTTTATATAGTTTAGAGAATATAATCCAAAAAAAAAACTTAAAAAGGTAATCACCCTTGGATTGTTGGGTATATTTACTTGATGTCCGAACCTAGTGGCCATGATTTAAACTCATTCAGCCCCATATTCTTACCAAAACCCTATGAGGACCATAATTGGATATGTGATAGGGTAAAGACACAGTTGCCAAGTACAGATATTCCATTATCAATTCTATATGCATCTATAGACTCAGGATAATACGTTTATAGAGCATCAGCATTCTCCTTGTTCTTCAATGTGTGTTAAAACTGTCTTCTACCCTTCTCTTCAGACCTAAATTGAGATATTATAAAAATCATGCACCCCTTTTATCTGGAAGAAAATAGATATAGTAACTTTAATGAGCCTCATTCATCATCCTACCTTTTTGTTACGGTGGTATCTAGGCCCAATTGCGTACACATCGACTACACCTTGATTATTCCACAGTCGGGCATGCTACATCCCCATCATCACAGGTATTGGGTATCTCTGACCACCACCAAGGCTTAGACGGCTGGGAAGAAATCTCACCAAGTGTTTTTTGACTCCACTGAGATTAGAACCTACGGCCTCATGATTCTCCCCACTTCAGTGACCACTAGGCCACACCCTAGGCCACTTTGTCAGTCCATCCTAAAGTGTTGTCCACTTACCTTGGAACCAAAATTCTATCTTTATTGTTTATTACTTGCTGAATACTATAGTAGATAGAAAGTATTCTAACACTAGCTTTATTCTTTTTAAAATTCTAAAATTCAGCAAAATATTATCTCTTTTTTCTATAACCGTGGTGTCCGAACCAGCTTGCGCTCACCTCGACTAATTCCATGGGATACCTGCAACCTCCCACCAGCAACAGGTACCAGGTAACTCTGTCCACCAAGGCTAGAATAGATGGAAAGAAATCACCTAGTGTTTTTGTTTCTGCTGAGGTTTGAACCTGAGACCTCATGGTTCTCACCCACTTCATTGACCACTAGGTCACACCCTTGGGTGCTCAACAAATATTATCTTTACTAATGGGACAGCTTATCTTTATTTAAAACTATAATTATAATTCTCAACCAAAAAAGCTAATAGCAATGGGGCGGAGGGAGTACTTACCCATAACTGGCATCCTGAGGTATAGATAATTTTTCAATAGTTGAATTCTGCTTTGCCCTTTCCTGCGCTTCATATGCCTAAACAAAGAAAGCAAAAACAATAGTGGATTAATACTTAACATATGTTATCATGCTTTTTATCCTTTATCTCCTTATTTTTGTAATTGTGCTTTCAAATTGTTTCCTATAACATAGACCAGCAACTGTATTTCAACTAATGATGATACAGAGCAGCAATGACCAGACAATCAAGAAAAGTTGTCGCAAACCATAACCTACCCAAGGAGGAAAGATGAGTGTACAAACATGCATTTGTCATATTTAATGACCGATACATAGTAATAACAATCAGCATCTACTGTTCGTTTGAGATGGACTTGAGAATGGAAGCACACAGCATGACAAGCATGATTAATAGGAGTGAAGACCAAGGACAGTCCCACCAGAGAAGGTAAAAGGCTCAGTTACATGTATCACATCCAGCTCATAGTACATGGCAAAGCAAAGAAGAAATATTCAATTAAATAAAAAGAAGGATCTTTACCTTAAGATCAAAAACAAATGGATTCTTCCCAAAATTGATGGTAACCCTGTGATAGTAAAATTAGCAAATAACTGCAAGAAGTCAGAAATGATAATTATGATGATGCATACTACTAAGTCAGAGTTTGTATACAGTAGCCAAGGAGTAGCACAGCTATTGCTAAGAGAATCAACCTAGGACTAATTATAGAACTACAGAGTTTCTTTTTCTCTTTTTGACAAATCATATGTCATTATTATATGTATATCCAAGGAAGGTTTGTACAATCGCAACTAAGCAACTATCTCTACAGCAGGAAATTTCCTATTTACACCAAAAGAACAAAATGCAGAGGACGTTTTACGGTTAGTAGAGTTCAAATAGCAAGGTAAACTCCACGCACTCAAGAACTCACGGACATTCTTTCTTGGTGCTTCATGTCAAGCATGATTTGGTTGTTGTGAGAATTAGCTGGTATGAGTTTGTGGATAGTGTTGAATGAAAGAAACAAAAAGATTGAGAAGGATATAAATAACTTGAAAGATACTTCTTGTTCCTTTTTTTTTGTAAATGAGATGAAATACCTACAAAGATAGACACCTGAGAAAACTTGTTAGCTAACTGTGCGGTAGAGCCAATCATTATTTGTTCTACATGCTTTAACTCCAGCTTACTGCAATATTAGTGTGATTCTTATCAAAAACTGATCTATAATTTGTGAGTCAATGTCAACCAAGAAAAGTTCGAAGCCCCTATCCTGAAATTAAATAGTGGTCAACGAGAGAGAAAGTTTACAAGGAAAAGCTACTGAAGAAGAAAACCTTCTAATGCTTCTGCGAGACTCTTATATCACTAGCATAAAAGAAGAAAACCTTCTGTTTAAACATTTAACAAAATATATGGAACTTAACCAATATAACACAGATTTTACAACTTTCTTTGAGCCAAGAGTCTATTAGGAACAATCTCTTCTCTACCTTCTCATGGTAGGGGTAAGGTCTGCATACACTCTACCCTCCCCAAATCCCACTTGTGGGATTACACTGGTTTTGTTGTTGTTGTTGTAACCAAAATATTACAAAGAAGTAACAGGGCGAAATTCAGAAGGCTCAGAGTTATGCATGTAGGTTCAGCATTCTCCAGATTCAAGACATGCATGTATCAATAATGCTATATACTCCTTACTCTACCTTTTTGATGAAGATACAACTTACTCTACCTATCATTTATGTTGCTCGGGCTCTCCAAAAATGTTGCCACACCGTGTCGGTCCTCCAAAAATGCATATTTTTGGAGGATTAGATACGCACCCCGCAACATTTTTGAAGAGTACGAGCAACATAGCATCGTTGAAAGAGCACAAAACTGGGGAAACTAAAAGAAAAATGACTTAGGAAGCTAATTCTTTGAAGTACAGCAAGTCCAACCCCAATTTTGTCTTAATTTAACAAGAAAAGGTAGCATCAGAGGAATGAAAATTCAGGGCTAGAGTCCTCAATATAGTTCATGACGTTGATATATTTCATGAAGAAAAAAAGAGGATTGGACTGATAAAAAGAAAGAGGATTGGAATGGGATTAAAGGACTAAACTGATAATAAGAAAGATAATGAAAGTTACCAGTTTACAAGAAAAGATAATAAGAAAGATAATGAAGGTCGTGGAGAACAAAATTGCAGCATGCGCCAGCACATTTTTCAATAAGGAACTATATTCAGATACATAAAGTGAATGGCATTCCAAGTCATGTTATCAATCTTTCAGATGAAGGCAAACCGGAGGAATAAACCCCCCAAAAATGTCAGTATAGTAGTAAGTGCTTTGAGAACACGATGCCTGTAACGATTGAATTTTTCCACCCGTAATTTATATTAGATCAATAGTAAGGAAAATAAAAAGTACAAGGTACAGACAATAAGGATACATCTACATACGCTTCATTTTGGCTATGAACTGCAACGGTAGGAAATAATGGCCCCTTTACATCCTTGAAAACTGTTCCTACAACAGCTCCATTTTTTCTGGCATTAAAAGAAATAAAGCACAAACTCTTGAGTCCAGATATTATACTTCAAACAGTTAAGATTTTTTTTATAAACTCAACAAAAATCATCTAGCATTGTAAAACGAGCACCTTTATAGAAGAGGTAAAAAATAGATAAATTCTTACGTGAAAAAGAGTTCTTGAGAAGCATAATTGATGCCACCACCAACAGTATCACCTGTTGAGTAAACTGGGCCAAACGCCTCTCCCTTTCCTTGTCCACGGTAAAGCAGTCCATCATCACCATGATATCCATAACTGTTTGATTCCCAGCTGACAAACATAGAAAAATCAAATATAAATTCTGGATGAAAGATAATGATCATAGAACAAAACGTCACTCCTCCAATGCAATCCTCTCAGTCTATTTCACATAAACAAACAACCAATGAACCATAGAAAAGACAAACAGTGTCATGTTAGAATATTAGTATGTGTTTTAGATTCATTATACATGTCTAGTTAACTGAGTGAAAATAGTTATACATGTTTAGATTCATTTGGCAAAGAACTCACATAATATAGTGGAGTATTTTTTATTGTTGTACAATAACTAAGAAACTTTCCTTATTTCACATAGTTTGAACTTTAAACTCTTATAGAAAGTGTTCTCTATGGGCTTTATCATCAATGTAAGTAAGTGTTTGTCTCTTCTTTCTGTCGTTTCATATAGCGTGAAAGCGAAAGAGATAAAATCTTAGTGTCTAGGTCATCCGAGAAATAGTTTCCCTTGTCATCCATAATAATTTCTGTGCTCGTTGTGTCATAACTGTGGCGGTCAAATCAATCAACTTACGACGATAAAAGGTTGCCCCAACAAGAGAACACGGTTGTCGAAACCAAAGCCAGAACACAGTCACACAAATTCTCTGCCTCTCACGCACCACTGAAGTCTTTCCATTTTAGTACATTAAACTCCTGATGTAGAAGTTGACCAGGGTTACATCATAAAGAACGTCAGTGTCTGCGCCAGTGCACTGCCTAATTAGTTGTACCACATCAATAACCTTGTCACCCTACCACATACAAGTATACAACTAGTTGGGGAAGTTGTTCATCTTTTGAATCGAACAGAGTAAGTCGTATAGGCTTCATAGCAACTTTCGTTCTAAAGGAAAGTGAACAACCAACCTTTTTAAATGTTGGGTCATGAGTAATAAGAAGGTTTAATATCACAGCATCTACACATACTAAATGTCACTTTTGCAGGCATCGACTAGAGTGATTAAAAAATTGGACAGACTAAAGGGGAACGTTCCATGGGATGCAGGAGACAGGACCTAGAAACACCACCTAGTCACCAAGAGATTGTCACTTTCCCTTGAAGTAGGGAGGACTTTGTGTGAAGGACCTTAGAGTGTTCAACAAGGCGTTATTGGGGAAGTAGCTGTAGATATTCTGGACTGGGGAGCATGCTTTATTGAGACGACTGATAACAAAATAGTATGAAACTGTGGACAAGGAAGTAATGACTAAACCACACCACTCAATTGTGTTTGATAGAGGAATATCATAAACGAGCAGGAAGACTTTTTTATTACATGCAGGGTTTGGAACAACAAAATTAGCTTCTGAAATGACAAGTGTTGTGGAGAAACGCATCGAGGTCCACCCGGGGCCTGAAGTTTAGAAGGAGTTTGCACAACTAGGAGGTTACCAAATCCTGGAGTGTGTTGAAAGTGCTTTATAACCAAAAATTTATCACACAACAGCCAGGTTCGTGGAGGTGAGCTTGAGGAGAGGTGGATTGTTTTCTGTTAATTCATATTATCATTAATTGTTGGTGAGGGAAAAGGTGGATTTCCTGCACTTGTTATCCAGATACCTAGAGTCTAAAAATGTTGTTTCTTCGCTTTGGTAACAACAAGAGGAAGGATTCCGGCAAGTAAGAGCTTGAGAAGGAGGGTTACATAAGTCAGCTTTGGTTGAAGATGTCAAAACACCTTGTTACACTATAAGGTGGCAACTCAATTGTGGTACGATGTTGAATTGTTCGAAGTATAGTAGGCAATGTCTGGCACAAGCATCGTAGTCAAATTAACATCTTACACTTCACGTCTAGCAACATACCAAATGGAACCACTGAGTAAATTTCTTATTTGTAAGAAATTTAAAGTTGCAAGTATGATTTTCTATCTGCTAGCAGTTATTTTGTGTATTTCTCAAATAGAATACAATAACTTCTCAAAATCAATGTCCCCAGAAGATTTTAAATTATTGAAAAAGCTAGTTTTGTTTCTTTAGACCAAGTATCAGATTTTTTTATTTCAGTTTTTGTACATCTTTTTTTTCTTCGTTTTTTTGCTTTAAGTTTGTCGGAGAAAGGAAGTATTTTAGTCTTGTCAGACAATAAAAAACACAGAGAACTTCTAGTGGTAGAGAAACTTATTTTGTCAAATTTTATTTTATATAATATTGGACAGAGAAGAGCCTCGTTGAAGCAACATGACCTGTGAGGGTGAGGCTCCATGTGGCTGACCCCAACTTGTTTGAGATTCAGGCATAGTTGTTATTGTTTATATGGTGAAATCCAACCTCCTAAACCACCTACCTACTAGTACAACAAAGGTTATTTCCCACTTTTGCTACAGTGGTGACTCGAACACCAAATCTTAAGTTGCAATTAAGAGGGTCCTTACGATTAGGCCATCCCTCTCTTGTCAACGGACAGCAGTACTTCTTATATCATAGCAATTCACTAGTTAACTCAAGGCTGATCTATATATTAGAATTTTCACCAATCAACGAGGGTTATTCTCCGACTTTCTTAAGGGCATCAAGAGCCAAAAGGAGCTGATTTTGGTCTGCGTTCACTAGCAGTAATGTGTTTTCCAACACTGGCACTAGCATTTCTTGATAGCCTTTATTATGAGATTGTTTACCCCCTTGATGTCCACTAGAATTGAAATTAAAAGGTAAGAAAGACTAAAAACTTAGGAATAAGAAGATGATAAAATTCTTTCATTTTCATAAAGGAGCTATTCAGTCATATTACGATCAGATTAAAGTAGAAGAACAAAAATAATACCCCTCTATCTATCCCCATCACACTTGAGGACAAGAATCAAACTTTGCGATTATAAGTGAAATTAAAAGTTAACAAAGACAACAAAGTTAATAAAAGGAAAATGATAAAATTCTTTCATTTACATATAAAGGAGCTATAATTACGATCAAAATTGAAGTCCAAGAAAGTAGAATACCCAGGTTGGCGACGCAATTTGAAGCCAGAGGTGGTGAAGCCGATGGCAACTTGGCCTTTAGTACCAGCATTATTCACGTACATCTCGAAGTAATACACAAGCCGTTTAGAAGGTGCGGGACGATTAGCTTGAACTACTCCAACATCATGTCCATGAAGATTGACATTCGGGTAATGCACAGAAAGTTTATTTGATCCAACAATCGAGAACCCACCGGAGCTATTCAAAGTATCCAGTTCCGTTGGCAACTCTTCTTTATCTTCTTCACTCTCTTCCGATTCAACTTCCATCAATAACTGACTTCCCGCTACACCCACTGATTCGTACTTTGCGGCGGCGGCTCTGGATTTAAGTCTCCATTGCTGTAAGAAGTAGGAACCGATTAGGTCATGAGTATCGGAATTGGTGTGAGAAAGAGAGAGAGTTAAAGATGCATCCATGACTTCCTGATACACCCACAAAACTCTTAGCGAAAACCCAACTCGAAAAATGAATGAATTGAAGAACGTAAAGAGGAAATTCCAGTAATTGGGATCGAATGGAAGGTTTTTCTTGTTCTTGAATGAAAGGGAAAAGAGGGAGAGTACGGACTGGTTTAGTGAGAGAGAGAGAGAGAGAGAGAGAGGTGAAGAATTAGGAAAAGAGAAAAATAGGATTAATTATCAATTATGCTTAAATCTAATTTCCAATGGCTTTTCAAACCGACCCTACATTTTATTTGAATGGTTGTCACATGTATTTAATTTTCAGGTGACTTTTCAAATCGATCATATACTTTATTTGGACGATTGTTACATATATTCAATTTTCATGTAATTTTTTAAATCGATTCTACACTTCACGTGGCTTTTTAAATCGACCCTACACTCTATTTGGATGATCGTCACATATAATCGATTTCCACGTGACTTTTCAAACCAATCCTACACTCTGTTTGGATGGTCGTTACATAATATTGGATTATATTATATTGTGTTGTGATATATTATATTATTTTAATAAATAT
>JACEIK010000089.1:260953-271345 GCA_018107945.1 Datura stramonium | reverse complement strand
TTACATTTCTACCTAAGTAATTCAAAAATTCTTACATGAAACACGTATCTAAAAACTAGTATACATATAACTTTAACCAACTATCAAGTGGTCTAGCTATATCGAGGAGCCTCAAAAGCCACAAGCACCAAGTTGTCTTAATTGTTTTTCTTGTGCCTTATTATTTTTGTGTGACTTAAATGTTTTTGGTATATAGAAGTTTCTTTTGTTATGAAAAAGTCAATCATACAATTTCTACTTTTTTTTTATCTCCTTGCCAATACAAAAGAAACAATTCATGTATCCAAGAGGGTGCCACACAACACCTTACTATACCTTTTTTTAAAGAAGTATGCCCAATTTTCATCTTTTATTTCAAGTTTGTCTTTCAATTTATATTCCTTTTTGTGGTGTTCGAATTGAAAATGTGGAAATTGGGAATTATACGGTCAAATTTCGTTATAACTGTCATTCGTTATTATGGTCATAACTTCATGAGGTAATGATGATTAAATTGATTAACAAATACATTCTTTTTTTTTTGTACACAAAATCATTAAACTAGATATTTGCGTACTTTTATTTATAACAGCTAAATGAGATCTAAATATCAAATTTTAATTTGTTTATCACATAATGTGATGGAACCTCGAACATTTACATGTGAGAATTCAGCACACATTGGAGTTTTGCAATTTTTCCAAACTTTTATTTTCATCAATTCTCCAGCAACAGAATCTTTTATAAATATGTTTCACTCTGTCTCTCGTGTGCTTGTGTTTTGTTAGTAATGTTTCTTGTGATTTGAAATTTCTAGAGGAATTCGCATTTGCTATCCTTCTGGGTGTGCACAAAGTAAATTCCCCATTATGCATTTTGTATGTTGCTAATGTAATTACATGCATATATATAGAGAGAGAAAGTTTTCGAACATTCAACACAATATGCCGAAATTTAATAACTTATAACATAGTCCACCATTACGTTGTACTGTAAATATTCATGTTTTAAGTAGGGATAATTTTTATTCAAAATTTAAAGAATGATTAATTATTGATTAGTTTTGATATAGTGCTAATTTTTTATTAACGGTGCAAAAAAATGACTATTTCTTCATTTCTCCAGAATTGTACAACCAAAACGTTCTTTGCCCGGATAAGGCCCATGACATGGTGGGCCGAAGTATTCTATCAAGGGTCATTTCCACTTTTATTTCTATTTTATATTGGTCTTTAATTTTTATTGGATCATTCATATAAAAGCTTTTATTTTGAGGTGATTTTTAATTTTTAACCCTTAAATTTATAATTTTTAATTTTTTTTCTTTGACAGTTTAAGTGATTAAAAAGTGATCAAAAATATCTTTAACAAAAAAAATCCGCAAGGTATAATTTTTTGGAAGACATAAATTAAGTAGCATGAACTTGTGTCTAAAGGAAGAAGTTCAGCAGCATAAATTTTTTTCTAGGCACAAATTAATAACATGAATTTATTTATTGGGGCACAAGTTTACATGTGCCTTAAAGGAGAAATTCAGTAGCATGAACTACTGCATTCTAAGGCTAACCCATGTCTTGCGAATTTTTTTTGCTTTGCGAATTTTGTTTATCTAGCAAATTTCTTTTAAAAAATATTAGGAATTTTTTGTTCCGTTTGTATTACTTAAAATATTGAAGGACAAAAATTAAAGACCACCAATTTGAGGAGCAAAAATTAAAGGCCACCCCAAAATATAGGGCAATTGGCACAAAAAACTGGTTTTTATTCTTCGGGATAAATAATTTTTTTATGAGATATAAATTTATATTTTGGTATCATAATATCCCTCACAGGTTATGCCTCGCGTTTTGAAAAAGCTTAAAACCCACTAGATATAAGTTCGATTTCAAGGGGCAAAAATTCAAGACCAGCATATGTGAAAGGTAAAATTAAAAATCAATCCGTTGGAAAAACAAATTTCTGAACATACCACTTTCGAATTTTTGAAATTGGATTTATACTTTATCGACTTATTTCATATCGTGATCGACTTGCCCGCACAATGCCTTTTTTGAGAGAAGAGGTCAAGGTATTCACGTAATATGAACATGATGATATAGTTGCTAATGATCTTCACCAACAAACGACTCAAAGTCACAATATTAATTCGTCTTTTCAGTTATCTAATTTGAGAATATATGTTCAAAGTGAAGAGATTATACATACTATGTGAGATGATTAGTACTATATTATATAATTCATACGCAATTTTACTTTTTATTGAACTAAAATTTGATAAATAAATATTATATTTTTTTAGAATATCCCGTAAAAATGTAGAATTTTTTTCTCATAATGTAAAATTATATAAAAGTTGTACGAAATTTAAATACTAACTTAAAGAAAATATATATAGCAGCAGTAGTAGTAATTAAGCACGAGTGTTATTTTCCCGACCACTAATCTAAAATCTTGATCCACAATTATAGGAAGCTATTACACATAACATGTTTTCTAAGTTTGTATACATCCCAACAAAATAATATTTGTTTAAGTGATTTTTTTTAAAAATTATTATTGTTATTATTATTATTATTTTTTAAACAAATAAAGATAAGACTAAGAGAGAATGGAGTTAATTAGAAGAAGAAGAGCACCTGAAAATGAAATTCCTGCGCTTGAACTTGACGATGTTGATGACAAGAAAACTAAGAAGAAGATTGAAACCAAGCAAAAATGGTCATGTATCGACAGTTGTTGTTGGTTTGTGGGATGCATATGTACAGTGTGGTGGATGTTGTTGTTTTCGTACAATGCTATGCCAGCGTCGTTCCCCCAGTACGTAACAGAGGCGATTAATGGGCCAGTAGCTGATCCCCCAGGTGTGAAGTTACGAAACGAAGGGTTAAAGGCTAAACATCCCGTAGTTTTTATTCCTGGGATTGTTACTTGTGGCCTTGAGCTATGGGAGGGCCATCAGTGTGCTGAAGGATTGTTTCGGAAGCGGCTCTGGGGTGGAACTTTCGGCGAAGTGTATAAAAGGTATGCTACTTTCTCTTATGGTTTAATCCATTGATGCGGCTCTCGATGGTAGCAGATGAGATCCAGGATGTGGGTTTCTATAGCTATCTCAAAATAAATAGATTTAAGGTCAAATATTTGTAGATATTTGATGGATTTCTCTCTCTCTATATATATACAGGATATGAATTGTGCTCTAAAATTTGAAACTGAATAGTACCATTTCCGATAAGAGTTAAATCTGCGGAACAAAAAGGGTTTATTTTAATGTTCATCTGTTTGTGTGATGGTAACAGACCATTTTGTTGGGCGGAACACATGTCATTGGACAATGAATCCGGGTTGGATCCTCCAGGAATTAGGGTTAGGCCAGTTGCTGGACTTGTTGCTGCAGATTACTTTGCACCAGGATATTTTGTGTGGGCAGTTTTGATTGCAAATTTGGCGCGAATAGGATATGAGGAGAAAACAATGTATATGGCTGCATATGACTGGAGGCTTTCATTTCAGAATACTGAGGTATAAATTTCACTTTATTTGGGGGTTGTCCGTTTGCTTGAGTTCTGTTATTTACTTAATCAGATTTAAAGAGTTGTAGTGACGATCAATTCATTTCATCAGGTGCGTGACCAGACACTAAGCCAGATAAAAAGCAATATAGAGCTGATGGTTGCAACAAATGGGGGCAATAAGGCAGTAATTGTTCCACATTCTATGGGGGCTATTTACTTTTTGCATTTCATGAAGTGGGTGGAGGCACCAGCTCCTATGGGTGGTGGGGGTGGTCCTGATTGGTGCGCCAAGCATATTAAAGCAGTGATGAATATTGGTGGGCCGTTTCTAGGTGTTCCTAAAGCATTAGCTGCACTTTTCTCAGCTGAAGCGCGAGATGTCGCCATTGCAAGGTAAAATTTGTTCTTGTGGATGTTTCCTCTTTGATAACCAAATAAAGAAAGAGGACAGATGCTATAGAGCTAAATCACTTCTTGATTTCTAGAAAATTCCCCGACCCCACACATAAAAGAAAAGAAAGAAATAAACAGATATACTGATTGACTGTGACATATTTGCTTCTTGAGCTAGATTTGAGTACGTGCTGGTGATTTGTCATGTAAGTAGTAACTGCAGTTAAAACTTATTTCATTATTCCTCAACTTTTCGGTATGAATCGCTGATGTTCTGCAAGATACTATTTGATAGCCTTCTATATTTTAACACTAAATGTTATGTACAAGATGATTTTAAGTAGGTTCTCATGGAAAATCCAAGTACTTGAGTGCTTCCGCATGTAATCTGTTCCTTCTTCTTTAGTCGTCTTCTTGTTCATTAATAATTTACCAAAATTTCAGGAGTAAAGCACCAGTTGTTATGGACAAGGATTTATTTCGTATTCAAACACTACCACATTTAATGAAGATGCTGCGAACTTGGGATTCAACCATGTCTATGATACCAAAAGGAGGAGAGACGATCTGGGGTGGTCTTGACTGGTTTCCGGAAGAAGGCTGTTCTCCTCGCAAAAGAAAGCTAAGAGACAAGACTGGTGAGATATCAAATCATCATGACAATCAAACTACAGAATCTAAAGGAAAATATAATTATGGGAGGATGATAGCATTTGGAAAAGATGCAGCGCAGAAACATTCATCAGATCTTAAGAGGATTGACTTCAGAGTAATGCTAATCAAAAATCAAATGCCTTTTATTTTTCGTTCTATACGTATTTCTATGCTTTCTTCTATTTGTTTCAATTTGATTTAATTGTGGGTTATTTGAATATTATGGATGACAATCTTAAAGACACCTTACAAATTAGAACTTTTAAGATTCACAAACATGAAAGAGCATCGATGAATTTATTATATGTAAATGAATTAGCACTTAGACAGGAAGTTCTTCTTCTGGTTCATTTATGATATCTAATTTTTATGCTGGAGAAAGATATTGGTAAGGCATAGCTTTGATAACATTAGATTTCTGCTTTGGATATTGCCAGATACCTTGTCATAGCTAGGGACATTAGATGCATCATGCATGGTGTGCTTGGTGTTATGTAGGTATAGTATATGACATGGAAGGAAATTAAGTCTGACTTTAGACCAAAAATGCGTGGTGTCTTAGTATAATGGAATGCCTAAGACTTACATTATGACCAAGATGAACTAACTTATATTTGATTCTAGCAAGTATGGTCACCTCAAGTGTTCCACAAATGGCATTTTGTCTTATATAATTTCTTTCTTAATTTTCACCTATATTGCACATCATATTTTTAGTCCTTTTTATTATCTTAAATGAGGTACTTCATAAATTTGGCCGCCCATCTTGTGTGATAGATTTATTTGATTCTGAAAAAACTGAAATAAGTAGTTTTTTTGATGTGTGTTGAAAAGCAGTTGATTGAAAATTACAAAGAACTAGACAAGCAAATATCATAAGTACTGTAGGCAAAAAGAATAGGAAACAGACCATGTTGCCACTAAGCAAAGAGAAGAATATATGACAACTTTTTTTTAATTTTTTAGCTACGGCAGTATGCACAGTCAGCAGAGACATAATTTCTTACTCTAGGATATTGTCTCATTAGTCTTTCACTGGGTGAAATATCTATTAAATCATTGATGAAAAGAAAAGCCCATGTTGTCCTATATGATTAGAGAGGAAGATTTCATTAAAGGGGCTTAAATATGCTTTATTGATGAAAGTGAATGTTAAACTATGTTAAGGATTGAGAGTTCTACCCTCCACCTTCAGCCATATCATCTGTGATAACTTCTTTAGAAATGTTTTAAGTTTGCAAACATAAGTGGAGATGATAAATATTTTGATCCTTATAAAACAAAGAAACACAGATAAAAAGAATAACTACAGCAGTTTAACAGAAACAAATATAAGATAAACTTGGTAGTACCGAAGGATTTAACTGAATAGCACCTAAGATGAATAATACATGATGTCTCAATCTATGTCCTTCCATGATTTGGGTACCTATACTTACTATACCAAGTTTCAATATTTCTGACATGTCAATTTATGCCTTAATTTCTTGTATCTATAAGCTTGCGAAATTATCTCTTTCCCACTCACTTCTTGTTGTCTGGAAGTAGCTAGTGTTTTGTTTATATGCAGGGAGCAGTGAAGGGCACTAATATTGCAAATAACACGTGTGATGTGTGGACCGAGTACCACGAAATGGGTGTTGGTGGTATAAAAGCTGTGGAAGAATACAAGGTTTATACAGCTGGAGATATATTGGATTTACTCCGCTTTGTTGCCCCAAAGATGATGGATCGTGGCGGTGCTCATTTTTCATATGGGATAGCTGAAGATTTGGACAACCCAATGTATTCACACTACAAATACTGGTCAAATCCATTGGAAACAAAGTGAGCACTTCCATTTGCACTCTCTCTACTTATTATTTTAGTTTGTAGTCTTTGTACTGAGAATGCCTCTTGTTATATTTTATGAGTAGAAATTGATCTTTAACTTTTCTATTTGGTGGAAAAGAGATTGTTCATTGTCTAATCCCTTTTCCCTCGACATTTATGTGCAAAAGAAAAGTTAGTAGCCTCTTTTGGAGAAAAAATGAGTCTTTCCATGTGGGAAGTGCACCTTGTCACTTCAACTAATATTTTCAAACAATCTTGCTATAAGTTATGCGCTTCGCTCTTTATTTTTCCTCTACATGTTACATCTAATGACAATCCTGGTTATCTTTTACAGAAATTTTTTGAACTTAGAAATCTTCACTGTTGGTGAATAAATGGGCCAAATAAAGACTGTTGTTTGCCTTCTTTTTTTTTTTGCTCTTCAGCTGTTGCATGTTGCTCTCATCTGCTGAATTAAGAAATGAGAAAGGTCCCATCTTTAATAGCTTTATTAGATCCTTTTAGCTCTTGCAGCTTATTAATGGCTAATGAATTCCTAGTTTAGTATCTCATTTTTCCTCTTAAAGTTCCAAGCAGAGTTGATTCAAATTGGAGGATCTGTAAGAAAAGGTTTTGATAAAATTAGTCATATTTTTACTTAAAATTAATTTAATTTCTCAGCTTCATTTTATTTTTACCTTATTAACCCTGCAGGTTACCAGATGCTCCTAACATGGAGATTTATTCAATGTATGGAGTTGGCATTCCAACTGAAAGAGCGTATGTTTACAAGCAGACACCAATAGCACAATGTCATATTCCATTCCAGATTGAAACTTCAGCTGATGAGGGCAATGAAGGTTGTCTGAAGAATGGTGTTTTCACTGTTGATGGCGATGAGACAGTGCCTATTTTAAGTGCAGGCTTCATGTGTGCAAAAGGATGGCGGGGAAGAACTAGATTTAATCCTTCAGGAATAAAAAATTATGTAAGGGAGTATGATCATGCTCCTCCTGCTAACCTTCTTGAGGGTCGCGGTACCCAGAGTGGAGCCCATGTTGATATAATGGGAAATTTTGCTTTGATTGAAGATATTATGAGAGTTGCAGCTGGTGCAACTGGCAAAGACTTGGGAGGTGATCGAGTTCACTCAGAAATCTTCAAGTGGTCTGAGAAGATTAATTTACGTCTTTAAGGGAACGCTGAGTGCACTGCTTTCTCCTATATGGTGACTTGGCTCAACGGTTAGAATATAACTTTCATATTTACGTCATGGTGATAGTGATCGTTTTTACGGTCTTTAAATTTCATCATGTCAAGATGTCTGCTTCATGTTTAATCACAAATTGATATGCTGATATGCGTTCGTCTGGAAGCCACACAATCCCTCCTGTCAACTGCATCCTTGGTGAGATACTCCTATGAATTATGGAATCATGTCAAACTCATGAATTTTGTAGATCTACCACTGACATTTGGAGAGCCTAGCAACACTTTCTTTTAACTGACTAAGGAGATTAAATGGATCCCAGATAGAATGCAGCAGGATGCTTTGTGCATCTTGCGGTGTGATATGTCAAACTTGGAGGTTATTGCCCAATCAGGAACAATTAGAGATAGAACTGATATTGTACCATCATAGTTTTTCAAAGATATTGCATTTGAAAGTTGCTCAGTAAGTGAGCAACTTTTGTTCCTTATTTCTGATAGTGATGAATTTCTCGAATCTTGTAGTTATGTTGAATGTACTTACAGTGTTAAAAGTTCTGATTAAGCAATGGAAATTGGCAACTGTTACCAGATTTAAATGCTTTCTCATTTGAGGTAGGCAGGTCTGACTGTAATTAGAATAAATAAGCTAGCATGTTTACCACCAGTCCCTAAGGCCTTTTGGTTGAAGATGGAAAAAATGCCCATTGCCAGGAAGATCTCAACTGCTATGGCCTCAACATTAATAATTTAGTTACAGCTCATTTGCTGTAATGGTATTAATCATGTAAGTTCTTTTCTTAGTTTTTTATCATGTCACTTGTGATTCATTTACATGTTTAGTATAAAGAGTTCACAAGAAATGGTTGGAAGTAAAAAAAAAAAAATTTGAAAAAGGAAATGGCCTATGAAAATGATTGGACAGAGAGGAGGTCTAATGTATGGGTGTGGGTTCAGATTTAACCAATTTGATGAAATACTCCTAAAGGTTGGCATAAAACTAGTGATAGTTTATGAGAGTTATTTCGAAAATAAAAAAGTAAATCAGATGGTTGTTCTTGATAACACTAGTTTGAAAAACATCACTAAGGGTTATTTGGTATCAGGGATAAGGAATAATAATTCAAAGATAAATATAAAATTATTTTATTCCAAATATAAATAATGAAATAAGTTATTTTATATAAAAGATGAGATAAAATAAGAGCAAAGTATACAAAACAAACCATAAAACTAAACTAATTTCATCAAAATGGACCTTCCATACTAATTTTCAAAATGCCCAATCGGGCCAAAATAATTATAATTCGCGCTCTACTATGTGTTTGAAGGCTTTTAGTGCATAAGTAACCATCAGAGATACCATGACAGTATATAAATATGTGATGATATTATGAAGAATTGAGGAGTGTCTTATTGAATGACCTAAACAGTCCTTCATGATACCATGCCAATATATGTTATAATAAAGGATTGAAGAGTGTATTCCTGAAGGACTGCTTGTTCGCAGTGATACCATGACAGTATATGGATATACTGTGATAACATCACAAAGAATTACGAGATAGGTTATTTCTGTAATTAATTAGGAAATATGAAAGTTAAAAAAGTACAAGCTATAAATAGTTTACACCGATGGAGTAACTATGTAGTTTTTCCATAAAATAATGTCATGAAATATTGGGATATTCAACCTATCTTGTCCCACACTCAAGTTCATTGGATTCTTTTGCCAAATAGATATATTAGATAACTTTTGATTTTGCAAGTGTAATAAATTATTTTACTTGTAATTATGTAGAATAGGTAAATTAATATCTTGAAAAGTAAAGTAGGTAATCTTACATAATATGTTAAATTTTGAATCTATTACAGGTTACATTTTATTATTAGACATAAGTAATTGATATTAATGAGATCACATCAGCTCAAAAGTGTTCATTCAGTACTACTGAAAAATTGAATCAAACACATAGTTTGCAGGATCATCAAATTCATTTGACTAGTGAGATAGTGCAATTATATATATATAAATATAAACTACATCGAAGAATCACTGTTTATGAATTATATCTTCTTACAGAGTTGTTTCAATGTTTTTAGAGATGAAATCTTCATAAAAAATTTCACGAAACTTTACAAGAGTGAGAGGTAAAAGTAGAAAGTTTTGCAGTTTGTTGTTCGATTATTAAAGCGTTGGAATTCTCTCCCTTATTTAACAAACCAAAACAATAATTTAGGAAGAATCGTAAATATTGTGCTTTTATTTTTTTAATATTTACTATTTATATGAATTTGAATTAACCCGATTCAAATCTAATTCCTTCAACTACGATATAATCTGATGCATTTAAAAATAATAACTGTAGTATTAAATAAGTTTAGAATACATAAAGAAAGAATCGAGGGACATGTAAATTTTTTATGTTCAGTTTATTAAAGGAAAAATTGTGACAGAAGGAATAATTTTATTATATATGAATACAAAACAGCATAAGAATGCATAATTTTTTATATAATATTTGCTTTAAAATAATTAAAATAGAGCATAGTTGTTTACTATATATGAGTGTTAGTTTGTGTCATTTTTAATCAAATCTTACAAAATGTTGGTTTAATATATTTATTACTGTTACATGTATTTTAATTTTTTTTTCATTTAAAATAATATATAAATTTCTGTATAGTTTACAATAATATTTTATGTAAAAGAAAACTAAAAATTAAATATAGCTTACAATAATATTATAGTTACGAAGAGTGTCAAAAGCGAATCGTAATTGATAATTCAAACACAAAAAGTATTATTAAATTATTGATACCGAATTATCGG
>JACEIK010000089.1:212730-260829 GCA_018107945.1 Datura stramonium | reverse complement strand
CAATTAGCTAATAACAATTAATCAATATCTTAATAATTTTTTCATAATTTAATATATCTACAAATCAATAATCAATAAATAAAATAACTAACTTTCAAAATCGAATCGGTCATGCCACTGATCAACCAACAATAGTAGTAAATTTTTATGTGAATAGTAGTTCTGGCCATCCTTACTGTATTTCTTCTAAACAAAGAAAAATTAGTAGATACAGACAAGATCCTTAAAACGTACATATAATGGACTCTGTGTGAGAACCCATTTTGAGCATTTGGGGCCAATTTCGGTTTCTCGGTGGCGGTAGACGCGCAGAGACTTCACCCTCTCAAATTCCGTTGACGTAGAGCGGTGTCGTTTCTGATAATCAATTTCAGTTTCTCTTCGCTAAGATCGCACATTCTCTCCCTTCCCATCTCTCTTTGTAAGTATCGTCTTCCTTTATCTACTTGTTTATTGATGGATCACGTTGTTTGAATTGCACAAGAATATGGGTCTAGGGTTTTAAATCTAGCTCGGGAAAAAAAGGTTGTTCTTTTTCGTTTTAAAGCTGGAATTTCGATCGATTGCTTGTGATTTCGTGGAGCAGCTATAAAAGTTATGCTTGTTAATGGAGTAGGTGATTTCTAGTTAGCTCCTAGTGCTTTGTTTTGTCTTTTTTTTGAGAGCTGGGAGAAGAGGGAGAATGCAGTTTATTGATGATTATAAGTGCTCGTTGTGATAAATCGTTTTGTTTTTGCTGGTTTCTTGTTGCTTCAAGTTTTTGTGTTTTTCAAAATTATGAAATGGACCTAAATATAAAGGAATGGATATAGAGGTTGCCGACCCAACTGTTTTAGGATAGGAGTTGTTGGTTTTTGTTGTTGTTGTTGTTGTTGTTGTTGTTGTTGTATTTAACTCAGAATAGTGAATAGGTACCAGTAGACTCAATTTATCACTTGGAATGATTATGTCTAGTACAGAAAAAGAAACAAAGAGAAAAAAAAGTCAATCGCATGTTGGACAGAAGACTTTGAGCTTAAGTTTCCAATGAAGGGATTGACTCATTGTATGTCATTTCTTGGTTGCTGTTAGTTGGTTTGTCAAAATTCTCGTACTCTTGCGTCCCTTTTTCTGAAAGTTTTCTAAGTTCTGATCTGTATACATCATCTTCGTTCCTTTGCACACATTATAGCTTTCTATATGTTAAGTATTTGATCATTTAAAAGCTTAAAAGCAGCTGAGGTTTTAGCGAGTTCATAATCGTTCCTTCACCAAGTATCTGATCATGGGCTTATTAATGAGAACCTTACTTGATTAAATGAAAATACCACTCTGATCTCGAGCTTAAAATCATTTGCTCTTTCTTTTCCCAGACACCGCCAATAAAAAGACATTTAAAAGCTCACTTCATCGGACTCAATTTAAAAAGCAGTTACTCAAGTTTTTAACTCTAGAATTTTCCCGGTAGACTGGGGTTTTCTGTCAACTGGAACTAGTTTTTTGTTGGTTGTAGATCATGTCTATTACCCATCATTTCATTACGGTGTTTGTATTAAAACTTAATCCATCAAATGTGAAGAAAGTATTTTTCGTTGACGGCGCTAAGTTCTTTGATCTCAAGGAATATGCTTCGTCCTATGACATATGGTACAATTTGGTAGAGAGGAGAAGAAACTTCGTAAGGTGGTTGACAATCAGCAGAGGGGTCCTGATATGGGTATGCCAAAGGATGATTGCTGCACAGGATCTGGGAACATATTCAGGAGATGGAATCATTCAGACCAACTCTATGAGTATTCAGTAACTCAGAATTTTAATCTTCATGGAAGATTTGTGCCTATCGGTGCGAAACAGAAGCAACATTATCATCCTGGAATTCCTAATACATGCTTGGGTCAATATGATTCGAAAAATACAAAAAATTATAGGAAAACCAGATTACTAAAGGGGAACTAACCACAAAACTATGCAGAGGCTGTGAAAACTCAAGAGATGATCTGAAAGTGACATGGGGCTGAAAGATGGGAACTAGTTAGAGTCTAAAATAACTGTTGTTTAAGAAAATCATTGAACAAAAGAGGGAGTCTCTTCAAAATTGCTCGTTGGGGGGATTTGAGGGTTTTCACCATGATATCCCAACAGGCTTAGAACTGATAAGATGGGTTCACAACATTTGTAAGGTTTCCGGGGGCGCATGTCCTCAAAACGGAAGGGTTTAGTTTTATCTTCAAACTATCATCTAAGGAGGAATGTCAATGAATCAAAAGAATATGGAGATGGAAAGCATGGAACTTAGGCTGGATCGGTGGTCACAGCGACGGGATTTGTCTCAGACACCATACCAAAATGATGTTGGATTAGGTTGTTGGGTATGCTATTACACCTTTGGAATCATGATACTTTGAGAGAAATTGGTGAAAACTGTGCAGTTGATTTAAAATAGAGGGAAAAATTATTTTGAAGAGGTTAACTACAATAGGCTTGGATTCACGTCAAAAGCCTCTTAATTGAATTCTGTCGACCATTGTCTTGGCGGAAAAATGGACCTTTGGTTCTCTATTCATAGTCAAGAATCATTGGGTAATGGGGGTTTCCGGAAGAGACACGCTGGTAGTTTTTTGAATTTCAAATCTGATGGTGAGGTAACTAGGGCCAGGCGTAACGAATTTGGGTTGACAATGGGGTAATAATGTGGGCTTGGGCAAGCAACAACGTCTAAAGTCTTTTAAGGAGCCCAATCCTTTTGGGCCTCTCTTACATATAAAAGAACCTACTATTCCAATACCTGAACCAACACTCAAATTGCAAAACAATTTGACCCTGCCTAATTATGTATTTCGATCTCGTCATCTAAGCCTCTTTTATAATCAGTCTCTCAAATCGATCCTTTTCTCATCAAAGTCAAAGCCATGTCCAACAAATGTCTGACACCCACCAGTTGCAATCTAGGTGCTCCTCCATAGCTCATCTTCCTCAGAAGATATGTTATGTTAAAAGTAGTAATGAGCTACATGCTAGACACCCAGATGCTGAATCTTGTAGAGTGATGAACTCGACAAGAACCTCAACCCATCACTACCTAGCAAGTTCATTTGTCTGAATGGTACCAAATTGTGAGGACACAATCAGAGTCAATTGAGACAAACACTACAACGTAGCTTCAAAGGAAGTTCCTTAAACTTAACAAGCAAATGGGATGAATTTTGAAGGCTTTGAGGGGGAAGCTTTACAGTTGTTACCAAAATTGGTAACAAGTGACTTCAGAAAAGCAAAACATGTAAATTTAGGTAGTGCCAGAAAAGGGGAAAATTTTGAGGTAAAGAACTTCCAATCTAACATAAAATTTTGTAAGTGCATCGACTGAGTCAAGGGAGATTACTCACTTTTGGTGAATCACGAAGCTGAATCTTATTACCTGGAATAAAAGGGGCCTCAATAGTATAGGAAAAAGATGGATGTTGAAAATGTTATCATTGAAGGAGAGAGCTAATATTTATTGTTTCTAGGAAACCAAATTTAGTGTTATTTCTTCTACTATTATCAGATAGGTTTGGCCAAATAGATGGGCTGATTTTACCTACTTAGAAGCTGGATGAAGCAAATGGGGGATTCTTGTTATATGGGATAGGAGAGCTTGGAATGGGATTACAGTAGCTATTGGTCAATGGATTATAGTAGCTATTGGTCAATACAGTATCACAGTCAACTTGAAAGCCTTGTGCAAAATTTCGGTTGGCATCTGATAGGGATATACGGGCCACACAAGGGGAATGATAGAAAGAATTTATTGTTGGATATGATGGCAACAAGAAATTTAAGTCACGATCCTTGGGTAATTTAGGGACTTTATATTACCAGATATGCCGGGGGAAAGGAAAAACAACAACAGAACTAGAGCGATGCTGGAGTTTTCAAGATGTTTTGAGGAGTTTGGGTTGATTGATCCACCTTTTGTCCGGTAACAGTTTCACTTGGAACTGAGGTGAAAATGCCAATTCGTTTTCAAGGAATTGAATAATTCACGTTTTCAACAGAATGGGATGATGAATTTAGAGCCATAAGCAGTCCACACTTCTAAAATCACCCTACAGTTACAATGTGGAGCTTGGGAAAGAAATAACAAATACTTCAAATTCAAAAAACGGTAGCTTGAAAAAGAGGGGTTTGAGGAAATGATTAGTTGTTGATGTTCTTCTTTTACATTTCATGGAATTACTAGAGGTGAAACTAAAAAAGTGAGCAGAGAAGTTACTGGAACTTTTGAATTAAGGAAAAATCAGTTACTAGATAGATATGAAATAGTAGACAAAACTGTGAAAAATGATTTCTTTAAGAAATATGTTTTTATGGGATGGTAGTGCGGGTAAGAAAATAATTCATCTGGTTAAGTGGTAGGTGCTACTGAGGGATAAGAAGGGGGATGGGATGGGTGTAAGAATCTGAAATTACATAACTAAAGTCTGCTTATCAAATGGCTTTGGAGGTATAACATGGGAGGCAGTTAAGTCTCGAAGGAGTTGATCAATGCTATCCATGGTAAAGAAGAGCGGAGAAATACTGAAGGGGGGATATGGAAGAGCATAAGTAAGCTTTGGGGAGAGTTCAACCAGTTTACCAGATTAGAGATAGGTAGTGGAGCCAGAATTAGATTCTGGACAGATTGTGGAATGCAGAGGAGCCAAAATTTAATTATTTCATATCAAATGATCACAATAAAATAATTTGACCATGACAAGTCAAACTTTGCCAAATAAGCTGTCATATTAGAGCTCTCCTTTTCTGTGGAAATAAATATTTAAAAGGTGGGGAATGGAAGGAATAACTGTTATGTTTTTTTCGGATCTATGGATATAGAGCTTTGTGTAATCTACTTGTGTTAGTGAAATATTAATGGTTAGTTACTTTGTCCCTAGATCATATGTCTTGACATATGCAACTTCTGTTGCAGTTGGTAATTGTAATCTTGATTGCTTCAACCAAAAAGAAAAAGGATAATCCAGTTTGTGTTTCTTTAGTATATTATACTTCTGAGTTCTGTCAGTATCATAACAATGTTTTGGGTCATTGTTTTAAGTAGGTAAAGTTGTGCTAGTTAGTATTGAACAGTAAATTCCTTGAAGGTATGGACACCATTTATATGGTCTCCGTGTCTATGTATTTTTGGGTGTTAGTTGATCACTTCTATGTCTCAATTGGATGAGATAGAAGTGACTCTTTCAAGATCATGAAATGTTTTAAAATTCATTGCTTAGAATAAAAATGAAACAGCATTCACATCTTGGTTATAGAAGTGGAAAGTATTTTTAGAAGTGATTAGAACAATGACTTTACTTTGATTCTCGCATACATCTTATGATGAACCTAACCAATGTGGTTAACTACTCTAAGTAGCATAATGTGTAGAATCACACAAGATTAACCTGTACTTTGTTATCCATTTCTGACTCGGAATAGTGGTCTTTTTCATTTTTTTTTAATATCTTATCGTAAATATTTCTTGTTACCTTAAGCCTTATTGCCTATTTTATTGGTTCTCTCTCTAAGCAGAATATGTTAATCTTGTTGAAGTCCTCCAGCTGCTAAGTTACTTGAATTAATTTCGCTGGAAGTCTCTATTAGTCATAACAGAAGTTAATGGCCTACATCTGTTAACATTTTATTCTCACCTTGCATTGCAGAGGATACTAACTTCTATTTACTTTGTATCTTGTTAATTACAGTCCAATAAAGTGCATTGATGCCTAGTTATTGTTCAAAAGATGCATTGTTTTTCGTGTTATATAATTCTTGCTCCTAGTTTCTTTATACCAGCTAGCGGATGATCCAGGTTTAGTTCTGGCCTTAGTGTCTACAGTGCAGTTTGGTACTTTGCCATGCTTGCAAAAAAAATGCTTCAGTCAAATTTCCATCTTGAGCAATTAGGGTTATTTGCTTATTAGAGTGTTGTCTTCTGCAGTGTATAGACTGAACTCAAGCTGAACTGCATCTCACCTATAAATCGACACATTTTTTAGGAAGATGCAGCAACCCATGCAGCCAAGACCTTCTGCCAATGGATATGGCCGTCGTAAAGTTGATAGAGAAATGAGTACTAGGCTGGAGAATAAAATACAATCTGGAAAAACTACTTCCCATCAATTTGCAGGTGTAGGTGAGAGCCACTGACATAGTGTCTATGATTTCTTCCCTTATTCTAACTCCAAGTGTTCCAGGTAAAGGGGGAGCATATCAAAGCCTGTCACGTGATCGACTAGTTTATTTAAGTACTTGTCTTGTTGGACATCAAGTGGAAGTACAAGTGACGGACAGTTCAGTGTTTTCAGGGATACTTCATGGGACAAACGCTGAAAAAGATTTTGGTATGTTAGAAAAATTAACTTAGACTGCTGGTTCTTTGGGTATTGATTGAAGACTCCAAACATTGTTTTGGCATATGTTCAACTATTTTATATTTAAGGTTAGCTTTCTTCCTTTCACTTGGCACAGGTATTATTCTGAAAATGGCCTACTTGATAAAAGATAGTTCTGAGGGGATGAAGAATATGTCTGAAACTTTTAGCAAGCCTCCATCAAGGACTTTGATAATACCGGGTAAAGAGTTTGTACAAGTTACTGCAAAGGTTTGTGTGCAACTGCTATAATTCTTTCTAGCAATTACATTGTGCACCATCTGATTTCAACAATGACAATACTTTAAATAATCAACCAAACAAATCAGATCACAGTATATGATGATGATGGTCTTTCATGGAAGACCTTTATATATCATATCTAATTAATTTTTGACTCAGATTGTCGTGACTTTCAATTAGTTTTAGTTATAATAATGATGCTCTATTGCTTTTGAGTAGGGTGTGGCGACAACTTTAGACGGCTTCAGAACAGAATTCATGCTGGAACAGCAGCAGGAGCTTTTGACAGATTCATGTATTTCACAATCTCGGCATATTGAGGTAGAGCGGCAGTTGGAACGCTGGGTACCTGATGATGATGCTCCTGAATGTCCTGAACTAGACAATATATTTGATGGCCACTGGAATAGGTTGCTAGCTCACATCATTTCCTTTGATTGTTAGAGGATGTTTTAGCTATCTGTAGCCTGTATTGTGCGGATTCTTCAAAATCCTTTCTGTGCCGCTGTCGATCCGACATGATTGGGTATGGGTGATTGATCCGCTCTAGATTTGATCAACCTAACTTGGGTGCTTTCATTACACCTATGGCCAAGAAGTATAGGTTGATTAAGATATTTGGTTTTGTTTTCAGTTTATGCCATATAAATATATTAACATAAAGTACTAGAACACTTCGGTATTATACGAGATAACTTATGTCTAAAAAATAAGTGTTTACAGAGAATTTAATTATACTAAGCTTTAATTTAATAACTTCAATTAATTAACGGAACATGTACTTATATATGTCGTAATACACATTTCTTGATTGTATCTTAACACGCGTACCCAGTGTCCTATCGTTATCCCGGAGTCCTTAGATTAAAAAATATTAATACTAATATCAATTTATGATTAAGTAGATAGTCATTTTTATTAAACTTAATAGAAGACGTGGATTTAAGTAGTTACTGCCACTTATGGGCCATGGTGAAATTAACATAAAAAAAGTTCTTAGCTTACATTATCGACTTCTTATAGAACTATTATCCTGTGTTCTTACTCTTGTGGTAACAAAGTATTACTATAAGAAAAGAACTCTCGTGATACTTCTAATGGGATGGTTATTCTAACCGTTCTTGAGCATCACATTCTTAAAAGCCTATGTTCTCTAGATCCATGCAGATGTAGCGAAAAAACTGGAAGAATGGGACAAAAAGTTCCTTATAGGCAACACAAACTAGTGGGATCAAGGCTTAATCTTGATCCGAAACATATTCCTCCTTTGTCGTGGAAGTGTTCTTTGTGAAGTTCTTCCTCTAATATGCATCTCTTTTTCTCTAAAGCTAAGTAAATATGAGTTTCAAAAAGGAAAAAAACCCCCAAGTAATCATGACTTGAATTTATTCTGAAGATTGACATTGAGTTGGATTGCGCCAGATATTAGTACTCTTAAAGTTCTCTGGTTTAATTATTATATTGCTCCTTATTCATGTTTCAAGTCATTTCAACTGTCTTTGAGGTGCATTAAAATGGTTAATTCCTCCGGTATTTTTTTTTTATGCGGGTGATCATCAAAAGGAGGAAAAAGGTGTCATTCCCTGGTCTAAATATTACATCTACTTGTTGTAGCACGTTATTGCATTTTAATTCAGGACAAGTGCCCCTTTCTGCTCTATGTCAAAGGAAGATGAATGCAAGGAATGGTGTGCTTCATGATTGTATCCCCCATTTATAATTAGCATATGGTCTACCAGACTCTCTTTGTGTTGTTATACTTTTGCTAATTGTAATTTTTTTGCACGTCTATACTAGTCATCTATCGATGTTTTCTTTGTAGTTGCTTTGACCTCTACAATGTGTGTGTTTGTCAGGGGCTGGGATCAATTTGAAGCCAATGAAACACTGTTTGGAGTAAAAAGCACATTTGATGAGGACCTTTATACGACAAAGCTTGAGAGAGGTCCTCAGATGAGTGAGTTGGAAAAAGAAGCTCTAAGAATAGCTAGAGAAATTGAGGGTGAGGATACACGTGATCTTCATCTAGCAGAGGTGGGGTAATTGCTTCTTTTATACAGAGCTCTTGATTTCTTAGTGATCTTTCTCTGCTTCTTTTGTTCTAATTTTAGTTGTGTTGTTTGAAATTTATTTTTCATAGGAGAGAGGAATCCAACTTCATGAGAACCTAGAAGTTGATGAAGAAACCAGATTTTCCGCAGTTGTTAGAGTGGTTGATGATAGCGGCTATGATGACTGTGAGGACATATTATTGGATTCACGTAATGATGAAACATTTCAAGGTATATCTGGTGCTATGGGCAAGTCATCTGCTGACATGAACCGAAGGAAAATGAATGATATTGCACAAGTGTCATCAAGATCTTCCTCCATGGTATAAGTTTGTTCACCTACATTCATTATTCTGTCTAAGAATTGTTTTTTTGCTGTACTGGGCCTTTTTCCTTCTGTGAATGATTGTGGGTTCTGTTTCACAGTTTGTCTAATTTGTAACTTTTTATATGAAATCCAAGGCATTAACTTAAGATATGGATGACAGAGGAAGACTATTGTCATATTAGTCAAATATCTCAAGCTAGTTCGCAAATATTTTAATTTGTTATTGTGTACTAGTGCTGGTGAATATGAGAGTTATCCACGTCTTAGACCAAGCATGTTCAGAGTGAATCATGTGGTTTAAGAGCCTATAAATAATACTTTAGCCTCTGTGTACTTGACTATAGTAAATCATAAGCTAATTATATGACAGTGTTTTAGTATTTCTATGCTTATCTTGTCCGTAGGATGAAGTGCAATCATCCCAGTTAAGTACCGGCAGGGATGTCTATCAGACTTGTTATGATGATCATTCGAAACAGTCAGCAGCGGAAGTTGTCCCTAAAGGTTCCTCTATCTTAAGCAGGTTTGCTATAATCATTCCTTTCTACCACGGTGCTTGCCTTTTGTCCTCTTAAGCTGTAAAGTCTATTTTCTGGTACCACGACTTGTAGTTTTTAAAAGATAATGTTAGCATTGTTAAAATCTCATTTATCATCTCTCTAACTGAAATTATCTTTTTAGGGGACTCAAAGGCCTGTTTAGTGAGCATACTGGAGCAAGTTGCAATAAGGAGGATACGAGAAATCAAATGGTTGGCTAATCTCTGACTTCCATAATGCTTATTGTTTTCATTTTAGCTTATTATTGATGCTGTGTACTTTTTCTTGGAAAACTTTCTTACGGTTGGCATTCTTTGTTTGATGTAGATAGCCGAAGAGGCTCAAACGTCAGTATTGGAAGGTGAGTATGTCTTGTGAGCTGGAGTAGTCAAATATTTCATGTGAACTCCTGCGAATAGAAGTTTTTAATTATTTCCCTTGCATTGAATAATGGATGCTTGGTCAACAGTATTTGCATTGTCATTTATTTGGCTAATTCATCTCTGTAAATTAACAGTAAAACAACTACACCTCAGTCCCAATCAATTGATGTTGGCTATCTCTGTGAATGAGCAGAGAAAATATATCTTTGTAATATGTAGAGCTTTTGCCTTGTTTCATGTATTATTTGCAGTATCAGTACTGTACCGATTATCTGTGTACTTTCAGTTCATGGCTAGATTATATTCTCCAGTAGTCTCTTGACACTCTCAAACTAGAAATTTCTAAAAAAAATTGATGTGTCCGCAGGTGATGACACAATTAGTTCCTTTTCAATTGACCTCTCTGAACTTTGGAGATATTAGCATGTAATTTTATGTTTAAGGTACTAAGAGGAGCAAGTATGGCCCTAACTAAAACTTTGAGAGAATTAAGTGAGACATTTTCTCAAGATGCTGAGGTATACTCGGTCATAAGAGCAAGCAGATACATTGTTGCAAATAAAGGAAACAGGAGTTTTAGCTTTTAAAAGAAATGGAATAGAAAATTTTACAATTAAACTTTCTCAAAATGCTATTCTAAGCCAAGAAGAAACTAGAGGTTATCCTTTTTTATCAGGGAAAAAGTGGAGGTTATTTTTCGTTACAGAAGTATTGAAGTTACCCCTAAACATGATACCTTAAGATATTCTTCATAAAAAAAATATACACGATACCTTAAGATATGATTAAGCATAGAAGAGAGTAGCCACTTGTAAATAAAGTAAAAGAGAACATTTAACTTATTAAAAGGAAAAGAAGAAATGTCTAATATTTAAAATTTCTTGAAATGGTAATTTGAAGCTATGCTAAGTGAAGGTGTTAAAAGTGGATGGGGTAGATCTAAATTACATGGAAGGAAGTTAACTCAAAAGACCTACAAATGTTTGGTTATCAATGGTGACTTAGATTGACGATAGGGCGCAATGGAGGAAAAAGGTCCATATAGGTGATAGCTACTAGTTGAGTATAGATTTTAGACTTGTTAGAGAACTTCTATTGTTACTTTATACACACACACACACACACATATATAAAACTTATTTTTCACTTTTAGTTTGTTTAGTAACAACAACAACAATAAACCTACTATAAACCTATAGGTGGGGTCTGGGGAGGGGAGAGTAGTGGGTGCAGCGACCTTATACCTGCCTTCTGATGGTAGAGAGGTTGTTTCCGATAGACGCTCAACTTCAGGAGAGATGAAAAAGAAGCAGTAATAACAAACATTAACAACATCAATATAATGATATAAACGAAGCGAAAGAAACAATCAGGCAGTACAAGAGATCTAAGAATAAGCAAACGCAAAAATAATACTAATACTCTTGGTATGGAAAAATAATACTCTCGGCAACCTACTAATCCTCGACCTCCACATTCTCCTATTAAGGGTCGTGTTCTCGCTTAGTTTATGTTGGCAATTTGAAGAAATGAGATTCATACCGCCGACCCCAACTTGTTTAGGGGATTGAGGGGTAGTTTTGGTAACTTGTGCAAGGAAAACAAGTTGTTCGGTGTGTGGAATTGCAAGTTTTGCTGCAGAAGTGGTGGATACTTGTAAAACATGATGTATACCTTGCTCTTGTGAAACTATAAGACTTTTGGGTGCACCTGATAAATTTTGGCCGTCACATTGAATGCAAAACGGATTTTACTGTATAGCTACAAAAGTTGGGGGTATGGGGATTGAGGGGAAGAGAGGATAATTATGGGCTTTCAATTTTTTTTTTTAAAATTTACTCAATCTACAATTTATCTAGTTAGTTATTTCAAGTTTTGACTTTTTGTGTCCTGATTTTTGAATTGCTTCACTGAACTTGATTTATGCGCCCTCCTGAGTCCTGGCAGTTGTCCAAGAATAATTAGGTTTTCTAAGTAATGTGTTTTGCAATGGAAAACATTAAATGTAATGGTAACAACCATTAGCTTTCTGTTTAGTTTTGTATTGAGCTAAGCACTCTTCATTGGCAGATCTAATTTAGTGCTAAGTTATGTTTATCCTTTGTACTCATTGTTGTAGCTTGCTAATTTAATCTCTTTCAGTTGCTTGCTCAAAATAACGTTCTCTGGTAATTTATTTTTTCTATGTTTTGTAGGATAAAAGTTATTATCGTAAGGAAATGGATCTTTAAATAGACTATCCACCCCTTATATGACTGATGTGGAACTCTTTTATACCCCTCTCACCCAGGGCTGGTTAATATGGGGGCCCAACATCGGGAAATGAGAATTGGGGTGGGTCCTTCTCTGACACCATATAAAGAAATGGATCTTGGGCCTAACTCAACCCTAAAAGCTAACCCAAAAGTTGAGGATTGCCCAAATCATATTAAAGAGACCACCCACCCCTTATTTGGCTGATGCAAGACGCTTTTGCAATTATCTTGAAGAACGAACTGTATCTGCCTCAAGGCTGTGGAGGATGTGCCTTGATGCTTTACTTAGAACAAGATAGATGTGTCTTTGTTTAATCTGTTTCTAATGAAGCTTGGTTCTTGGTAGCCTTTTCAAAGATCTGTTGTTCCATTGAGATGAAGTGCTAGTGCATCAAGTACACTCTAGATACAATCTTCTCAGAAAATAAAACAACAATTACGCCACAGTCCCAAAGAAGTTGGGGTCAACTATATGAATCCTCACTAACCACATTACTCCAGTTAAACTCATTTCTTGCCAATGTTAAGCAAATACAAATAAAAGTATTAGAAGTTCCAGTATATATTTTAAACAGATGAATCTCTAAAAGGCTAAGCCAGTCCTAAGAAAGCATATAGGTCTACAGTAAAAATGATAATGTCTTAAACATGTTCGCATTATGGCCTATACAAATCTTTTTCTTCCCTAGTGGACCTCCCTGTCTTTTGCTAAGTCTATGTGAATCCCTCATAAATTGTAGGTCCTTCGAGATAACCTCCTTCCATGTGATTTTAGGTCTACTTTATCCTCTTTTAACACCTTCATCCACTATGATTTAACACCTATAAACCGGTGCATTGGAGGTTGACGCAAGGCATTATACCGAACCATCTCAAGCAACCTCTCATTTTATCTTCGATGTGTGTTACTTGAACCTTCTCGCAAATATAATCATTTCTAATCTTGTTTAATCTTGTAAAACCACAGATCCATCTTAGCATCCGTGTCTCTGCGACATTCATCTTGTGGATATATTAAATTTTAGCAGCACTATTCACTCCATTTTGGGATTACTTTATCCAAAAAATAAAAAGATCCAATTTGAGATTAACTGTGGCAACATTTGCTTATATTGATGTTAGTGCAATTAATTAGTATTGCCCACCCACCCCCCAAAGGGATTCTTGGTAATAGTAAAATTGTACGGTGATTATATTTTGCCTACATTCAACTCTCATCCTGAAAATTGAAATTGAATTTGTGACCAAGAAACGAGATTTCTCATGCTTGTGTAATGACAGTTACTAGTTGATATCAGTTATTGCTGTCTGCTTGTCTGTGATATACTTGTGCTTTTGACACTGCAAATTCAACTCTGTCAAAATGTCTTTCTTCCAACTTCCATTTCTTTTGACCTTAGGTTTTAACATGCAGATTCAAAGTCTTCTTCTAAAATGAAAATGGAGACCTCTGATGGGGGTAGATTATCCTCGGACATCTCTACATTGCGTGTTCATCGGGCGGATCAGGATAAGATCGCAAGTTCTTCTAGAGAGAAGTTGGAGGGTGCGGTATCTTCCAAGATTCAAGGGACTTCACAATCTGCTAATTCTCGTGTACGACCTAGTAGTTCTGCTCTATCTGCTTCTGATGGAACAGGTGCTGCGTCAACATCAGCTGACAATGGATTATCACGAACCTCTTCTGTAAATTCATTATCATCAGAAAAATTCACATTGAATCCACATGCTAAGGCGAGAACTATTTCCTAATCTTTCCTTTTTCAACAAAATGACAAGAACTATTATCCTGTGATAATTTCCAGTGTTTCAATTGGAGTTCTGCTGTTTCTTTTTTCCCCCTCCCTTTGGCTAATCATCTACATGTTTATCTATTCTGTTTCTGTTGAATATTTCGTCAGGAATTTAAACTAAATCCTAATGCAAAGAGTTTCATCCCATCTCAATCACCTTTGAGACCTGCTTCTCCAGTGTCTGATAATTCTTTCTACTATCCAGCTGGTGTGTCTACTGTCCCGAACATGCATGGCATGCCTGTTGGGGTAAGTGATGCTTGTGTATTTTATAGTCAATATATGCGGAATTTGGTTCGAGAGAAAAGAAGATCTGTATGAATCCTATCTGGTCTGTCTTTGGAAGGCAAAGCATGGTCGTTCTGTAGCTGTACTGTATTACATAAGTTATATTTAGATATGTACTTGTGTTTTGTCTATCAGCTTTATTTTGAGTCAACTATACTGGTGGTAATATTTATTGGTAACCCATTTTTAGGTGGTACTGTGTAAAATCTGCAAGTGTTTTTTCCTAAGAATGGTAATTACATCAGTGGAGTACATAAGGTTTCTGTCATTTGTAATCTTCTGCTGTTGATTGTTTACCCTTTGTTCTCATTTCATGGTGGAACTGAAACTCTATGTGCTGTTCCAGTCAATTGTGGTAAAATATCATACTTATTGGGTATAATTAACGCTGTGTTGAGAAATTTTGTGCTTTTGATCTTCCTACAGTTTCAAAGAAACCAAAAAAGCTGGGAACTTGTTCTGTACATGTCCTTGATTCTTTTCCGTTTTCCTCCAAAATACTCCTTATGCACCTGTGGTCACAAGGGAGGGATGCAATGCTGTAGATGTTTAATCTTATTGCTTTTGTGGTCCTCTTTGAACCACAATTTGTGGAGTAAGTTGATAAGCTGAAATTGCTTGTAACTGTCACACTGTTTTCATATTGTTAGAAGATAGCTGGTGAAGTTCACAAACCTTTTGAACCTACTATTGCATCTTTGTGAAATACTTTTTGTTGTACTGGTCGATGTTTCAATAAAGACATGCTATTGCTGCTTCCTTTTTTTCGCTTTCCTTTTTTCACATTTTAATGCATTATTGAAGGTTTACTAATCATGTACTCAATGCAGGTTGGTCCATCATTTTCTGCTCATCAGCCTATTCTATTTCATCCACAGGCTACACCTGTACCACCGCCATTTTTTCATCCAAATGGACCACAGGTTTGTCATTTTGGGTTATCAGCATATATGTTTGCTAGTTCTTCTGTCATTATGTTTGAAGTGGGTTTCAGAATGTTCAAGGTTATAATCTTTTTGATGCAGTATGGGCAGCAAATGATGATTGGTCACCCTCGGCAAGTTGTTTATATGCCAAGTTACTCCTCTGTAAGAAATCTTTTGACATTTTACATTTATTTTTGTTGGTCTTTACTTCTGTAATAGGGAAACAATGATTAACTTACAAAACAGGAGCCCAAATGCTTAGGCTGTGCTCCAGTCTGTTTGCCAGTTCATACGTCAATCACACCATTTCTAATTGTTATGCTTATATAATTGAATGTTTATATGTTTGGCCAAGTAACCCCTTTAACATATACTTGAGAGTTGAATTTTCTAATTTAATGAGAGAATCTCTCTTGTTTTTAGAAAAGAGCCACAGCTCAAATGTTCATTTATCCCATCATGCATGTTCTTTTTTTCAGCAAGAGTCTTGGGTCATATGACAAACTAGTGGAAGCTTCAACTCTCTCTCTCTCTCTCTCTCTCTTTGTTAGTGGCTCAAACTCACTGTTGCTTTGTTGAGACATGATAGGAAATGCCGTTCAAGGGAAGAGAGTACTAACCAGTTGGCAAACCATTTCGCGTGGTGGGTGAACCGATTGCTGATATAGGAAATAATTTCTAAGACGAGATTTCGTGGATTGGTGAAGGAAGTTCTGCTGCTTGATGAAGTGCTCCAATGGTTTGATTGGAGCTCTTCCTTATAGTTAAACATCCGGTAACTGCGAATTTGTCGTAATCATAGATTTGTAAGCTTTCAGACTTAAAAAGTCTTTCGTGGTGTTTCTGCAGTTCATATTTCTTCTCTTTGATCTGTATTCCTGTTAATGCATTTTTTTCTTCCTTTTCAATACTACTATTTAATTGACTTTTAGCTACTTATTGGTGGAAATTAAAACTAAAAAAAGATGTGAAGAGTCGATTTACGCTTCTTTTTTTTTTTTCAAGTATGTTTTCGTTGGCGTGGTAAATATTCCCAAAGAAGTTAAATGCAAGCTGTATGAGAATAGATGAGTTGTAAGTTCTACTCAAGTATTTGGGATAATTTCTCTACTAATTCATTGGGATGGGTACCGGTAATTGATTAGTGACTGCTTTTACTACTAATATGAGTTTAATGCAAAAAAGATATATCTTTTTTTAGTTATATATTATTGGATTAGATGGAGAAAGGGATGTGTAAGAGTGACTAGGGGCCGACATGGGTTGTGGTTGGATGGATGGTTGCGGTTCCTTTAATTTTAATCAGAGGTTTCGAGTTTGAGTTCTGAGTATGGAGAAAATTTTATTGTTGTTGAGGGTGTTGTCATTATACTGGGCTTTGCAATACGTGATTTTGATTAGTCGGGCTTCAACACAAAATTGTTGCGAGTCACTTGATTTATAGGTGCTATAATCGCTAAACATTTTAATGTTTATACCAACTCAATGAATACATGATACATATTTTAATTTACAATTTTATTGGTAATTAGTACACATTTTAACCTCAAGTTTATATCTAACTATGATGAACTGGTATTGTTTGATGTAACATTAAATTTTAGTGTTTGCTTTTCTTGCGTATTCTTGATAAACATACATGTAAATATAGGAATATCTATTTGGAAAGTAAGAAGTCCCTTTGATATCTTTTTAACTACAATAAATTCATTCATTCTTTTAATTGGATTGCAATTGAACTCGAAATAATTTTTTACTAAAAGGATTATGCCGAATTTTACATATATAGAAGGGCTACAAGCAAGTAGAACTTTGTCGATATGTTTGCTTACTTATATAGGGGCTTTTAAGTGAATCAAGTTACAATGGAGTAATTGGTTTTAGACTTTAGGTTCCATAATTAAAATCTTTAACATTTTATTGCTTATATTTTTAATCAAGTGTATATTTGCTCTTCTAATTTTAATTGGAGATATATTGATTTGGGAGAAATGAAGAAGAATTCAGAAATCATGAAAGATCTTTTTTATTTATTCTTAATGATGATTAAAGTGTATCAGATAAAATACAGTAATGTATTAATATTTTTTGTGATGTATCTTATAAAATAGTATCTTATAAAATATAATTGTGATACACTTAAATATATTGAAATACATGTATGTTATATGCATTGTGAGCCTTTTATGTGAAGCTTTGGGATGATGATCGTAAAGTGTATTGATGTGCGCGGTATGCGCTAATACAACTCATATAGAGCATGAATATAATGTATTTCACTTGTGGCGAGACACAATATATCCAACAAAAACCGTATAAAAGCCGATATAGCTAGGTCAAGACAAATACAATATATCTAATAAAATTGTATGTCTCGATACAACTAGGTTGAGCGAATATATATAATGTATCCAACGTATGTATTGATACAAAGAAGTGTTGAGTGAACATATCCCGCTAAATTAAAACAAGAGTTATAAAACTTGTAGTCTCAAACTATAGCTACGATAATACCATGCTCTAAAGTATAATTGTTTATGAAATTTCTTCTGCCTTATACTCTCCTCTTTAATCTAGTTTGACTCGACATAAAAATTTAAGAAAGTAAAGAGCATTTTTGTATCATATGTAACTTAAATTCAAGATATGTAGAATATTCTTTTCTTTTTTTTTTTTAAAAGGGAGTAAAATGTTGTTAAAAAGAAAAAAAGATATTTGTATATCAATGCGATTAAAATTTGATAGCGGTTTATAGAGTTAAATTAGCAAAGTTTTAATTAGGTTAATTTTTCATCGGTTTTCTCTCTGATCAATCCTCTACTACTGCTATTCAAGTCTCGTCCCTCTCTTTTCTTTCTTTTCTTTCCCCCACCCACATTATTGTCGCACCTTACTATTTACAACTCCTCCGCCTCCAAATTTCCTCTTGAGGATTTTGGCCGGAATATGGATTTATGGTGGAGAAGGAGAGGAGTATAATCCCCGAACTGTGGAGGATGTTTTTAGGGATTTCAAGGATTGACGTGTTGCCTTCATTAATGCTCTTACCGCATGTTTTTCTCTCTAGTCTTGACGCTTTTTAATTTTTTTTCCTTTTTTTCAAACTCGTTACATTTTAAACCTTTAGGCTCTTTTTTCGATGTGAAGCTAGGATGAGATTTGCATTATTTGCAAACTAAAAATCACCCGCGAGTAATAAGATAGAAGGATCATACCTGCCGCCACATTCGACCACCGGGCAGCTATAGTTTTTCGATTCACAAGCATCCTCTGCACAAGTTAGCAAACATAAAGTCTAGACCCGACTTCATTATAGCCACGGGGCGTTTTTATCGCACGAATTCGATAAGAAAAAGGTTAATAATCTTAGATGCCGTGGTAGCCTCATCATTATAAGTACGTTGTCCACATAAATAAGACTTTACTAGACATGTCTTATAGACTCTTTAGGATACGACGTGCTCTAACACCAAGTTTGTCACACCCTAATCGTGTGAGGCATGACCGACATTCTGCCTCACTTGATGGAGCGAACCCTATAGAAATCTAACCACAACTAGCCGTAGTCGACGAGGCTCTATCACAACCATACAAATTAACTAATAATCAAGAAATGAATGAATGGGGCTCACAGAAAACAAGATATACAAATGGCTAACAAAGGTCACACTTGCACAAAAGTTCTATACAACAAAATAATAGGGCCTACAACCACAAACAACCTAATAGACAAGTCTACGAGCCTCTACAAATTTTAACAAATTGATAAGCGAATACGGGACAGCTCGAATT
The DNA here is from genome assembly GCA_018107945.1 of Datura stramonium. Classification (NCBI taxonomy): domain Eukaryota; kingdom Viridiplantae; phylum Streptophyta; class Magnoliopsida; order Solanales; family Solanaceae; genus Datura; species Datura stramonium. The sequence continues at coordinate 241,863 of JACEIK010000089.1, read as the reverse complement.
CTGCCCAATATATACAATAATAAAATCAAAAGACACCAAAACAAATAACTTCAAAAGCTAGAGTTTATCAATCGTCAAGAACTTAAATTAGCAAAGCGGTCACGATCTTCTTATCGTCAATGCCAATGACATGAATGCAAACGCCCAAGGGTCGGGCCGAAATGTATCAGTATGGGCACACTAAATAAGAGTACGTATATATAAAAACAACCGGAAGAAGATATAGAAGATGTCAATAGAATAACCAACCCACAAGTTAATACAACAAGTTACAAATCAAATACCTGAGACTATCCAAAGCCACCCCAATAACTACGATTATCACTAACTCATATTCGCCCACAACTACCCGTAACAATAATAATTTAGTAATACGACAAATATAGCAATCAATAACAACACAAACAATTCAAAAATCAATCTTTCTAGGGAAACACTCCATGACCCTACTCCTATGCCGAGAAACCCAAAGGTACAAATACCGTTGAGCCCCTGAGGCAATAAAGTCACATAAACACAACAATATGATATGCATATAACTTCAATAACAACCACCCTTAATTTAGTCCAATATAGTCACAATCGACGTCATAATACAAGTCCACTGCCTTCACTTCAGCAAACCTTCGTTTCTGACGGTTTTCGATATCAAGCGGCCGAGGAAGACGCTCGTGCCGTCGTTTGAGGAATTGCTTTTTGGTAGAGCCAAGTGATAGCAAGCTTGTCATGCCATTATCAACGGTGAGGAAATGAGGGTCCCAAAATAGGGAAAGCTGGGATTAAGGAGGATTCCGCTAACTGGACGCTTACCCATCCAGAGCTCGCCGGCATCTAGGTAGAATAAAAGGATCATTTTGAATTTTTCAAAATAAAAATATTTGTTTTTGAAGTCGTTAAATTTTCTTTTGAATATTATGACAACACTTGAGCAAATTTTTCAATTAATAAAATTATTTTCTTTTCATATATTTGATTCAATTTATTTATATTTTTCAAGATTTATAGTATTGAAGCGTTGAATCTAAGGTCGTGGCCTGTAATGAAACTTTCACGATAAACCTAGGCAACTCATTAGAAGTCTAAGAGAATGAGGTAGCCGTCACGCCCCGCCTCGGGGTATGACTGGCACCTCGTGCCCTAGTAGGACTCGGGATCGCAATCGGTGAGCCTAAGCACATCCGGTGCCTCGGCTAACTCTATCTCGCATTTCGAAACAATGGACTATATAGCGGCCGTAACACAGCCTCCTACTCGACCGGTCTATAGCCACTCCGCAAATAACTTCAACAACTGTAGACATATTTATAAAGTGGGAAATCCAATGCGGGCCGACAAGGCCACCATGTTGTCTAGTTATCTCGTAATCCAACAAAAGAATATCGAGTAACTACGTGACCGCTAAGGTCACCACTACTATCGATTATGGCCCCAAACGGTCAACACAATCAGGAATGCTAAGCAACCAAACAAAACGCACGCGCCTCACGACCAAAGACAACTAACCACAAATGAGATGTATATACACCATCAGCAAGCCTCTATGAGTACTGATAAATGAGCTGGGACAGGCCCCGCCACCTAAACCGTACAACAAAAGAAAATAAACTACACCTTTGAATATCAAGCCCGATGACGAGCCGACGACTCTATAAGCTAGCCGAAATCACAGGATCGCTCCTCGTCTATGAGTACCAAGTGTGCAGTAATGCAAAGCTGCCCCACCGGGCGCGCTACCACCGGTACGAGTATGCAAAGCGATCAATACAACCGAAATAAATAACATAAGTAGAAACTCGGGATAACAGAAATATCTCAATGTGTAGCAATCCGATATAAGCTAAATTAGACTTTTCTATACCGTGATGTAAGCGTGAGCGTACCTGTCGACGTGGCGATTCGTTACCTAATAACTCATATATAACATATAAATACATATATATAGCAAGCAAGAACCAATACCAACCCCATAAAGTTCTGATGGTGCCAACCAATCAAACAATCTAATACCTATCCTGCCAAAAACCAACCAAAATAAGTCGCTCCACTCATCTTACCAATTCACGAAAGCACTCGGCCGGGCCCCCCGGGTCTCCTACGGCTATGGCCTCCAATATAAACACCGTGAAAAACCGAGCCCTGAGGACTCTGCATCACTGCATTCGAGAATCGTAACTACACTCGAAACTGCTTTCCGGGCGCATGCGCACAACAGTGGTAAATCGCACGGTAATGCCGATCAGCCCGATATGGGGAAAGCCATCCCATACTCGTCCTACTGGGATCGCATGCCACTGAGTGACGTATACCCACCCGCCGGGCGACACAAGCACAACCTGGGGGGCTACGAGGACGCTCAAAGGGTGCCCTTACGACACAACAATCAAGTCTCAACAATCAATAAATCCATATAGCAAGCATGTTTAAACTGAAAATACTATATGTATTCTCATTTCTTGCCTTCCCGAACTCTTTAGCGTGTTATACTACTCCTCATACTCGTTTATACCAACCTAGGATCTTTATCTCGACTACATGGCTAATCTCGTAGCCAAGATATCATCTCGATCAGAGCATATATCAGAGTTCAAGATAATTATCTCGATCCGTATGACTAGTCCGTAGCCAAGATATCATCCGTCCTGTTCGATTACTTTACTAACTTTTATTCTCAATATATGTCATATTATTCTTAAAACATGTTTATAAACGCAGCATCGGGCTATACCGAGTCTCGAATGATAATCCGCCATTCAAGGCCGTTTCTTACTAACTTTCGAATCCGAATACGATATAACAACGCAAATGTGTTTATCGAATTTGCATACAAAACTAATTATACAACTCTGGAATTCTATTACGGATTTTACTGTATTATACTAGGCTTAAGTTACTAACTTGCCGAATAAACTGCTTTACATACCTTAACCCGGGTTAATAATTTAACTGACGAAGCTCGACCGCATCTGCCTATTTCTCCCAACTGCATCTACATATATGTCAATTAGAACTAAATACACCAATTATCCGAAAGAAACGTCACTTCCGATATATTTATAGCCCAAACTTTCGCTTATCGAAAGATTTGTCAAAAACTTGCTATTTCTCAAAAGCCCGTAAGGGAGAAATATTCACTTTAAGGCTAGAGTATATTGACATTAATTTGGAGAAATTCCACTTACCTTAGCGCCCTAGCACGACAATTTGTCGGCCGAATTTCGCGAAACTAAACTGTGAGAATGCTCCCTCAAGCAAATATCTCTAAGATCCGAGGTTAATTTGAATTTGGACTACGCTTGGATCTACAGTATCGAGCGATAATTTATCAAACCTCACGTACCCTCCCGTTTTCGCGATTTTTTGAAATTATCTCGATGTGTTAATGAAATAAACCGAAGTGTGGGGCTTTATATACTTGAGCCCGGACAAGGCCAACGTGTCATTTAGCCAACGCGAGGCTCCTCCGTCACACGTTGCCACTGGCTGCAGGGCTCGCCCAGCCTCTCCTTCGCGACGGTTCGACTGTGTTTCTTGTCCTACTTTTCCTGTCTTTTTTTCTAGCATGTATGGATTTCAAATACTAACCAACACGAGAATAGCCATCTATGTGTCGAAAATTTTACGGGTGTAACAAGTAGCGATTGAAATTGTCAAGGAAGTAGAAGAGTTCAAGAGACGAGCCCAAAGAAAAATTTAAGGTGAGACCGACGTGTAACCTTGAAGACGTAGAAACGCCTTAAAGAGATCCAAGTCGCACTCATTTGCCGAGAAACATGAGGCTTGGGAGACATAGAGCTTCGAAAGGATATAAGGACGTATTCGCCTGGTCCTATGTCGATAGCGACTGGCTCGCCATTCCATAAGTAGGCATAGTCAGCTCATCGATCCAAGATATCCTCCCTGGGCCAAGCAAAGCCGAGGAAATACAAGCTCGACATGAGTCTCGAAAATCAAAGAGGAAGTGGCTGCGCATCGACGCTGTAATCCTTAAGGTAGTGGAGTATCCCACCCGGTTGGCTAATATCGTACTCTAAGACCAAGCAAGACTAATGAGTTTGTGTGGATTACAGATATCTCAACAAGGCCAACCCTAAAGATGATTTTCCGCTACCAAACATCCACATTCTTATTGATAAATGTGCCAAGCATAAGACACAATCATTCGTGGATTGTTTCGTCAAGCACGTCGTAACGCATTTATGCGGATGCCGAGAAAAACCGCCTTCCTCTTTCACCACGGGGGTGTATATTGCTATAAGGTGATGCCATTTTGCTAAAATTGTCGAGTTACCTACATGCGGTCCACATGACCACTATCTTCCACGACATGATCCACAAGGAAATTGAGGTTTATATGGACGATGCCATCATTAAGTCAAAGAAAAGCTCGATCATTCGACACCTCCGAAAGTTTTTCACCGCATTGCGTAAATATAATCAAGCCAAATCTAACAAAGTGTGCATTTGTGTCTCCATCAAAAATTATTGCGATTTATCGTCAACCGTCTGGGTATCGTACGGATCCAACTAAGATTAAAGTTATTAAAGAGCTACCTCCGCCAAGGAGTAAGTATGAAGTCGTGAGCTGGGGACGACTCAACTACATCGCTCATTTCCATTGCTCAATCGACTGCTATTTGCAAGCCTTTCTTCAAATTGCCGAAAAAAGACGTCAAGCATGCACGTGGACTCCAGTGTCAACAAGCTTTTGATAGAATCAAGGAGTGTCTCATCAAAACCTCCAATTTTAGTCCCACTGTATCAAAGCGAACACCTCTCGTTTTGTATCTCGTCCGTGCTAGAAAATGCCTTTGGTTGTGTTTTTGGGACAACATGACGAGATAGGAGAAAGGAGCAAGCTATATACTACCTGAGCAAGAAGTTCACATCGTACGAGGCTCGATATACATTGCTAGAGAGGACATGTTGCGCTTTGACTTCAAGGCTGCTCAGAAGTCGAGGCACTATTTTGCTCCGCTACGACCTATCTCGATCTCCGTAATGGATCCGCTCGAAGTATATCTTTCCAAAAGCCCATACCGACAGAAGCCGGCTAAATGGCAGATATTGCTAAGTGAGTTTGATATTGTCTATGTCACGCCAGAAGCGGTAAAAGGGCGCTCTTGCGTATCATTTGGCGGAAAACTTTTCGACGAGGAAAAAGTGAATCATCAAGACATACTTTCCGATGGCAGGTAGCTTTCATAGAGAAGATATCAGCGAAGAGTATGATGGTTGGAGGTTGTTCTTCAATGGAGCACGAAACTTCAAGGGAGTAGGCATTGAGCTATGTTGGTGTTGTAGATCAAGCAGCATTACCCTGTATCGGCTAAGCTTCGATTCCCTTACTTACAATACGTTCCGAGTACGGCTTTGCATCTTGGGTAGCCTGACTGGCACTCGACATGAACGTGCAGTCGTTGCTAGTAATTGAGACTCGTATTTGCTAATGCATCAAGTAAGGGGAGAATGTCACTCTAAGAACACGAAGATCTTGGCCCTATCTCGTATCAGGTGTAAGAATTATGTAAGGTTTGTCAAGATTGAGTTCAAAGACGTTCTAGTACGAATGAATTTGCAAATGCTCTGGCTACATTGTCTTCAATGATCCAGCACCCGATAAGAATTACATTGATCCTATTCCTCAAGAAGCATACATACATAAGCAACCTCGTTTATTATTTTCTACAAGCTGAGAAGAACCAGATCAGGAACCATGGTATACCGACATTAAGAGGTATCTCGAAGAATGGAGCTATCCCGAGCATGCTACAAGCGTCCAAAAACGCACTGCCGTGAGGCGAAGCACCGCTTTTCCTAAACGGAGAAATCCTTTATGTGAGGACCCCGACTGACGCGAAGACGTATGGACGCTTGGGCTGGAGGCAACAAATTTGACTGAGGAAGTCCACGCCGGAACTTGTGGTCCTCAAATGAACGGTTTCGTGCAAAAATATCTCGAGTCGGCTACTGCTGACTACGGAGACAGACATATCAAGTATGCAAAAAGCACGATGTCAAACCCACGCGTACGTGATTCTCCGAGCCTCCTCCCAACGAGCTTCGCACGAGCTCTGCCTTGGCCATTCGCAGATTGGGAATGGATGTAATTGGTCCTATCGAGCCGCAACGCCTAATGGACATAGATTCATTTGGTTGCACCGACTACTTCACTAAATGGATTGCTCTACTTCTCACAAGTCCGTCGCAAAGTTAAGGTGACAGATTTTGTTCGCGACCATCTTATTTGCCGATTTCAGTAATACCCGAGTCTATTATTACCGACAATGGTGCTAATCTGAATAGTGGCTTGATGAAAACGACGTGTGAAAACTTCAAGATCAAGCACCTGCAATCTCTAATACAGATAGCAAAAGATATTACCCGAGTCGTGGAGTCGCAAAACAAGAACATCAAGAGGATTTTGCGCAAGCATGATCGATAACTACAGACACCGGCATGAGAAGCCGCCTTGCTCGTGGGATATCGTACCACCCCTCCCGACGTCTACTGGAGCCACACCTTATATGTCGGCATATGGAAACGAGGCAATGAGCACAACAGGTCAAATTCCTTCCAAGATCATTCAAGAAGCAGAATTGAGCGATGTAGAATGGGTGCAAAGTAGATTTGAGCAACTAGCACTCATTGATGGGAAAAGGGATAAATGCGCCGTCATGGGCGCCTTATCGAACAGATGACTAAGGCCTTTAATAAGAAAGTTCGCCAAGACTTTTCACGCCCGGCGCTTGGTTTTGAAGCCGATTTTTCCACACCAAGATGAGCCATGTGTTCTCGCCTAACTGTAAGTGTGGCCCTTACATGGTCCACAGAGGCCGACAAAGAGTGAGCACTAATTTTGAAGCGTAGACGGGACGGTGAAATCTGGATCAAGCCTATCAACTCTGACGCGCAGCAGAGATACTATATTTAGATTGGGAATTTACTTTTGCTCGCCTTGTAATATGAACTACGTTGACCCGATTCTCGTTTAAAAGGGATATGTAGGCGTCCCTAGACTCCGGTCTATCTTTATAAAATTTTTCTTTCCCTTTCGTTAAGAAGGTTTCTACATTTTATCATATTTTCTACGATGATTTGGTTAACAAGTCAGTATCAAGCGTAATTTTGAGAGGACCTCAAAAATTCATAACTCTACGCCATTTGAAAAATAAGCCTACGTCCATTATTCTCTCTATTACTGGCGTAAATTTCGGTAAAGATCCAAAAATTTCGTCAAGACTAGGATTGGTCATTACAAAAGGACGTCGTATGTTTTAAAATATGTCATGGCCCGTGATTTAACTAATTTTTCTACATATTTCAAACTTACTTACATTTACTTTACTAAATTATTTTTTAAAAGTTCGACTCTTTTATTTTTAAACCTTATGCCGAGCGTATACCTGGATCTGAGTTCAACAACAGGTGTCTAGCGGATAGAACAGGCTGGGTAATGACGCATTGCATCAACCTTCCCTACAACCACACTTCTTTGGGTGCGTAAACAACGAAATGCAAAAAGGCAAATATTGAGGACATCTTGTCGCAAGGCGACATAGAGCTAAGTCATTCTATCGTTGTGCCCCTATTTATATCTTTCTATTTCATCATCTGAGCCCGTATTCACGTTTTAAGTTTTTATATGCATTTTCGAGCCCGCAATATACATGATTACGATTCTCGAGCCCATGATATACATTAAATATACATTCAAGCTCGTATTGCATATTGAGCTCAAGCGATGCACTGATCCCGTTATTTGCATTTCGACCCATTTTATGCTTTTGAACCCGTGTTTGCATATTGAGCTCCTTGTTATACATAATATATGCATTCATGCCCGTGTTTCTGCATATTATCGAGCCCTTGTTATACATAATATATGCATTCGAACCCGTGCTTGCATATTGATGCCCTTGATATATAATATATGCATTTGAGCTCGTATTTGCATATTTGATATACATCTCTGAGCCCGTGCCTGCATATTGAGCCCTTGATATACATTTACGCATTTGAGCCCGTGTTTGCATATTGATGCCTCAAGAAACATAATATATGTATTTGATCCCGTATTTGTATTTTTGATATACATCTCGAGCCCGTATTTGCATATTGAGCCCTTGATATACATGATATATGAAATTTATATACGCTGAGCCCATTTGCACAATTGAGCCAAGTATTTGCGCTTCAAGTCCGCAATTACATTTCAAGTCCATTATTTACATTTTGAGCCCGTTTATGCATTTGAGACCGTATCGCATTATGAGCCCTATGACTTATTTCCGTACCTAAGTCCGAATAAACCAGCTATAATTAAGTTATTTGAGGCTCTCGAATTTACTTTCTTTGAATTAGCATTCTTCCACTCATCCGAAGACATCATAGTCTAAAAGGCATCATTTCATGTCCCGTGGACATCATGTCATGGCCTCGGAGAATTTACTTTTCCGTTTATCATGCTCCTAAGGTCATAGTCCAAAGACGCTATTTTTCATGGCTTAGGAAATTTATTTTATGCTTATCATGCTTCGAAGGCGCAGAATCTAAAGGCGTCATTTTCATGGCCTCGCAGACATCATTTTTAGCGGCCTAAGAAATTATTTTGCATATCATAGCCCAAGACATCATGGCTTAGAGATATCATCCTTTTATCTCGAAGCATGCTTTCATCGTCTAAAGAAAACTTGCATCATGTTTAATTTCTTATACCAAACTATTTACGAAGTATTTGACGTATATGCTTTGACCGTATTCTTATGCTAATGCCGAGGAAGAACGCACCTATGAATTATAGCATTTTCTACTATTTTCTTGACTTATACCTATTTTTCGAACCATATTCTCACCTATTTATTTTGCATTTCACTCTAAATCTTGTCGATTCGTGCTACCCCATCCTTATCCAAGCCTCGTGTTGTCGATTTTAGGAATTTCGTTCGTCCCTAAATCTGTAACTCACACGTGGCCCGATTCGTAAACCCGAGATATGTAGGCGACTTGATCAAGTCTCTACCACAACATTTCACAATTCTATTTCTTCTTTGTTCAAATTTCATTGAGAATGTTCTGTCTTATTGCAATTGGCCGCTAGGTCAACGTTCTTTGCTCACAAATTCAATCCTTCATTCCCAAGCAAAGAAGGGGCGCTTGTTGACACACAATTTTGACCTCCCTATGTCTCGCGTACGTTTATGTATGTATATTTATTTATCTTTTTATGTAATTATTCGACTTGCATTCATATTTTTAAAATAAATACTCATCATAATCTTGCTAATTATTTTAAATTACATATATATTTATATATAATTTGCATTAATTCTAATTTAATAATTTTTTTTTTATATTAAATAATTAGTATATATAGTATATTTCGTATTAATATACGCTTATTTTGAAATATGTATTTACTTAGTCTCCATGGAAACTTCACATATTTTATTTAAATTTATAAACTTATTTTATGCATATGCCAATAATATTACTTGAATTTATGATTCATTTATGTTAATAATACAGTTTTTTAATATTTGATAATTTTATTTTATTTTTTAGTCATCAACTATTTACAAATATAATATTTTATTAATTATATAATACTTACATGTGTATACTCAAATTTATAACTATTTATATTGATAATAATGTTTATATGATTTTCCCACTTAAACTATTATATTATTTATTTATTATAAATTATTTACAAGTGTAGTATTTTGATAATTATATAGCAAATTATTTTAAAATGTATTTAAAATTCAGTCACTTTCTATTCATTTTATACCAATTTTAACCAATTCATGCCAATTTTAGCCTATTTTTTACCAAATCTGGCCACTTTTGAAATTCAATTTTAAATTAATTCCTACCTATTTACCTTACCCACGACCTCGCGGACACCTTAACCCGACCCATTTGCCTTGGGGTAAATTTAATCCTACTGCTCATTTCTTTAATCGACGGCCACTATAAACCCTTCCTACTTCCTTATTTACACTCACAACCCCCCTCCCCAAAACCTAAACCTATTCCCTCATTTCCCTCTACCGCGCCGTCTCTTCTCTATCTCATCGGTTTTCGAAAATCCTCAACAACTCCAAGCACGTGACATTTCCTCCTCGCCGCACACTATAGCCACCTGATCTCCTCCATTTTCCCCCTTTTCTCTCTTCACCTCGCAGACCACTCTGTACCACACCACCCTCACTACCCCCACGCTAATGTAAAACCCCGATCTCCCTCCTCAGTTTTCTTCTCCTCTTCTGTCGTACACCATTTTCCGGTAAAACTCGTGACTCTCTCTTCCCACTCTCAGACATTCCCCTCTCCCATGAATCCGTGTCACTGCTTTTCCGTGCACAATTGACCGCATAATCCCTGGGACTGGCTTCTTCACAGCCTGGCCACTCTTGCCGCTTTTCTCTTCCTTCGTCTCCTGGCTCCCACCAAACCCACCGACCCATCTCCATCTATATCTCCCTTTTTCTGGACAAAAACCAACAACACCAAACACAACCATTAGAGTCAGCCACCTTTCGCCTCTCACTTTCTCTCAAACCAATAATGCTACTATATGTATTTCTCCTGCCGTAACGGCACCAAATTTCGAGCTAAAGGAGTTGAAAGAACAATTGAAGGATCTTCGATATGGTTTCATCGTGACCTAGCAAATCCTCGCCAGGTGCACCAGCTTTCTTGCTCGCAAGAAGCCGACGGTTCTTCGTAGATAATATTGACTATCGCAGGTTGAACGTGGTTATAATCAAGAACAAGTATCCCCTCCCGTAATTGATGACTTGTTTGACTAATTTCAGGGTGTTAAGTGCTTCTCAAAGATAGAACCTGCAGATCCAACTACCACCATCTTAGAGGGGTTAGGGAGAGCGACATCCCGATAACACCTTCAAGACTCGCATGATCACTATGAGTTCATAGTTATATCTTTTGGGATAACGAATGCTCCTGAGTCTTTAGGATTTGATGCATCATGGTGTTCATGTCGTATTTGGATATGTTCATGATTTGCCTCTTTATAGATAATATTCTCATATATTCTCATCGTAGTATGAGCATGCCACTCATTTGAGAATTGTGCTGGGCGTACTCTCAAGGATTGCCCGATGTTTGCTAAATTCAAAGAAGCGTGAAGTTTTGGTTAGATTTAGTAGCATTTTTGGGTCATGTGGTGTCTAGTGAGGGCGCATGTGTGACTCGCAAAAGATAGAAATAGAAAAGAATTTGCCTAGATCGCTAGTCCTTCGATATCGACTAGGTTTAGCTGGGTATTACAAGAGGTTCGTTCGGGCGATTTTCATCTATCATGCAAAGATCGTGCGGAGGTTTTCTCCCAAAGGAGAGATGGTATGCACATCGTGGTCATTATGCGTTCGGATGTCAATGATTTGCGGAGAACTAGATGTTGCATAAGGCTCATGGTTTTATTACTTTATACACGCAGTGCCACCAAGATGTACCGCAACCTTACAAGAAATCTACTGGTGGAATGGTACAAAGAGAGATATTAGCAGAATTTGTGGCTAAATGTCCTAATTTTCAAGAGGTGAAAGTTGAGTCAGAGACTGAGGTATGCTATAAAGAGATCTGGTGATCCCGACTTGAAAGGGAAGAGATCAATATGGACTTCACATGTGTTTTCCTCATACTCACCAAAGAAAAGAGTGACTTTATTTAAGATTGTAGACAGATTGACCAAGGCAACTCATTTTCTACCGGTCAAAACTACCGATTCGATGAACTGCTGGGATATACATTCGGGAGTTAGTTCAATTGAACGGAGTCCCCTTGTCCATCTTTTTAGATAGAGGTACCCAGTTTACCTCCGATTTTGGAGATCATTTCATAAAGGACTTGGCACTCAGGTCAAGCTCAGTACAACTTTTCAACCGCGCATGTGATGGTCAAGTCGAGCGCGATCATTCGGACGTTCGAGGATATGTCGAGAGCATGTATGATTGATTTGCGGCGCTAGATGATTATTTTCCTCTCGTCGAGTTTGTATATAACAACAACTATCACTCCAACATTCAGATGGCTCCGTTTGAGGCTCTTTATGGGCGGAGGTGTAGATCGCCTATTGGTTTGTTCGAGGTAGATTTAAGATACGTCGATAGGATTCGATCTGGCCTACGAGGCCACTGGTAAAGTTCAGCTTTTATTTGAGAATGGCCGAAACAACTCGTAGTCTTCAAAAATCCTATGTAGATATTAGGTGGAGAGAGCTTGTGTTTGAAGTAGATGATTGGGTGCCTTGAAGGTGTCTCCACAAAGGAGTGACGAGGTTCAAAGAAAGCAGGCTTACCCCTAACATGGGCCTCGTACAGATAGCGAGGCATGTTGGCAAGGTGGTCTGCGAGTTGGAGTTGCTCCTGAAAGTTAGCTTCGCAGATATTCGCTTCATGTATTGCTATTGAAGAAGTACATTGGTGACCCGACTGCTGTTCCCGTAGAGGCATACGGTGGAGTAGATAGTCTTGGCCATGGCGAGGTTCCGGGTCGAGATCCGATTGCCTGCTTGGGGAAGTTGAGGAACAAGGAAGTGAATTCAATGGGTAGTGTCTGTGGAGGAATCGCCTGTCGAGGGGCTACGTCGAAAGTCGGCGTATATGATGGCTAAATACCCGCATCTTTCCCTTACGCTTAGTTCCGAACACGAGGTATCGCTTCTCTAAGATTTCACTCACTTCATGTCCGCTTTATGGCTACCTCTCAGCTCCTTTCATATTTTAGCATGTATATATGATTCATAAATCTCAGCTTAGTCTTGTATCTCAATCCGAATCGTCATCTGGCCGGTTTTAGTTTCAATGATCAATATTTGGGATTTTAGTCATTTTTCCAAACTTTTCAATGTGTTTAAGACACATTCGAGGATGAATGTTCCCAAGGGGGAGATATTGTAATACCCCCAAAAATTCTAAAGGACTAGACCCGGGATTTAAAATGCGATCAGCAGAAAAGTTCGGGAAATTACCTCAAATACGACTCTGTCAGACGGTCGTATAAAAGGTCAGAATGGATCATGTGACGACCCGTGGAAAAGTTCGGCAAGATAGCTCCAAACCATGAGTCCCTACCACGAGTCGGGCGCGGGTAAGACTCATGGTACTAGTCGAAGGCACGTGGGATTTTCGTGATGTCAAGTTACGAGGAAGTGGACTCGTAGAGGTAGTTACTGTCACAGTGAGGCATCCGTGAAATATTAAGCAGTGAGTTGAGATTTTTGGATTGGTCAAGATGAGAGGATACCACGAGTCGTAGATAGGATTGTACGACTCAGGATACAAGTCACGGCAAATTTCACTCAAGCAATTTTTCAGTTGAATCTAAGGGTATTTTTATAAATTCTAAGTTCCTAAACCCTAGACTACGTCGTTTTAAGATTGTTAGAGGGTTTTAAGAGGGTTTAACCTATTTTAAATCATTCCCCTCACATGCATGCAGCATAGACTTTTCCTACTAAGATCAAGCCTAGAATTCTTCAAGTTCTTCTCCAAATCTCTTAGGCTTTCAAGGACTCCAGTGTAGATTCGCTTATCCTGCGTGTGAGGCTATGAATGAGGGTTCATTTCACTCTCATGCTCAAGATTCTCCTCATTTCTATGAATTTAAGTTCTAGATCGTTTATAGTCTAATGGGGTTTTAACCCAATTTCATGAAATGCTTCCCAATTTGTTTATGGGTCAATCCCCTTCATGTTTCAAAGTATGTTTTAAGATTCATGAGCATATTTTATATGTATTTGGATTATAAATTCATGATTTAAAGTTTTTAGAAAATTATGCCTAATTATGCAAGTTTCATGAAAATCAAGTTTATGATCCATATTTTCAAACGCGATGAGATACCCAGTACGAAAAGCATGTTTATGATTTACCCATGTTATGAATTCATGATTTTGACTTATCAAATCTATTTCAAGTGCAAAATTTTAAAGTTTGGAAAAGCCCACTTATGATAAGCGTTTTCATGATTCAAATTTTGCTATAATATCGCCTATCATAATGATTGGAGTAATACTCTATTTTCAACTTATGGTATGTCTGGGAGCCGCACTTCCTATATTCCCGATTTTAGACTATGCATATAATTTACTTTATCAGCTTCATTTAAAAATGATGGATTCACTTTTGGTTGAAAAAATGACGGAGAACACTTTGCATGTTTTTAGAGTAAAGGTCTAGCACCGAGTAGATAAAGGGTTCGTAAACCCCTACTTAACTACGTACAACATATGTTTATACATATGCATTGGGACCTCCCTGCGAGCTTCCCTGTGCCCTATAGGGGTCTTCAGCTTCAGCATCGATATCATGGTAGTGACCCTTAGCTCGATAAAGTTTTGACAAACTTACTCACTTAGGTGTAATATTTGGGCATCACATAAGCTCTATCATTGGCTATTTACATAACGAGCGTCCCATTGTTACTCATGATTTCGCTATGCGTGTTATGACTTATGATATTATGATTTCCTCAGGTTTGGAACCCAATGATCAAGCCTGTAAGTTTTTCTTAAAATTCAACTCTATGACAAGCCATAAGGATTTTTATTTTCGCCTTGATTCATTCTATTCGTAGACGAGGATTAGCTTATGACTATATATTTCTTCGTACTCAAATTTCAAAGATGCGCCTACTCTATGATCTTAATGCTATATTTATATGCATGAATTCAAGAACAAATACTTAGCATGTTTTATTTATCTTCGCATACTTAGTACATTTGGCACGGACCGCAACTCTACGCGAATCGTTTAATGATATTGTGCTCAGATGTTTCAGACTAACCTGTACTGCTAATGAATCCCGTAGCTTAGTCCATTTATTGTTGGTGAGTCCTCATCCTTCGAGGACCTTCGCTAGTTGAGTTATGTTGTTTTCTAGTTTCAGATTTTAGTAGGCTAGCTGGGCGTTGCGTCCCACGCCCCGTGACATGTTAGAGGCGATAGACAATGTGTAATGTCGCCTTGGCTGTAGACTCTGTTTTAAGATTGATATGTAATCATAATTTCGCTTATATATGTCTTATAATATCAATTTCATTTGATGTATACTCTTAGCCGCTATGTTCATGCCATGGGTCAACTTGAGCCATTCATGGTTCTAGGTCACGTATCTCGATCCGGGGCCTATGTTCCTGGTCGTGATAAATACATATGAAACACCTCGCAAATCTACCAACAAAGCCACCGTAGCTATGTATTTGATCGTCCCATCGATGCACCACTATTGCCTAGGATAACACCTGAATCCCGGCTATATTCACCACTCCTGACCACCACAAAACAACAACCCAACACAGGTTTGTAAGCACAAATTCAAGGCACAAACAACCACACTTACGATGATAATAACAACACGATTTTCACGAAAACGTGACGAAAAGAGGAAGAAAAGACTCAACATACCTTATAGTACCAAGAACTTAGCCAAAATTTTCTTTTCCAAGGCACGAAGATATCACACGGCAAAGATCTCAATCACAAGCACGATACCACAACTATTTGACAAGAAAACAAATATTACTAGACGTATATGGTAAGATTTTTGGCGTAATCGATTATAGAAACTTCAACACGAAGATCTAATGATACTTACAAATTTATTTTAAGGATAATAAGATGAATATGAAGAGGGAGGAACTCTTACCTAGCTAGATCCCATGAAACAACTACCAAACTTAACAAACACAACAAGTAACGCACGTCACACGATGGAATTAACGATCCAACCTCGAAAATTGCTTTACCTCATGGATTTAACTCAAATCCTTCAATATTTATGGAGATTTACAAGGAAATGGAGTTTCCATCGCTCAAGTCAGGGAAAATGAATTTGGATACGACTCATGACCAAGGAGACTTTATATAGTCCTCCATTGACTCAAGCCCACTTTCGACGCCCCTCGCTTGCATAGTATTGTGAAAACGCCAATATCTTCTATCCGAAGTCGAATTAGCAAATGATTTAATGCATCGGGTGAAACTAGACTTATAGACCTTCAATTAGATAGGTTGTAGGCCCCTAACTCCTTATAGATTTGAGAGAAAGTTTCCAGACATCCGATCCAAATTTCGTAATTTAAGAAAGTAACTTGCGATGCTTTTACCAACTTTTCTTTTCTCGATTGACGTCAAATATTAACATACGATCAGCTAAAAATATCCCAACACCGTAGTATTTGATTTGAAATATGATAAGTTGCAATCTCTATTAATCCTCTGATTCTTCTTTTCAAATATAAATTTAAGGGTTTTTTAGCTTGATCTTGAACTTGATGAATTTGATCTTGACTTGTACTTGAATTCAAGGGCTTTTGAGCTTAATCTTGAATCTGGTGGTCTCGAACTTAATTCGTGTTTAAATTCAAGAGTTTGAAGCTTGTTCTTGAATCTGCCTGATCTATGAAACTTGTAGAGAAAACTGAGTGCTTGAATGCATGTGGTTTGTAGAGAAAATCATAAATATTGGATCCACGAGCTCTCTTTGGTTGTTGGAATTCGTGTCCCTTTATGAATTAATGAGACCCTATTTATAGTTGTAGAAACGAAAGAGTCATGATATGACGAACTTTCAACCAATCGATTTAAGTCACATGTCGATATTTGATCGTCTTTAAATACGCCATTTTATACACGTGACACATTTTCATTGACTTTGATTTGGTAGGCCATGTTGTGTCATTTTGACATAATATTACGATCCTATCACTCTTTTATTCCGCTGACTTCTGTACAGGACATCATTTGACAAACGACGCTCAATTCTGGGCCTTTAGGAAGATGACACCGGGCTTAATAAAGTGTGCTCATCATTTGTAGTCCAACTTGATGTCTGCACCCAACGAAATCGACCATTAATTAAATCCATATTTATCGAACTTAAATAATTAATTCACTTATATTAATCCATAATATTTATTTGGACTAATATATCTTAAACTTAATATAATCCAAATATCTTATGGATTTGAATTTAATAAAATTTTATTATCCACAAATAGGTAAATTTATAACTTGAAAAATTAAACAAGTAATTTTATATAGCATGTTAAATTTCGAATCCATTGCAAATTACATTTTATTATTTGAATAAATTATTTTCTAACTCTTTACAAATGATATTAATGAGATCAAATCAATTAAAAAGTGTTTTTAATTAACATTACGATGTGATTTGTTGAATTTAAAAATAATAACAGTAATATTGAATAAGTTTATAATACAGAAAGAAGGAATCGAGGGACATGTAGATTTTAAGAAATTGAGGGACATGTCAATTTTTTATGTTCAGTTTATTAAAGGAAAGATTGTGACGGACGGAATGATTTTTACATAATATATATAACACAAATATTTGAATGTATAATTTATATAATATTAACTTTGAAATAATTAAAATAGAGCGAAGCTGTTTTCTATATATATGTGTGTTAGTTTTTTGCCATTTTTAGTCAACCTTCTTAAAACGTTATTTTAATAAATTTACTACTGTTACATATATTCTTAATTTTAAATTTTAAAATTTTAAAATAATATATAAATTTACATGGCTTACAATAATATTATTGTTATATAAGAAGAAAAACAAAACTAAAAACTAAATAATGTAAGGGTGTACAAAATCGAACCGTAATCGATAAATTTAAACACGTAAAAGTTTATATCGTGTTAGATTAACAATTTGAAAGTAGTTTAAAATTTTATAATAATTCCAATTATCGATTCAAACACATTATTTAATTTTTATATTGAATAAAATAACCGATAACTGCTAATTCCTACTAATCTTAAATATTATCCTTATTTTTTATGCTAATTATGGAGGTACATTCATTTAATTATTTTGAAACAATAGATCCTTGTTCTTTATTATCTATGTGTTTTTTTTGTATGTATGTTTTGCATGTGATTTTATCTTTATTATATGTAATAACAGACATTTCATGTGAACGAACTACTTAGGCCACTTGCCGGTTAATGGTATTGATGAACACTTTTGATATTCATGTTCTTCAAGTCTCTCCAACCAATATGTATTACCTTAACTAATTACTCGATATCCCGATCTATAATCATCAAATTATTATTGTTGAACTGAAAAATATCAATTCAATAATAATTTAACACATAAAATTGATAATCAATAAATAAAAATCGTAAATAAAAATTTGAATCAACCATCCAATAACCACCCTAAAATAATGTATCAACCAACAATAATAAAATTTGATGTGAATGTGCAATTCTGGCCATTCTTATTGTATTTCTTCTAACGAAAAGGGTCAAATATACTCCCGTATTATCAAAATAGTTTAAATATACTCCCTCGTTATACTTTCTGCTCAAATATCTCTCTCTCATTATATTTTAGCACAAATTTGCCCTTACCTAATCGTAAGCAACACGCAGCCGTTATCAAAATCAAATGACCATCTCCAATTTTAAATATTCGATTTTTTGCAAATCCACCTATTTAACTCGGCTAGAACCATTTTCTTTTCTTTTTATCTTCTTCTTCTCTTAACCCAAATCCAATTTCTAATAATTTCACCACAAAAATGGAGTTCGCTTGAAATCCGAAGGGTTGTGGGATAGGGACATACCATATAAAAATTTTTCTTAACAAAATCAATTAGAGTGATAGACCCGCGAAGCTGTTGTTTTCACAACAAGTAAACTAACTTTCCACGACCCTATTCATTTCTTCTTGCAAACGTTAAAGTGTTGTAACTGCGCTATGTCGAGAAACTAATTTAAAATTTTGAGCTTGAAACGTTAGTAGAGAAACTATATCAGGAAAAAAAGGTTAAAGAGTTGTAGCTACTAGAAGCTTTTGCCAATTTTGTGCAAAAGTCTTTATAACTCTCATGATCATTACCATTTAATGTGTGATGTCGGTTTCTTTGACCATGACAAGTCACTATTCACCATTACCTAAAGCGTTTGGTTTGTGGTTATTTATTTGTGAAATTAGAAATGACACGTTGAAATTAGATTTGGGTTTTAAGAAAAGAAGAGGTGAAAAGAAAAGAAAATGGATTGGGTCGGGTTAATAGGTGGGTTTGTAAAGGAACAACATATTTAAAATTTGGAGCACAAGACATTCGATCATGGAATTTGACATATATCCCTCCAATAAAATTAAAAGTTTGTACTCAGTATCAAATATAATAAAAGAAATATATTTAAACTTAAATATAAGATTAAAAAAATATATTTAAATTAAAAAAATATAATAAAAATATATTTAAATTATTTTTGATAGAACATCTTTATATTCACGCTTTTCCGTTCTTCTTCTAAACAAAGAAAAACCAGTAGATACAAACAAGATGATTAAACGGTCATATAATGGACTTTGTGTGAGAACCCACTTTGAGCATTCGGGCATTTGATTTCTCGGTGGCAGTAGACGCGGGGAGACTTCACTCCTCTCAAATTCGCTGACGTAGAGCGGTGTCGTTTCTGGTAATCAATTTCAGTTTCTCTTTGCTAGGATCGCACATTCTCTCCCTCCCTCCATCTCTCTTTGTAAGTATCCTCTTCCTTTATCTAATTGTTTTTTGATGGATCACGTTGTTTGAATCGCACAAGAATATGGGTCTAGGGTTTTTTAATCTAGCTCGAAATAAAAGTTGTTCTTTTTCGTTTTAAATCTGGGATTACGATCGGTTGCTTGTGATTTCGTAAAGCAGCTATAAAAAGTTATGTTAATGGAGTAGGTGATTTTTAGTTATTCTACAATTGATTGTCTTGTTTGGAGAGCTGCCAATATCCTTTTATTGAGAATGCAGTTTATTCGTGATTATATGTGCTCGCGTTTGTTTTTTCTAGCTTCTTGTTGCTTCAAGTTTTTGAGTTTTTAAAGATTATGTAATGGACCTAAATATAGAGAAATAGATATAGAGGTTGGGTTGACCCAACTATTTTAGGATGGGAGTTTTTGTTGTTGTCTGTTAACTCAGATACTGAATAGGTACCTGTAGAATCCATTTATCACTTGGTATGAATATGTCTAGTACAGAGGAAGAAAGAAAGAGAAAAAAAATAATCAAGTGTTGGACAGAAGACTTTGAACTTAAGTTTCCAATGAAGGGAAAATAGATTCATTGCATGTCATTTCTTGGTTACCGTTAGTTGGTTTGTCAAGATTCTCGTACTCTCGCTTGCCTTTTTCTGAAAGTTTTCTAAGTTCTCATCTGTATTGTCTTCATTTTCGCCTCTTTGTACAAAACTATTGCTTTCTGTATGTTCAGTATTTGATCATTTAAAAGCTTAAGAGCAGCTGAGTTTTAGCGAATTCATAATTGTTCCTTCACCAAGTCTCTGATCATGGGCTTATGAATGAGAATCTTGATTAAATGAAAGTACCACTCTGATCTTGAGCTTAAAATCATTTTCTCTTTCTTTTTCCCAGACCCCGCCAATAAAAAGATTTTTAAAAGTTACACTTCATCGGACTCACTTAAAAAAGCAGTTACTCAAGTATTTAACTCTTTAAGACTTTATCTCAGGCGGGTTTTCTGTCGACTGGAACTAGTTGTTTGTTGGTCCTAGATTATTTTTTATTACCAATCATTTCATTTGGGTGATTGTATTAAAACTTAATCCATCAAATGTCAAGAAAGTATTTTTCGTTGCTGGCGCTAAGTCCTTTGATTCACGAATATGCTTCGCCCTATGACATATGGTACAATTTGGTAGAGAAGAGAAGAAACTTCATAAAGTGGTTGACAATCAGCAGATAGGTCCTGATATGGGTATGCCAGAAGATGATTGCTGTTCAGAAGGATCTTGAACTGCTCAGGAGAAGGAACATTCAGACCAACTTGAAGTGAGTATTCAGTAACTTAGAATTTTCTCATGGAAAATGTGTGCCTATCGCTGGGAAACAGAAGCAACATTATTATCCTGGAGTTTTCCTAACACATGCTTGGGTCAGTATGACTCGAAAAATACATAAAATTATAGAGAAAACCGGATTACTAAAGGGGAACCAACCACAAAACTATGCAGAGGCTGGGAAACCTCAAGAGATGATCTGAAAGACGGGGCTGAAAGATAGGAACTAGTTAGAGTCTAAAATCGCTTGTTGATAAGAAAATCATTGGAACAAAGAGGAGTCCCTTCAAAATTGCTTGTTGGGGAGATTCGAGGGTGTTCACAGGATATCCCAACAGCTCAACCAGAAGATGGGTTCACAACATTTGTACGGTTTTCGTGGGCAGCCTCAAAAGGGGAAGTGGTTTGGGTTTATCTTCGAACTATCATCTAAGGAGGAATCTCTATCAATCAAAGGAATATGAAGATGGAAAACATGGAACTTAAGCTCGATTGGTGGTCACCAAAGAATCTAGATTGGCTCGTAAAAACAATACACCAAAATGGTAAGGCGTTGGGTTGTTTGGTACGCTTTTACACCTTTGGAATCACAATACTTTCAGAGAAAGAGGAAAACGCAGCTTGATTTGACATAGAGGGAAAAACTATTTTGGAAAGAGGTTACCTAAAATGGGCCGATTCACGCTAAAGCCTTTAATTGATCATGATCGGGTTGGTGAAAATGGACTCCATTCTCTATTCATAGTCAAGAACCATTGCAACAAGGGTTTTCGGGTTATATCCGTCAAATTATTTGAATTTCAAAATTTAATGGTGATTACTGCGGCCACGCATAACGAATTCTGCCAACAATGGGGTAATAATGTGGCTTGGGTAAGTAGTGCTATGAAAGGCGCGCCCTTTTGCCTTTTGGCGACATGGCGAGGTGAGGCTCACGCCATTCTCCATCGTGGCGCTCGTGAAATCAAAAAGGTGCTCTAAAGGTGGTGAGTTTAATAGTTGCCAGAAAGGTCGTTTCTATTTTTTTAAAACAAATTAGGCTTTTATCGGTTAATTTTTTTTTAGGGTTTTACATTAAAACTTTCACGGCTGCGACTATTCCAATCCACAACCTTCTCCTCTTTGAGTTCCACTCCAACACACACAACTTTTCCACCCTCTCTGTTCGACACTCGATTGACTGTAGCTTGTGCAGCGACAGACAACAACTTCTTTTCTTCTCCGTATTTCTTCTTCAGTTCTTCTTCTTCCATTCTTTTTCTTTCTTCTTTAGTTCTCTTTCTTCTTCTTCTACTTTCATCTTTCTTCTTCGATTCTTCTTCGCCACGCTAACACTTAACCGTTACTCTGTTTTTTTCCTTCTAGTTAACTGTTAACTGAACTCTGTTTCTCTGTTTTGTTCTAAACCGTAAACAGTAAACAAAATCAGTCAGTCTGCACTTTGCCCATTTTTGAAAAATTGTAGACTTTTATTTTTATTTCTGCCCAACTCAATTTATATATATTATATGCAATTAATTATTTTAATTTTTTGATATTATTTGGCGCTCACTTCAAAAGGCGTAGCGCCACGCCTCGCCTCGTGGCGAGACAGACCCTTGACGTTTTCACCGTCCAAACATGTGGCAAGCAACAATGTCTAAAGTCTTTTAAGGAGCCCAATCCTCTTGGACCTCTCTTACATGTAAAATAACCTACTATTCCAATACCTGAACCAACACTCAAATTGGCAAAACAATCTAACCCAGCCAAATTATGTATTTCACTTTGTCTGCCTTCAAGACTCTTTAAATTAGTCTCTCAAATCGATCCTTTCCTCATCAAAAAGCCGGGCTTATGCCCAACAAATGTTTGACAACCCAGCAAAATCAATCTAGGTGTCTCCCATAGCTCATCTTCCTCAGAAGATATGTTAGAAGTAGTGATGAGCTGCATGATAGACACCCATGTGCTGAATCTTGTAGAGTGATGAACTCGACAAGAACCTCAACACATCACTAGCTAGCAAGTTCATTTGTCTGAATGGTACCAAATTGATGAGGACACAATCGGAGTCAATTGAGACAGACACTACAACATAGCTTCGAAGAAAGTTCCTTAAAACTTAGCAAGCAAATGGGTTGAATTTTGAAGGTTTTGAGGGGGAAGTTTCACAGTTGTTACCAAAATTGGCAACAATTGACTTCAGAAGAATACCAAAAGCAAAATATGTAAGTTTAGGTAGTGCTGTAAGAGGAGAATTGTGAGGTAAAGAACTTCCAATCTAACATAATATCTGGTATGTGCGGCGACTGAGTCAAGGGAAATTACTCACTTTTGGTGAACTACGGTTGAATTACTAGCTACTCTGAATATGAGGGGGCCTTAATAGTAGAGCAAAAAACGGATGTTGAAAATGTTGTTATGCAATGAGAGAGCTTATATATATTGTTTCTAGGAAACCAAACTGAATGTTATTTCTACTACTATTATCAGACAGATTTGGCCAAATAGATGGACTGATTTTACCACTTAGAAGCTGATGAAGCAAATGGGGGATTCTTGTTATATGGGATAGGAGAGCTTGGAATGGGATTACAGCAGCTATTGGTCAATACAGTGTCACAGTCAATTTGAAAGCCTTGCGCAAAATTTTGGTTGGCATCTGATAGGGATATACGGGCCACACTAGGGAAATGATAGAAAGAATTTATTGTTGGATATGGTGGCAACAAGAGGTTTAAGTCATGATCCTTGGGTTATTGAGGGGACTTCACATAACCAGATTCGCCGGGGGAAAGGAAAAACAACAACGAAAGAACTAGAGCTATGCTGGAGTTTTCAAGATGTTTTGAGGAGCTTGGGTTGATTGATCCACCTTTTGTTTGGTAACATTTCCCTTGGACCAAGGTGAAAATGCCAATTCTATTTCAGGAATTGATAAATTCATTTTTTCAACTCAATGGATGATGAACTTAGAGCCATATACAGTCCACACTTCTAAAATTACACACTCCTGTACAGTTACAATGTGGAGCTTGGGAAAGAAATAACACATACTTCAAAATAAAAAAAGGGTAGCTTGAATAAGAGGGGTTTGAGGAAATTATTAGCGGTTGATGGTCTTCTTTTACAGTTCATGAAATTACTAAAAGTGAAACTAAAAGAGTGAACAGAGAAATTACTGGAAATTTTGAATTGAGGAAAAATCAGTTACTAAATAGATCTGAAATACTAGACAAAACTGTGGAAATGAATTCTTTGAGAAATATGTTTTTGTGGAATGGTATTGCAGGCAAGAAAATCATTCATCTGGTTAAGTGGTAGGTGGTACCGAGGGATAAGAAGCGGGGTGGAATGGGTGTAAGAATCTGAAAGTACATAGTTGAAGTCTGCTTTTCAAATGGCTTTGGAGGTATAACATGTGAGGCGGTTAAGTCTAGAAGGAGTTGATAAATACTATCCATGGTAAAGAAGAGCGGAGAAATATTAAAGGGGGAATATAGAAGAGCATAAGTAAGCTTTGGGTAGAGTTCAACCAGTTTACCAGATTAGAGATAGGTAGTGGAGCCAGAATTAGATTGCGGGACGGAGAGGAGCCAAAATTTAATTATTTTATGACAGATGATCGCAATAATTAATAATTTAACCATGACAAGTCAAACTGTGCCAAATAAGTTGTTATACTAGAGCTCTCCTTTTCTGTGGACATAAATATTTATAAGGTGGGGGACAGAAGGAATAACTGTTATGTTCTTTTTCGATCTATGAATTCCCAGTTTTGTGTAATCTACTTGTGTTAGTGAAATTTATATGGTTAGTTACTTTGCCCCTAGATCATATGAGTTGACATATGCAACTTATGTTTTTGTTGGTAATTGTATCTTGATTGCTTCAAACAAAAAGAAAAGGATAATCCAGTTGGTATTTCTTTAGGATATTATACTTCTGGGTTCTGTTAGTATCATAAGGATGTTTTGGGTTAACGTTTAAGTAGGTAAAGTTGTGCTAGTTAGTTTTGAACAGTTAATTCCTTGCTTATTAGTATGAACAGTTAATACCCTGAAGGTATGGACACCATTTATATGGTCTCTGTGTCTATTTATTTTTGGGTGTTTAGTTCACTTCTATTCCTCAATTGGATGAGATAGAAATGACTCTTTCAAGATGATGAAATGTTTTAAATTCATTGCGTAGAATAAAAATGAAACAGCATTCACGTATAGGTTATAGAAGTGGCAAGTATTCTTAGAAGTGATTAGAACAATGGATTTACTTTGATTCTCGTCAAATACATCTTATGATGAACCTAATCAATGTGGTTTAAGTACTCCAAGTAGCATAATCTGTAGAATCACACATGATTAACCTATACTTTTTTATCCATTTCTGACTCAGAATAGTGGTCTTTTTCATTTTTTTAAAAATCCTATCCTAAATATTTCTTGTCACTTTAAGGCTTATTGCCTATTTTATTGGTTCTCTCTCTATGCGGAATATGTTTGTCTGGTTGAAGTCCTCCATCTGTTAAGTTATTTGAATTAATTTCGCCGGAACTCTCTATTTGTCAAAAGGGAAATCAATGTCCTACATCTATTAAAATTTTATTCTCACCTTGCTTTGCAAACTTCTATTTTACTTGGTATCTTGTTAATCACAGTCCAATAAGTGCATTGATGCCTAGTTGTTTTTCAATAGATGCATTATTTTTCCTGTTATATAATTTTTGTTCCTAGTTTATTTATACCAGCTAGTGGATGATCCAGGTCTTAGTTGTCGCCTTGGTGTGTACTGTGCAGTTTGGTACTTTGCTGTGCTTGCAAAAAAAATGCTTCATTCAAATTTCCATCTTTAGCAGTTAGGGTTATTTGTTTATTCGAGTGTTGTCTTCTGCAGTGTATAGACTGAACCCTAGCTGAACTGCATCTAGCCTATAAAACACATTATTTAGGAAGATCAGCAACCCCTGCAGCCAAGGCCTTCTGCCAATGGATATGGCTGTCATAAAGTGAATAGAGAAATGGGTACTAGGTTGGAGAATGAAGTGCAATCTGGACAAACTACTTCCCGTCAATTTACAGGTGTAGGTGAGAGCCACTGACTTAGGATTGTCTATGATTTCTTCCCTAATTCTAACTCCAAGTGTTCCAGGTAAAGGGGGAGCATATCAAATCCTGTCACATGATCGACTAGTTTTTTAAGTGCTTGTCTTGTTGGACATCAAGTGGAAGTACACGTGACGGACGGATCAGTGTTTTCAGGGATACTTCATGCGCAAATGCTGAAATAGATTTTGGTATGCTAGAAAGTTAACTTAGACTGTAGGTTCTTTTGGGTATTGGTTGAAGACTCTGAACATTGTTTTGGCATATGTTCAACTATTTTATATTTAAGGTTAGCTTTCTTCCTTTCACTTGGCACAGGTATTATTCTGAAAATGGCCTACTTGATAAAAGATAGTTCTGAGGGGATGAAGAACACTTCTGAAACTTTTCGCAAGCTTTCAACAAAGACTTTGATAATACCGGGTAAAGTGTTTGTACAAGTTGGAGCAAAGGTTTGTGTGCAACTGCTATAATTCTTTCTAGCAATTACTTTATTAACCGTCTGATTTCAACAATGATAATACTTTAAATACACAACCAAACAAATCAGATCACAGTATATGATGGTGATTCCACTTGCGCTGATGTGGGTTGTTTGGAGAGAGAAAATGGGAGAGCTTTTGAAGGGCTAGAGTCGAGTTCTACTAAACTCAGCAGTAATCTTCGGTCCCTTATTTTCTTTTGATGCAACCATAAAGTGCCTTGTTTAATAGAAGAATGGGCTGACTTTGTAGCGAATCATGTATTTTTGTAGATTCTCTACCTTTTGGTTTTCGTTTTGTATATGGTCATTTTTTGGACCTTGTTTATGAATGAAATCTACTGATCAGAAAAATAAAAAAATGATGGTGATGGTCTTTCATGGAAAACCTTTATATATCGTATCTAATAAATTTTTGATTCAGATTGTTGTGACTTTCAATTAGTTTTATTTATAATAATGATGCTCTATTGCTTTGGAGTAGGGTGTGCCTACAACTTTAGACGGCTTCAGAACAGAGTTCATGCTGGAACAGCAGCAGGAACTTTTGACAGATTCATGTATTTCACAATCTCGGCATATTGTGGTAGAGCGGCAGTTGGAACGCTGGGTACCTGATGGTGATGCTCCTGAATGTGCTGAACTAGACACTATATTTGATGGCCATTGGAATAGGTTACTAGCCCACATCATTTCCTTTGATTGTTAGAGGATGTTTTAGCTATCTGTAGCCTATATTGCGGGATCCTTCAAAATCTTTGCCGTGCCGCCTCGATTTCGGTATGGGTGATTGATCTGCTCTAGATTTGATCAACCTAACTTGGGTGCTTTGACTACACCTATGGCCAAGAAGTATAGGTTGATTAGATATTTGGTTTGGTTTCCAGTTTATGCCATATAAATATATTAACATAAAGTACTAGTTGCATGTTATACTAGTCATCTATCGATTTTTTCGTTATAGTTACTTCAACCTCTACAATGTGTGTGTTTATCAGGGGCTGGGATCAATTTGAAGCCAATGAAAGACTGTTTGGAGTGAGAAGCACATTTGATGAGGACCTTTATATGAAAAAGCTTGAGAGAGGTTCTCAGATGACTGAGTTGGAAAAAGAAGCTCTAAGAATAGCTAGAGAAATTGAGGGTGAGGATTCACATGATCTTCATCTGGCAGAGGTGGGGTAATTGCTTTCTTTATATAGAGCCCTTGGTTCCTTAGTGATTCTTGTCTACTTCTTTCGTTCTAATTTTAGTTGCATTGTTTGGAATTTAATTTTCATAGGAGAGAGGAATTCAACTTCATGAGAACCAAGAAGTTGATGAAGAAACCAAATTTTCCTCAGTTGTCAGAGCGGTTGATGATAGCGCCTATGATGACTGTGAGGACATTTTATTCGATTTCGTAATGATGAAACATTTCAAGGTATATCTGGTTCTATGGGCAAGTCATCTACTGACATAAACTGAAGGAAAATGAATGATGTTGCACAAGTGTCACCAAGATCTTCCTCCATGGTATAAGTTTGTTCACCTACATTCATTATTCTGTCTAAAAATATTTTTTTTGCGGTGCTGGGCCTTTTTCCTTCTCTGAATGATTGTGTGTTCTGTTTCACAGTTAGTCTAATTTGTAATTTTTTTATATGAAATCCAAGGCATTAACTTAAGATATGGATGACAGAGGAAGACTATTGTCATATTAGTCAAATATCTCAAGCTAGTTCGAAAATATTTTAATTTGTTATTGTGTACTAGTGCTGGTGAATATGAGAGTTATCCACGTCTTAGACCAAGCATGTTCAGAGTGAATAATGTGGTTTAAGAGCCTATAAATAATACTTTAGCCTCTGTGTACTTGACTATAGTAGATCATAAGCTAATTATATGATGTGTTTTAATATTTCTATCCCTATCTTGTTTGTAGGATGAAGGGTAATCTTCCCAGTTAAGTACCAGCAGGGATGTCTGTCAGACTTGTTATGATGATCATTTGAAACAGTCTTTGGCTGAAGTTGTCCCTAAAGGTGCCTCTATCTTAAACAGGTTTGCTATAATCATTCCTTCCTACTACCGTAATACTTTTTATCCCCTCAGGCTGTAAAATCTATTTTCTGGTACCATGACTAGTAGTTTTTAAAGTACAACGTTAGCATTGCTAGTAATCTCATTTATTGTCTCTCTAACTGAAATTATCTTTTTAAGGGGACTCGAAGGCCTGTTTAGTGAGCATACTGGTGCAAGTTGCAATAAGGAGGATACTAGAAATCGAATGGTTGACTAATCTCTGACTTCCATAACGCTTATTGTTTTCATTTTAACTTATTATTGATGTTGTGTACTTTTTCTTGGAAAACTTTCTTACGGTTTGCATTCCTTGTTTCATGTAGATAGCTGAAGAGGCTCAAACGTCAGTATTGGAAGGTGAGTATGTTTTGTGAGCTGGAGTAGTCAAATATTTCATGTGAACTCCTGCGGATGGATGTTTTTAATTATTTCCCTTGCATTGAAAATTGTGGACGCTTGGCCAACAATATTTGCATTTGTCATTTATTCGGCTAATTCATCTCTGTAAAACAACTACACCTCGGTCCCAAACCATTGATGTCGGCCATCTCTGTGAATGAGCAGAAAAAATATATTTTCATAATATATAGAGCTTTTGCCTTGTTTCATTTATTATTTGCAGTATCAGTACTAT
>JACEIK010000089.1:168104-204157 GCA_018107945.1 Datura stramonium | reverse complement strand
CATAGTAGTTCACTATATATGAGTATTAGTTTTTGTCATTTTTAGTGAAATCTTATAAAACCTTGTTTTAATATATTTTTTACTGTTACGTATATTCTTAATTTTAAATTTTATTTCTCTTAAAATAATACGTAAATTTTCGCATGGCTTTCAATAATATTATAGTTATGTAAGAAGAAAACTAAAAACTAAATAACATAAGATGTTCAAAATCGAACTGAACCGATAAAATTCCAATAGATAAAGTGTTATTAAAGTATTGGTATCGGGTTATTAGATTAACAATTTAAAAGTGGTTTAGAATTTAATAATAATGAATTATCAGTTCAGAAACAGATTATTTAATTTTTATATCGAATAACCGATAATCCGTTAATTCCTACTAATCTATATTATTACCTTTATTTTATGCTTATGATGGAGTGTATCTATTTAATTATTTTGAAACAATAGATCCTTTTTTTTCTCCTAAGGAAGAAAAGTTAATATCATCTATGTATGTTTTTTGTATGAATGTTTTGCATGTGATATTATCTTTATTGTATGTAACAAACATTTCATGTGAAAGAGCTACTTGTTTAGGCCAATTGCCGATTAATGATGTTTATTAACACTTTCGATATTCATGTTCTCAAAATCTCTGCAACCAATATGTATTAATATAACCAATTAATTAGTAACCCGACCGATAATCATCGAATAATCGTTAAGCCGAATCGAAAAATATCAATTCAATAATGATTTAACACATAAAAATTGATAACCAATAAATAAAATCATAAATACAAAAATCGGAAGCAACCACCCAATAAGCATCCTAAAATAATGTATCAACCAACAATAATAAATTTGATGTGTAGTAGTTCTGGCCATCCTTATTGTATTTCTTCTAAACAAAGAAAAATTCGTAGATACAAACAAGATCCTTAAACGGATATATAATGGACTCTGTGTAGAACCCATTTTGAGCATTGGGGTTAATATCAGTTTCTCGGTGGTGGTAGACGCGCAGAGACTTCACCCTCTCTATTCTGTTGACATAGAGCGGTGTCGTTTTTGATAATCAATTTCAGTTTCTCTTTGCTAGGATCGCACATTCCCTCTCCTTCCATCTCTCTGTGTAAGTCTCGTCTTCATTTATCTACTTGTTTATTGATTGATCACGTTGTTTAAATTGCACAAGATTACGGGTCTAGGGTTTTTTAATCGAGCTCGGGAAATAAAAGTTGTTCTTTTTCGTTTTAAAGCTGGGATTTGAATCGGTTGCTTGTGATTTCGTAAAGCAGCTATAAAAGCTATGCTTGTTAACGGAGTAGGTGATTTTTCGTTAGCTCCTAGTTAATTGATTGGCTTGTTGGAGAGCTGGGCCAAGATCCTTTCTACAGAGAATGCAGTTTATCCGTGTCTATATGTGCTCGCGTATGTTTTTTCTAGCTTCTTGTTGCTCCAAGTTTTTGAGTTTTTAAAGATTATGAAATGGACCTAAATATAGAGGAATAGATATAGAGGTTGCTGACCCAACTATTTTAGGATGGGAGTTGTTGGTGATTGTATTAAAACTTAATCCCTCAAATGTCAAGAAAGTATTTTTCTTTGCCAGTGCTAAGTCCTTTGATCTCATGGAATATGCTTCGTCCTATGACATATGGTACAATTTGGTAGAGAGGAGAAGAAACCACGTAAGGTGGTTAACAATCAGCAGACAGGTCCTGATATGGGTATGCCAGAAGATGATTGCTGCATCAGAAGGATCTGGGAGCATATTTAGGAGAAGGAATATTCAGACCAACTCTTTGAGTATTCTGTAACTCAGAATTTCAATTTTCGTGGAAAATTTGTTCCTAATTGCTGGGAAACAGAAGCAACATTATCATCCTGGAACTTTCACACATGCTTGGGTCAGTATGACTTGAAAAATAAAAAAAATTATAGACAAAACCATATTACTAAGGGGGAACCAACCACAACTATGAAGAGGCAGGGAAACCTCAAGAGATGATCTGAAAGTGACTTGGGGCTTAAAGATAGGAACTAGTTAGATTCTAAAATCACTGTTGGATAAGAAAATCATTGAACAAAAGAGGGAGTCCCTTCAAAATTGCTTGTTGGGGAGATTCGAGGGTGTTCACCAAGATATCCCAACAGGCTCAGAACTGAGAAGGTGGGTTCACAACATTTGTAAGGATTCCGGGTTCATAGGTCCTCAAAAGGGAAGGGTTTAGTTTTATCTTTGAACTATTATCTATGGAGGAGTCTCAATGAATCAAAAGAATATGAAGATGGAAAACATGGAACTTAAGCTGGATTGGTGGTCACCAGTGACGGGATTTGTCTTAGACAACAATACACCAAAATGGTGCTGGGTTAGGTTGTTGGGTACACTTTTACATCTTTTGGAATCACAATACTTTCATAGAAATTGGTGAAAAATGTGCAGTTGATTGAAAATTGAGGGAAAAACTATTTTGAAGAGGTTACCTACAAGGGGCCTGGATTCACGTCAAAAGCCTCTTAATTGAATTCAGATGACCATTTTGGTGGAATAATGGACCTTTGGTTCTCTATTCGTAGTCAAGAACCATTGGGTAATAGGGGTTTCTCGAAGAGAAACGCTGGTAGCTTTTTGAATTTCAAATCTAATGCTGAGGCTACCAGGGCCACACATAACAAATTCGGGTAGACAGTGGGGTAATAATGTGGGCTTGGGCAAGCAACAATGTCTAAAGTCTTTCAAGGAGCCCAATCCTCTTGGATCTCTCATACAGATAAAAGAACCTACTATTCCAATACCTGTACCAATACTCAAATTGCAAAACAATCTAACCCAGCCAAATTTTGTATTCGACCTTGTCGTCTAAGCCTCTTTTAGAAACAGTCTCTCAAATCGATCTCTTTCTCATCAAAGTCACAGCCATGTCCAACAAATGACTGACAAACCACCAGTTGCAATCTAGGTGTCTCCTCCATAGCTCATCTTCCTCAGAAGATATATTAGAAGTAGTAATGAGCTGCATGCTAGACACCCAGATGCTGAATCTTGTAGAGTGATGAACTCGACAAGAACCTCAACACATCACTAGCTAGCAAGTTCATTTGTCTAAATGGTACCAAATTGATGAGGACACAATCGGAGTCAATTGAGACAGACA
The DNA here is from genome assembly GCA_018107945.1 of Datura stramonium. NCBI lineage: Eukaryota > Viridiplantae > Streptophyta > Magnoliopsida > Solanales > Solanaceae > Datura > Datura stramonium. The sequence goes on along the minus strand of JACEIK010000089.1, from coordinate 201,008 downwards.
CTACAACATAGCTTCGAAGAAAGTTCCTTAAACTTAGCAAGCAAATGGGTTGAATTTTGAAGGTTTTGAGGGGGAAGCTCTGCAGTTGTTACCAAAGGTGGCAACAATTGACTTCAGAGAATACCAAAAGCAAAATATGTAAAGTTTAGGTAGTGCCAGGGAGAATTGTGAGGTAAAGAACTTCCAATCTAACATAATATCTGGTATGTGCGGCGACTGAGTCAAGGGAAATTACTCACTTTTGGTGAACCACGAAGCTGAATCATATTACCTGGAATATGAGGGGCCTTAATAGTAGAGCAAAAAAACGGATGTTGAAAATGTTGTTATGCAATGAGAGAGCTTATATATATTGTTTCTAGGAAACCAAACTTAATGTTATTTCTGCTACTATTATCAGACAGATTTGGCCAAATAGATGGACTGATTTTACCTACTTAGAAGCTGGATGAAGCAAATGGGGGATTCTTGTTATATGGGATAGGAGAGCTTGGAATGGGATTACAGCAGCAATTGGTCAATACAGTGTCACAGTCAATTTTGAAAGCCCTTCTTAAAATTTTGGTGGCATCTGATAGGGATATACGGGCCACACTAGGGAAATGATAGAAAGAATTTATTGTTGGATATGGTGGCAACAAGAGGTTTAAGTCATGATCACTTGGGTTATTGAGGGGACTTCACATAACCAGATTCGCCGGGGAAAGGAAAAACAACAACAAAGAACTAGAGCTATGCTGGAGTTTTCAAGGGTGTTTTGAGGAGCTTGGGTTGATTGATCCACCTTTTGTTTGGTAACATTTCCCCTTGTACCCGAGGTGAAAATGACAATGCTTTTTCAGGGGTATAAGTTCATGTTTTCAACACAATGGATGATGAATTTAGAGCCATAAGCAGTCCACACTTCTAAATTACACACTCCTTTACAGTTACAATGTACTTGGATCTTGGGAAGAAAATAACACATACTTCAAATTCAAAAAAGAGTAGCTTGAAAAGGGGTTTGAGGAAATAATTAGTGGTTGATGGTCTTCTTTTACAGTTCATCAAATTACTGAAGATGAAACTACAAGAGTGAGCAGAGAAGTTATTGGAAATTTTGAATTGAGGAAAAATCAATTACTAGATAGATCTGAAATACTAGACAAAACTGTGGAATGAATTCTTTGAAATATGTTTTGTGGAATGGTATTGCAGGCAAGAAAACCATTCATCTGGTTAAGTGGTAGGTGGTACCGAGGGATAGAAGCGGGGTGGAATGTGTGGCAGAATCTCCAAAGTACATAGTTGAAGTCTGCTTTTCAAATGGCTTTGGAGTATTAACATGTGAGGCAGATTAAGTCTCGAAGGAGTTGATAAATACTATCCATGGTAGTTTTAATCTTGATCCTTCAAACTAAGCGAAAAAGGATAATGCAGTTGGTATTTCTTTAGGATATTATATTTGTAGTTTCATTAGTATCATAAGGGTGTTTTGGGTCATTGTTTTAAGTAGGTAAAGTTCTGCTAGTTAGTTTTGAACAGTTAATTCCTTGCTTATTAGTATGAACAGTTAATACCCTGAAGGTATGGACACCATTTATATGGTCTCTGTGTCTATTTATTTTTGGGTGTTTAGTTCACTTCTATTCCTCAATTGGATGAGATAGAAATGACTCTTTCAAGATGATGAAATGTTTTAAATTCATTGCGTAGAATAAAAAATGAAGCAACGCATTCACGTATAGGTTATAGAAGTGGCAAGTATTCTTAGAAGTGATTAGAACAATGGATTTACTTTGATTCTCGTCAAATACATCTTATGATGAACCTAATCAATGTGGTTTAAGTACTCCAAGTAGCATAATCTGTAGAATCACACATGATTAACCTATACTTTTTTATCCATTTCTGACTCAGAATAGTGGTCTTTTTCATTTTTTTAAAAATCCTATCCTAAATATTTCTTGTCACTTTAAGGCTTATTGCCTATTTTGTTAGTTCTCTCTAAAAGCGGAATATGTTAGTCTGGTTGAAGTCCTCCATCTGCTAAGTTACTTGAATTAATTTCCCTGGAACTCTCTATTTGTCATAAGGGAAATTTATGTCCTACATCTATTAACCTTTAATTCTCACCTTCCATTGGTTTGGCATATGTTCTACATCTGTTAACATTTTATGTCCTACATCTATTAACATTTAGTGGCAGAAGACTCCAAACATTGGTTTGGCATATGTTCGACTATTTTATATTTAAGGTTAGCTTTCTTCATTTCACTTGGCACAGGCATTATTCTGAAAATGGCCTACTTGATAAAAGATAGTTCTGAGGGGATGAAGAATGCTTCACCAGAGCTTTAGCAAGCCTCCATCAAAGACTTTGACAATACCGGGTAAAGAGTTTGTACAAGTTAGAGCAAAGGTTTGTGTGCAACTGCTATAATTTTTTCTAGCAATTACTTTATTCACCGTCTGATTTCAACAATGACAATACTTTAAATGATCAACCAAACAAATTAGATCACAGTGTATGATGGTGATGGTCTTTCATTAAAGACCTTTATATATTGTATCTAATTAATTTTTGACTCAGATTGTTGTGGCTTTCAATTAGTTTTAGTTATAAAAATGATGCTCTGTTGCTTTGGGTAGGGTGTGCCTACAACTTCCAGACGGCTTCAGAACCCAGAATTCATGCAGGAACAGCAGCAGGAACTTTTGACAGATTCTTGTATTTCACAATCTTGGCATATTGAGGTAAGCGGCAGTTGGGCAGCTGGGTACCTGATGATGATGCTACTGAATGTCCTGAACTAGACAATATTTGATGGCCAGTGGAATGAGTTGCTAGCTCACATCATTTCCTTTGATTGTTAGATGATGTTTTAGCTTTCTGTAGCCTATATTGCGGGATCCTTCAAAATCCCTGCCGTGCCATATCGATTTGGTAATGGGTGATTGATCTGCTCTAGATTTGATCAATCTAATTTGGATATTTGATCAATCTAATTTGGTCTTTGACTACACCTTTGGCCAAGAAGTATGAGTTGATTAGATATTTGGTTTTGTTTTCGGTTTATACCATATAAATATATTAACTAAAGTACTAATTGCATGCTATACTAGTCATCTATCCATTTTTTCGTTATGATTGCTTCAGCCTCTACAATGTGTGTGTTTGTCAGGGGCTTGGATCAATTTGAAGCCAATGAAAGACTGTTTGGTGTAAAGAGCACATTTGATGAGGACAGCACATACGACAAGGCTTGAGGAGAGAGGTCCTCATGAGTGAGTTGGAAAAAGAAGCTCTAACAATAGCTAGAGAAATTGAGGGCGAGGATACACGTGATCTTCATCTAGCAGAGGTGGGGTAATTGCTTTCTTTATACAGAGCCCTTGATTCCTTAGTGATTCTTGTCTGCTTCTTTCGTTCTAATTTTAATTTCGTTGTTTGGAATTTATTTTCTGGGAGAGGAATTCAACTTTATGAGAACCTAGAAGTTGATGAAGAAACCAAATTTTCCGCAGTTGTCAGGGCGGTTGATGATAGCGGCTATGATGACTGTGAGGACATTTTATTCGATTCACGTAATGATGAAACATTTAAAGGTATATCTGGTGCTACGGGCAAGTCATCTACTGACATGAACAGAAGGAAAATGGATGATGTTGCACAAGTGTCATCAAAATCTTCCTCCATAGAGCATAAGTTTGTTCACCTACATTGATTATTCTGTCTAAGAATTGTTTTTTTTGCGGTACTGGGCCTTTTTCCTTCAGTAAGTGATTGTGGGTTCTGTTTCACAGTTTGTAATTTGTAATTTCTTATATGAAATCCAGGGCATTAGCATTATGATATGGATGAGAGAGGAAGTCTACTGTCATATTAGTCAAATATCTCAAGCTTGTTAGAAAATATTTTAATTTGTTATTATGTACTAGTACTGATGGTGAGAGTTATCCATGTCTTAAAACAAACACTCAAGAGTAAATCATGTGGTTTAGAGCCTGTAAATAATACTTTGCTTCTGTGTACTTGACTATAGTAAATCATAAGCTAATTATATGACGATGTTTCGTATTTCTATGCCTAACTTGTCTGTAGGATGAAGTGCAATTTTCCCAGTTAAGTACTAACTTGAGGGATGTCTGTCAGACTTATTATGATGATCATTCGAAACAGTTGTCAGCTGATGTTGTCCCTAAAGGTTCCTCTATCTTAAACAGGTTTGCTATAATCATTCCTTTCTACCACCGTAATACTTTTTATGCCCTTGGGCTACAAATCTATTTTCTGGTACCACGACTAGTAGTTTTTAAAAGAAAACGTTAGCATTGTTAGTAATCTCATTTATTGTCTCTCTAACTGAAATTATCTTTTTAGGGGACTCGAAGGCCTGTTTAGTGAGCATACTGGTGCAAGTGTCAATAAGGAGGATACGAGAAATCAAATGGTTGGCTACTCTCTGACTTCCATAACGCTTATTCTTTTCATTTTAACTTATTATTGATATTTGTGTACGTTTTCTTGGAAAACTTCTTACAGTTGCATTCCTTGTTTCATGTAGATAGCTGAAGAGGCTCAAATGTCAGTATCTCAAATGTCAGTATTGGAAGGTGATGCGTCTTACATGAGCCAGAGTAGTCAAATATTTCATGTGAACTCCTGCGGATAGATATTTTAATTATTTCCCTTGCATTGAAAATAGTGGACGGCAGCCAGCAATATTTGCATTTGTCGTTTATTTGGCTAATTCATCTCTGTAAACCATCTACACCTCAGTCCCAAATCATTGATGTCGGCTATCTCTGTGAATGAGCAGAAAAAAAATATTTTCGTAATATATAGAGCTTTTGCCTTGTTTCATTTATTATTTGCAGTATCAATTACTCTAGCAAAACAAAAATTATCACCCAAGTAACAATCTTTTTTTTTTGTGTGGTTTCCTGAAACTGAATGTATCAATTCATCTTTGTGTACTTTCAATTCATGGCTAGATTGTTTTCTCCAGTAGCCTCTTTAACACTCTCGAACTAGAAATTTCTTAATAATTTAATGTGTGTCAACAGGTGATAGCACAATTAGTTTCCTAGTCAGTTGACCTCTCTGAACTTTGGAGATATTAGCATGTAATTTTAGGTTAAGGTACTAAGAGGAGCAAGTATAGCCCTAACTAAAATTTTGAGAGAATTTAGTTGAGATGGTTTTTCAAGATGCTAAGATAGACTCAGTCATAAGCAAGCAGATACATTGTTACAAATAAAGGAAACAGGACTTTTAACTTTTAAAAAGAAATGGAATAGAAAATTATACTATAACATTCTCAAAATGCTAATATAAGCCAAGAAGAAACTGGAGGTTATCCTTTTGTATCAGGGAAAAACTGGAGTTTATTTTTTGCAACAGTGTTGAGTTACCTCTAAACATGATACCTTAAGATATTTTTCATTAAAAAAAAAAACATGATAGATACATTTATGTAAACATAGTAGGGAGTAATCACTTGTAAGTAAAGTAAAAGAGAACATTTTAACTTGTTAAAAGGAAAACGAGAAATACCTAACTATTTAAAATTTCTTGAAATGGTTCTTGTGAAGCTATGGTAAGTATGTTAGTGTTAAAAGTGGATGGGGTAGACCTAACATCACATGGAATGGAAGTTATTTCAAAAGACTTACAAATGTTTGGTTATAAATGCAGACTTAGTTTAAAGATAGGGTACAGTGGAGGAAAAAGGTCTATATAGGTGATAGCTACTAGTTGAAGATAGGTTTTAGACTTGTTGGAGAACTTCAATATTTGTTTAGTAACAACAACAACAAGAACAAACCTACTATAATCCCACGGGTGGGATTACGGGAGCGGAGAGAGTGTGCGCAGACCTTACCCCTACCTTATGATAGTAAGGGGTTGTTTTTGATGGACATCGGTTCAAGGAGAGATAAGAAAAGATGCAGTAATAACAAAAGATTAACAATAATAAAGACAATAAGATATAAACAAAAGCGAAAGAAACAAACAGGTAGTACAAAGAGATCTAGGATAAGCAAACATAAAAATAATACTAGTTCTCCTGGTACGGAAAAGAAATACGCTCGGTCACCTACTAATCCTCTATCCTAATTCTCGGCCCACTACACTCTTCTATCAAGGGTCATGTTCTTGGATTTGCTGAAGTTAGCAACTTGAAGAAATAGGATTCATACAGCCGACCTTAACTTGTTTAGGGAATGGAGTGTGTGGTTAGTAATGTATGCATGAAAGCAAGTTGTTCGGTGTATGGAATTGCAAGTTTTGCTGCAGAAATGGTGAATACTTGTGAAACATGATTTATACCTTTGCTCTTGTGAAACTATAGACTTTTGGCGCACCTGACAAATTTTGGCTGCCACATTGAATACAAACGGAATTTACTGTATAACTTCAAAAGTTGGGGGGATGGGGAGGTGGAGGTGAAGAGGATAGGTAGCATTCTTATGGGGTTTCAACTTCTTTTACTTACTCAATCTACAATGTATCTAGTTAGTTATCTCAAGTTGACTTTCTGTGTCCTTTTCTTTGTATTGCTTCACTGAACTTGATTTATGCTCCCTCTGAGTCCTGACAGCTGACCAAGAATAATTGGAGTTATCTGAGTAATGTGCTTTGCAATGGAAAAATTTAAATGTAATGGTAGCAACCATTAGCTTTTTCTAGTTTTATATTGAGCTAAGCACTCTTCATGAGCCCATATATTGCCGCTACCAAGAAGCTTTTGCAATTATTTTGGCAGAACTGTATCTGCATCAAGACTGTGGAGAATGTGCCTTGATGCTTTTACTTAGAACAAGATAGATGTGTCTTTGTTAGTCCGTTTGTAATGAAGCTGGGTACTTGGTAGCCGTTTCAAAGAGATATTCCCATTGGAGATGAAGTGCTAGTGCATCAAGTACACTCAAGATACAATCTTCTCAAAAAGAAACAACAATTATACCACAATCCCAAGCAAGTTGGGTTCCAGCTATATGAATCCTCACTAACCACACGTTAGAAATCCAGTTAAACTCATTTCTTGCCAATGTTAAGCAAATACAAATAAAAGTAGTAGAAGTTCTGTATATTTTTTAAACAGATGAATCTCCAAAAGGCTAAACCATTCCTAAGGAGGCATATGGGCCTACGGTTAAAATAATATCTAAGCAATTCTCAACTGATACGTATGGCTTATGCAAATCTTTTTCTTACCTGGTGGACCACCGTATCATTGCTAAGTCTATGTGAATCCCCATCAATTGTGGAACCTTTGAGATAACCTCGTTACATGTGATTTTAGGTCTACTTTATCCTCATTTAACCCCTTCACCCACTATGATTTCACACCACGATAAACCGGTGCATTGGAGGTCGGCAGGTGCCGCCATCTAAAGCGACCTCTCATTTTATATTCGATGTATGTTACTTGAACCTTCTCGCAAATATAATCATTTCTAATCTTGTATAATCTTGTACAAATGCACATCCATCTTAGCATCCGCATCTCTGCGACATTCATATTGTGGATATATTGAATTTTAGCAGCACAACATTCTCTCCAATTTGGGATTACTTTATCAAAAAAGAAAGATCCAATTTGAGATTAACTTTGGCAACATTTGCTTATTTTGGTGTTATTGCAATTAAATGATATTGCTCCCCCCTCTCTCACCCCCCTACATTCAACTCTCATCCTGAAAATTGAGATTGAATTTTGACCAAGGCGAGATCTCTCAATGCTTGTGCAATAACAGTTACTAGTTGATGATGTCAGTAATTGCTATCTGCTGGTCTGTGATACACTTGTGCTTTTGACAGTGCAAATTCAATTCTGTCAAAATGTCTTTCTTCCAACTTCCATTTCTTTTGACCTTAGGTTTTTATGTACAGATTCTAATTCTTCAAAGAATGATATTGGAGACCTCTGATGGGGATAGATTGTCTTCAGACATTTCTGCGTGCGTGTTCATCCAGCGGACCAGGATAAGATCGCAAGTTCTTCTAGAGAGAAATTGGAGGGTGCGGTATCTTCCAATATTCAAGGGACTTCACAATCTGCTAATTCTCTTTTGCGACCTAGCAGTTCTGCTCTATTAAGCTTCTGATGGAACAGGCGCTGCATCAACGTCAGCTGACAATTCATTATTACGAACCTCTTCTGTAAGTTCATTTTCATCAGGAAAATCCACATTGAGTCCACATGCTAAGGTGAGAACTATTTCCTAGTCTTTCTTATTTTGGGAACAAAATGACAAGAACTATCATCTTGTAATAATTTCCATTGTTTCAATTGGAGTTGTGCTTTTTCTTTTTTGCCCCTCCCTTTGCCTAATCATCTACATGCTTATCTATTCTGCTTCTGTTGAATATTTTTTCAGGAATTTAAACTAAATCCTAATGCAAAGAGTTTCATCCCATCTCAATCATCTTTGAGGCCTGCTTCTCCGGCGTCTGTTAATTCTTTCTACTATCCAGCTGGTGTGTCTCACTGTCCCGAACATGCATGGCATGCCTGTTGGGAATAAGTATTCTTGTGTATTTTATAATCAGTATATGCATTGTTTTGAGATAAAAAAAGATCTGTATGAATCTTATCTGGTCTGTCTTTGGAAGGCAAAGCATGGCCGACTCTGTAGCTATTACTGTACTGTGTTGCCTAAGTTATATTTAGATATGTATGTGTAGTGTCTATCAACTTGATTTTTCAGTCAATTATACTGGTGAAATATTTATCGCTAACCCATTTTTGGTGGTACTGTGTAAAACCTGCAAGTGGGTTTTTCCTAAGAATGGTAATTACATCAGTGGCGTACATAAAAGTTTCTGTCATTTTGTAATCTTCTGCCATTGATTGTTTACCCTTTGTTCTCATTTCATATTGGAACTGAAACTCTATGTGCTGGTCAGTCAATTGGTAAATATCGTACTTATCTTATTGGGTATAATTAATGCTGTGTTGAGAAATTTTGTGCTTTTGATCTTCCTATAGTTTCAAAGAAACCAAAAGAGCTGGGAAATTGTTCTGTTCATGTCATAGTTCTTTTCTGTTTTCCTCCAAAATACTCCTTGTGCACCTGGTCATAAATTGTTGCAATGCTGTAGATTGCTAATCTTATTTCTTTTATTGCTCCTCCTTGAACCACAATTTGTGAAGTAGGTTGATAAGCTGAAATTGCTTGTACCTTTCTGCGATACTGTTTTCATATTGTTAGAAGATAGCTGGTGAAGTTCACAAACCTTTTAGACCTACCATCACATCTTTGTGAAATGTTTTTGTTGTACTTGTCGGTGTTTCAACCCCCTTCTTTCCTCATATTAATGCATTATTGAAGGTTTACTAATCATGTACTTGATGCAGATTGGTCCATCATTTTCTGCATCAGCCTGTTCTATTCATCCACAGGCTAGACCTGTACCACAGCCATTTTTTCATCCAAATCGGCCACAGGTTTGTCATTTTGTGTCATCAGCATATATATTGTATAGATCTTATCTGGTCTGTCTTTGGAAGGCAAAGCATGGTAAATTCTGTAGCTGTACCGTAGTTCCTAAGAAGTTATCTTTGAATATACGTGTTAGTGTCTATCAACTTGCTTTTGATCAACTAACTATACTGGTGGAAATATTTATTGCCAGCCCATTTTTGGGTGGTACTGTGTAATATCTGCAAGTGGGTTTTCCTATGAATGGTAATTACATCGTGGTATACATAAAGTGATTTGTACTCTTCTGCTGTTGATTGTTTACCCTTTCTTCTCATTTTTCATGATTGGAACTGAAACTCTATGTGCTGTTCCAGTCAATTGTGGTAAAATATCTTACTTATCTTATTGGGTATAATTAATGCTGTGTTGAGAAATTGTGCTTTTGATCTTCCTATAGTTTTTTTTATCAATAATTTTTTATCTATACCAAGTAAACTTCACAAAACAGAATAGAAGCTGACCTTCTACTATCTTTCACTACTGGCTAAGATCCTTCACTGTTTATACAGGAGAGTAAACATCAAGAATATCTGCTACTAGTTTACCTACAGCATGGGAAAACAAAATAGCAAAACTTTACATATAGCAACTTTAAGGAAATCTATCCAAGCTAGATAAGGGAGCAGTCCATTTCTGTTGTGCACAGCTTCTGATATGCATATGGATAGCAATCTCCCTGCATATCGTGTCCCAGTTAACCTACCTCTGCCGTCTGCAAACTGTTTTTTCTCTCCATATAAGAGAAGTCATCATAGCAAACACACAGCCCAACAATTGCACCTTGCCTGTTCTTTTTGCCCATTGATTGACCCATTGGAGTTCATTATGCCAGCTGCCAATAGCCTTAGGAATGCCAAGCCATTGCAGTAGTCTTGCCCAGAGTTGTTCGGTGTAACGGCAGTCGAAAAGAGGTGATCAAGTGTTTCTGTGGCTGAATCACTGATATACACTGCATAGGCACCTGAATGCCAATCTTGTGTAATCTGTCAACTGTGTGCCAATCTTCTCAAGCATCTAACCAGAGTATAAATCTATGTTGTGGATGGATATGTTGTTGAAGTACAATACTCTTCCATTCAACTTTCTGATAGGTAGGAAGCAGTAGGTGGTACATTCTTCTGATGGAAAACTTGCCATTACAGACCACTGAGTTCAATTTGTCCTCAAAGCCTCCTGGAATGGTGTGTAGCTGTGTTATATACCTTCTAAATTTGACTATTTTCCTCAGTGCCCATGTTGCAGCTACAGTACTGCACAGGTTTTCTGTGAGGCATCCTTTATGCTTAGTATTCCTGAAGCCATTTGATCCATAGACAGTCCTCCTTTTGCTGTCACTGCCCAAGAAGTTTTAAAGAGAGCAGCTGAATCAAAATTGAATATTCATAATGTTCTGCCCACCAGCTGACTTAGGCCTACAGATTTTCTGCCAAGAGACAAGTGATTTTCTTGAGGCTTCAGCCTGGCCTGTCCTGAAAGGATCTACAGATTTGCATCTATCATCTTAAGAATTCTTTTAGGTAGTAGAAAAATCTGAGCCCAGAATGTTTGAGGCTCCAAAAATCATTGACTTGATCAGTTGTAGTCTGCCAGCATCGGAAAGCAGCTTAGCAGAACGGCATCTAATCTTAGCAGTTATTTTCTCCACAAGGGAGTGCAGTGTGCTACTGTGAAGTTTTTTAGAGGATAGGGGAACTCTAAATATCTGAAGGTTCCCCCTTCTAAGAATCTAGGTCTGCCAATATCTCCTGTCTGACTGCAGATGACACACCAGCCATATATAAGGAACTTTTATCAGTGCTTGCTTGCAAACCAGAGACCTTAGAAAACTGCTACAGAAAAGCATTGTTTGTAGCAGTTGAATAGGTCTCTTTTCAGCCTTACAGAACATCAGCAAATCACCTGCAAAGCAGATATGAGCTACTTTCAGCTTCTTGCATTTAGGATGAAGTTTGAATCCATTATGTTGCTTAATGACCTTGAATTCTCTATGCAAATACTCCATTGCAATAACAAATAAGTATGGAAACATAGGATCTCCCTGTCTTAAGCCTCTTTCCCTTGGAAAGGTTTGTTAATCCTATTATGCAAAGAATGACGGACTGTAGACAGACACTCCATAATCCAGTTGATGAACTTTGAGGGGAAGCCTAATGCAGCAAGCATATTCTTCAAAAAAATTCATTCCACACTGTCATAGGCCTTTCTCAAGTCGACTTTCATGACACATCTGGGTGATAAACCTTTCCCTTGTATACTACTTCATCAGTTCATGGCTGAAAGAATGTTATCCATGATGCTTCTTCCTTCAATGAAACATATCTGAGTTGGCTGCACAATATGACTGATGACACCTTTCAGTCTATTTGCCAAGACCTTAATGAAGTCTTGTAAGGGTAGTGCAACATGCTATGGGCCTGTAATCCTTCACATAAGAAGAGTTTGGTATTTTAGGAACCAGAGTCGGAGCAGAGCAACTAATAGCTGTGAGCATTTTGCCTGCGCTAAAAACTCCTTTACAGGTGAGTATATCCCCTTTCACTGTGTTTCAGTTATGAGTAAAAAAACTCAATAGGAAAGCCATCCACCCCAGGGGGGATTTATTAGAGCATACCTCTGGCAAGCTTCCACAATCTCTTGGTCAGTAATAGGAGATATCAAGTACACTTCTGACTATGTGTTAAGCAAGGACCTCGCTGAGGACTTCCAGGTTAGTGTTCCAATTCATTTGAAGCTTTTCCCAGAAGGTTTGAGAAGGAGTAAAACCTAGCTTCTATCATTTCAGAATCTTGTAACTTGACACCATTCGAGTTATATATTGAAACAATAGTGTTCCTACAAGTTCTCATCTTCCTTGAGCATGAAAATGCTTAGTGTTGGCATCTCCACTGCTGATACAAAGGCGCTTGACTTTGCCTCAGCACCCGCTCTTCTATTGCACTCAATGTTTAAATTCTATCAACATAAGTTTCTCTTGTTCTATTAAGGCTAGATCTAATGGTTGTAGAGCCAGCTTTGTCTGAATTCTGTCAAGCTCTACTTGAGGCCTGTTGCAGCCTCTGCTTGCCAGAGGCCATATAGGTATTCAACTCTTTCAATCCCTCCTTTACAGCTTTCAGTTTCATCCACAGCTGGTACATCTTAGTACCATCTATTCTATTCCCCCACACAGCCTCCAGTATTCTGCCAAAATCAGGATGATGTGAATAGCTTATGCTTTGGCCTTGAGATGCCTCTCTGTACTACTACTTGCACTAATAGTGGAAGTGATCAGAGACCCTGGTGTGAGAAAGCCTGCTTCTACATATCCATATTTGCTCATTCATTCTCTATTACCAAATGCCCAATCAATTCTAGAGATGAACTCTGCTGCCCACTTCCTGTTTTATTACAGAATGTAAAACAGCAACCTTTGATATTAAGACTAGCAAGCTGCAAATGATCTATACAAGCTTGGAAAGCTGAGTCTCTTGTGTGGGCAGCTAAACCAATTCTATCAGCAGAGTAAGCACATTGTTGAAGTCTCCACATAGTAACCAAGCTCCTTGTATTTGACTTCCCATCTGAATAAGCTCCTGCCACAGTACCTCTCTACTCTGTAGTTCATTTTTAGCATAACTAAAGTAACATCAGCTAGAAACTGACCCCCCTGGTCCTGTATTTGGCAATGTATATACTGCTCATGCTTATGTATAATCTGCATTTGAACATTTGATTTCCAGAACAGCCATAGTCTTCCATTATATGCCATGAGGTAGTTACAGCTATAAAGACCAACGATGGCCTATTTTAGCAAATTCCCTTTGCCTTGTGTTCCTTCACCCTGGTTTCAATAAGTCCCATTACATCCACTTTGTGTCTTTGCAGAAACAACTTTAATTCTTTCTGCCTCAAGGGCTGATTCAGCCCTCTAATAATTCCCATGAGGCTATAATCATGTGGGGTGTGCACCTCTCCTTTATCCTCAGCTGGCCTGTATCTACCTCTTGGAGAATAGCAAAAGCATTTTCAGTGAACCCCTGGTGCTGGTAGGGATTGCATATGGTTTCCATCAGAGTCAGCAGTGGGCTTAGGTATCTTCTCTGCGTTGGCTGTCTCATTTGCCTGCAGGAGTACTCCCTGTAGCTATCAGCCCTGTTTGTAAACTGAGTTTCCTTTGGGCCTTCTACGCCTTCTTCTTTACAACTGCCTGAAACTCCTGCTCCTCCAGACATGTTTCCACCCTTCAACAAGCAATGACTACCTGCCCAAAATTTCACACACTCTGTACAAAACTTAGGTAAGTTTTCAGTCGTAGGCAATTGGTTGATCAAAACTACCTGTTGGTGTGTTGATCACAATAGACTCTGGGAGGAGCTGAGATACATCCAGCTTCAAATGAGCACCCTAGCATAGGAAATTCTGGTCCTCATAGCTGTGCATTCATCTGTATGCAACGGTCTTCCTATGTGCTACAGCAACCTTGCTGAGTGTCTCGCCAGACCAGTAGCCCACCACATTAGTCCAGAGGCGTCGTCCACAATGGAATAGTAGTAATGCAATCTGGATTAAACTGAAAATTTATATCCCACGCTTGCAGGACCCAGGTTTATTCTCTGGAAGACATGAGCCAGCTTGTAATATTTTCGCGAATCCTCCATAGTTGCAAGCCGGAATACAAAATATCCCTCATCATGTAGCAACACCTGGGGTTTAGGGATTTGGGACCAGGTGTGAGTGACACAAGCTTCCATTGATTTCATAGGCGATTGTATCACCAATAACATACCCAATTAGTTACCAGTTCTCAATGTTTCTTTTTGTTCTTCTATATCAGCATCTTCAATAGTAATGCAGACTATTTCATCCTTAGAGCTAGGAGGAATATAGGCAAGTGACATACCTTTCTGCATCGTCCCATTGTCTCTAAACTGAGGCTGAGCTACAGAGGTAGGATGGACAGAGGTATCAGCATCCGAGAAGTGTAGTCTGCGCGCAGTCTTTTCTGAGCTAGCTGGTGTCTCCATGGGGAACTTCAGGGGTGCACGGGGTATTGCTGAATCTGAATCTGAGATAGCCGTCTTTACATCAAAATTGATTGAGTAGCTACCAAAAAGTGAGTGGTGGTCGCTTGGGTCCATCGTCAATGTCCGGCGTAATGAATGTCTTCGTCTTCACTATGGATTTGATTATTCTTCTTGGCCATGGCAGAATTTCTCAGATGGCGCATGTTAGCAGCCTAGCTATAGTGCGCTCGATCTTCCTATAGTTTTTAGAAACAAAAGAGCCGGGAAGTTGTTCTGTACATGTCTGATTTTTTGAGTCAACTATACTGGTGGAAATATTTATTGCTAACCCATTTTTGGGTGGTACTGTGTAAAATCTGCTAGTGGGTTTCCCTAAGAATGGTAATTACATCAGTGGTGTACATAAGGATTCTGTCATTTGTAATCTTCTGCTGTTGATTGTTTACCCTTTGTTCTCATTTCATGGTGAACTGAAACTCTATGTGCTGTTCCTAGTCAATTGAGGTAAAATATGGTACTTATCTTATTGGGTATAATTAATGCTGTTTGAGAAATTTTGTGCTTTTGATCTTCTATAGTTTTAAAGAGCCAAAAAGACCTGGATTGTTCTGTACATGCCCTTGATTCTTTCGTTTTACCTCCAAATACTCCTTATGCACCTGTGGTCATAAGTGATGCAATGCTGTAGATGTTTAATCTTATTTCTTTTGTGCTCCTCCTTGAACCACAATTTGTGAAGTTGATAAGCTGAAATTGCTTGTAACTGTGATACTGTTTTATATTGTTAGAAGATAGCTGGTGAAGTTCACAAACCTTTGCAGACATACCATCACATCTTTGTGAAATGTTTTTATTGTACTTGTGGGTTTTCAATAAAGACATGCTATTGCTTCCCCCTCCCCCCTCCCCTTCTATTTTCACATTTTAATGCATTATTGAAGGTTTACTAATCATGTACTCAATGCAGATTGGTCCATCATTTTCTGCACATCAGCCTGTTCTATTTAATCCACAGGCTAGACCTGTACCACAACCATCTTTTCATCAAATGGACCACAGGTTTGTCATTTGGGTCATCAGCATATATGTTTTGCTGGTTCTTCTGTCATTACGTTTGAAGTGGGTTTCAGAATGTTCAAGGTTCTAATCTTTTTTGATGCAGTATAGGCAGCAGACGGATTGGTCACCCTCGGCAAGATGTCTATATGCCGGGTGCAACTTGTAAATCTTTTGACATTTACATTTATATTTTTGGGCTTTACTCCTGTAATACCGAAATGATTAATTTACAGAACAGCAGCCCAAATGCTTAAGCTGTGCTCAGATCCATTTGCGGTTCATCGTCAATCACACATTTCTGATTGTTGTGCTTATAAAATTGATTGTTTATATGTTTGGCCTAGTAACCCTTGTACATATACTTGAGAGTTAAGCTTTCTAATTTAATAAGAGAATCTCTCTTGTTTTTAGAGAGAGCCACAGCTCAAATGTTCATTTATCCCATCATGCATGCTCTTTTTTCAGCAAGAGTCTTATATCATGTGACAAACTAGTGGAAGCTTCAATTCTCTCTCTCTCTCTCTCTGTGTTAGTGGCTCAAATTTACTGTTGCTTTGTTGACGCGTGATAGAAATGCCGTTCAAGAGGAGAGTACTAACCAGTTGGCAAACCATATTGCGTGAATTGAGTTGAACCGATTGCTGATATCAGAAGTAGTTTCTGACTCTAGATTTCATGGATTGGTGAAGGAAGTTCAGCTGGTTGATGAAGGGCTCCAATGGTTTGATTAGAGCTCTTCCTTGTAGTAAAATATCAGGTGATTGGGATTCTGTCGTAATCATGGATTTGTAAGCTTTCAGATTTACAGTCTTTCGTGGAGTTTAACTGTGGTGTTTCTGCAGTTCATATTTCTTCTCTTTGATGATCTGTATTCCTGATAGTGTATGTTTTTCTTCCTTTTCAGTACTACTATATTAGTGGACTTTTAGCTACTTATTGGTGGAAATTAAAACCAAAAAAGATGTGAAGAGTCGATTTACACCTTTTTCTTCTTTCTTTCTTTTTTTTTTTTGTTTATTTTCGTTGGCGTGGTTTTAGTATTTTCTTTCTTTCTTCTTCTTCTTCTTCTTCTTTATTTTTTTTTTTTTTTGGGCGTATTCTTGATAAACATACATATAAATATAGGAGGATCTATTTGGAAAGTAAGAAATCCCTTTGATATCTATTTATCTACAACAAAATCATTTGTTTTTTAATTGAATTGTAATTAAACTCGAAACAATTTTTTATTTAAAGTATTATGCTGAATTTTACATATATAATAAAAGGGGCTAGAAGCAAGTAGCAAACATGTAGTGCATCAAGCTACAATGGAGTAATTGATTTTAGACCTTGGGTCCTCGGAAGAATATGTTACTGTTGAAATATAGAAGAATTAAAATCTTAGAATTTTATTGCATATACTTTAGTCAAGTATATACTTACCTAGATATGGAAGAAGTTCCTTTTTGTCACATCACGAAACAGGCAGGGAACAAGGATGAGTAGGGGATGATGGGTAAGAAAGAAAAAAGAATTTTTATTAAAATTTGTAATATTAGAGTGCTCTGCAGTACATATGAGAGGGTAATAGACAAAAATTATATCAAAAGTGATAAATACATAATAGTTATAATATTTGTATAGTAAACTTTATCATAAATAAACTACACAAAGATGGAAAAGAATTTCAAACATTAGGCAAAAAATATTTAGTTTATCAGAGTGGCTCATTGCTAAACAAAAAAGCAAATAATAAGCGAAAGGTCATATTGCAACAATTAATGGTTAGGAAAGAAATTATAGCATGGCAAAGAAATCAAGTATAAAAGTATTTTTCTCAAATTATTATTTAATTATATATATATATGCGCGCGCGCCTCCTTTTGCATATATAATATATGGACTTTATATATCCAATTGAGAAACAAGACAAATTTACTTTTCACTATAACTAGACGTTTTAAAATACCTAACTGAAAAAACATATTTAAAGAAGGATTAAAACTTTTAGTATCTAATATAAAATTTTATCTTAAATCTCGTGCTCTAATATAATCAGGGAGTTCTATTTTCTGCTCTTCTAATTTTAAATGGAGATATATTGATTGGGAGAAAAGAAGAAGAAGACTTCAGAAATCACGAAAGACCCTTTTGTTTGTTGTAATGATGAATATAATGTATCTCGCAAAATACAGTGATTCATAAGTATTTTTGGTGATTTATTTTATAAAATATATATTGATACATAAATATATTGAAATACATGTGCATGTTATATGCATGTGAGGTTTTCTGTTGACGTTTCTGAATGATGATCATAAAGTGTATTGAAGTGCACTGTATGTACTAATACAACTCATTCAGCGTGTGGATGTAACATTATTTCACTTATGGCTTGAATTACAATATATCGAATAAAATTATATGTGTTGACAGAGCTAGGTTGAAGGAACAAATAAAATGTATCTAGTGAAATTGTATGTCCTTATACAACTAGGTTGAAAGCTGACGAATATAATGTATCAACAATGTATATTGATACAACTAAATTAAAACAATAGTTATAAATCATAGTCAGGCAAACTATAGCTACAGATGATAATTATACTCTAAACAATAATTATTTATGAAATTTCACGTCTTATAACCCTCGCTTTAATTTGATTTGACTTGACATAAAATTTAAGAGAATAAATTTTTTTTTGTATCTTATAACTTAAATTATGTAGCATATAAAAAAAAAACAAGAAAAAGCAAAAAGTTGTCAAGAAAAGAAAAATAGTATTTCTATATCAATGTGGTTAAAAATTTTCCACCACCACACTGTTGCCATACTCCTCTTCTTTCTATAACCCCCCAAGTTCTCGCTGACCACGTCCTATAGGGATCATCGAATCCAATAGCAATAAACCCCCACCCCACCCCCACCTCCCCCCAAAAAAAATTCCTTCGAGGTTTTTGGCTGGAATATGGATGGCGATGGAGAAGGAAAGGAGTGTAATCCCCGAACTATAGAGGATGTCTTTAGGGATTTCAAGGGTCGTCGTGCTGCCTTGATTAAAGGCTCTTACCAGTTCACAGGTTTTCTCTTAGTCTTTTTGCCTTTGTTTTCTCTTTTTCAAACTGTTACATTTAAACTCTTTAGGCTCTTTTTGGGGTGTGAAATTAGGAGGAGATTTGCATATTTTTAAACTAAAAGTCACCAGTGAGTAATAAGATAAAAGGATCAACAAGGCCTACAACCACAAACAACCCAATAAGACAAGTTTACGAGTCTCTACAAAGTTTAACAAGTTGATAAGCGTCGGGAAGGTCCCGACTCCGAATATGTTGGAGTTACCAATCATCAACAACTCAACTTGACAACACGGTCACAATACACTGCCCAGGCATGAATGCACGATGTAAAAATGTGCCGAGTATGTAGGCAATAGAAAGATAAGGGTATAGATATCGGGAACAACAGGAAGAAGATATAGAAGATGACAACAGAATAACTAACCCATAGGGCAAAACAACAAGTTACAAATAAAAAACCTGAGCCTATCCAGGCCACCACAACAACCACGATTGTCACCAACTCATGTATTTAGTTTGCGGCTAACGAACAATAACAATACGAGTAATACTGTAAGTGTAGCAATCAATAATAACACAAACAATTCTGGAAATCAACCTTGTTGAGGCATATACGATCTTATATGTCTAACGACACTTACAAGCCCAAGTGCGCACAGGCAGGACATTAACATCCAGTACACTCGTAAAATGCACCGAGTCACTTGTGAGTTGGAAGATATCGTAAACCATACATTTGTCTCAACACAAGTTGGAATCAATCCATCAACCAACTACAAGCTCGACCATTTTGGAGAGACTTTATCATCTAAGCCTAGGCTCGTCCCTATGCATAGCAACTCCAAAGATATCGTATCGTTGAGTCCCTAGAGGCAATCAAGTCACACAAACACAACAATAAAATAAAGGCATATAGCTTCAACAACAACAACCCTAATTTAGTCCAATAAAGTCACAACCAACGTCATAATACAAGTCAATTTCTACACATTCTGCTCGCTCCATAGACCAACGACCAATGATAATCGATCAATCAAACACCGTAACTCCTAACTACAAACCAACTATAGAATAACACCAAACCGGCGGTGCAAATCCAATTATTACAATATGATTTTCCACTTTGTTGGATTGACTTTTTACTTATGGCTTATAAGCCAAAAGCTATAAGATAGGATTTCTAACTTATGACTTTTAACTTATTTTTGTACTTTTTCATTAAAGTAAGTGATTAAAGCACTTTAATTTATCCAAATATTAGAAAAGTGCTTAAAAACTATTAAAACACTTAAAATAAGCCAATCTAAATAGGTTCCCAGCCACAAAACAACAACTTCACACAATGACAATCAAGAGTTTGGAACTTATGAAAAATATGCCGGAAGAGGAAAGGAGAAACTTAACATACTTTACAGCGAACTACAACAAGAAGCTTAGTCGAACCTCGCTATACAAACCGCAAGGTACTGCCACAAAACAACGACTTACCTAATACCCAACATAAGTCAACATACAAATATATATGAAACAGCCCACAGATCTACCAACAAAAGCCTGAAGTTCTACGTATCCAACCGTCCCATCGACATAACACACAATTGCACATGCCTAGGAAAACACGAAATACATTATATTCACCACTGCAAGACCAACATAAAATAGCAACCCAACAAGATTTCAAATGCATGAATTAAAATCTAGCAAAGCAGCCACTCATACGACGATAACGACAACACAGATTTCACAAAAAGACATGCTGAAAGAGGAAGAAAAGCCTTAACATACCTTAGAGTACCAAGAGCCCTAGCCAAATTCCACTTCCCAAGGCACAAAGATATTGACACGAAGCAGCATATCTTAACTAGAAGCATGATACCACAACTATTCGACAAGAAAACAACTTACAAAGACGTACATGATAAGATTTCTACATAATCGATTACCAAACTTCAACACAAGATCTAACGATACTTACGGATTTATATTTATGATAATAAGATGAATGTCAAGAGGAAAAAACTCTTACCCAGCTAGATCCCACGAAACAACAACCAAACTTAGTGAAAACACAACAAGAACGCAAGCCACATGACGAAATCAACTATCTAACCTTGAAAATTGCTTTAGCTCGTGGATTTAACTCAAATTCTTCAATATCTATGGGGAATTACAAAGAAATGGAGTTTCCACCGCCCAAGTTCCGGAAAAAATGAATTTGGATATGACCAAGACCAAGGAGGCTTTATATAGTCCTCCACTGACTTGGCTTTGATTGCCACAATCTGGCGAGAACATAAATATCTCTCTGTTCCTATGTCATATTAGCAAATGATTTAATGTGTTGAAAATTAAATTATAGACATTTAATTTGATTGCTGTAGGCCCTTTAAATTCTTATAGATTGAGAGAAAAGTTTTGAGACATCTGATCCAAATTTCAGAGGATACTTGATTGATATCAAATATTAACGTAGTGATTGGAATATCTCATAACACATCACCTTGCATATTAAATACTCTTACTCCTACTTTGAAAGTACGGGTTTATTGCTTAAATTTACGGCGTTATATTAATTCTAGGATAAAATCTAGAATTATTTTATTAAAATATAAATGATGGAATAAGTTATTTTATATAAAAAATGAGATAAAATAATCTCATGGGATATCTCAACCCATGGGTAATGGTGTTCATGGTTCGGTTTGGATCGACTTTTTATCAAAATCAAAACCAAACCAACTTAGTCGATTTTTAAATTTCTAAAATCAAATAAAATAAAAATCATCAGTTTGGTTCTTGTCAGTTTAGTTCGGTTTGATCGGTTTTTCGATTTATAACTAGCTAATAATAAATTGATAGTAGTAAAACAACAAAGACAAAATAACTATTTCAAATGAACATTATGAATTAACAAACTTCTCTCTACTATCACAAGATGATGTATCTGAATTTTCTATTATTTTTCAACACCATTCCAAAGTTTTAGCATGTTTAAGTTGTATAACTGTAGAGGTTCTTCCATTTCATATGTTTAATTTCCACACAAAAATAATATACAACTTTAAATAGAATGATCAACCCTTCAAAAATCAAAGAGATAAGCGATTGAAGAGTGGATGAATGTCTTAGCGAAAGAAAATTAAAAGTAAGCAATATGCCATACCACATATAGATAATTAGATTTGTAGTGTGAGTTTGAACATATTTTTTAAGAAATAGAATTTAAAAAGTATTGTAGCATGTGAAATAAGTATACTAAAACAGTGTGATTAAAGATACAAAATACTTATAATTATTTATGAAAAACTAATATCATATATTCAAATAAACATAGAATGTATGTATAAAATTTATCGGTTCGGTTGAGTTATTTCTTCAATTTTTTTGAGTAAGAATCAAAATCAAGCCAAAATATTATTGATTTTTAAAATTTAAAACCAAACCAAACCAATTCAAATTAAATATCAATTTTTCTTAATCTATTTAATTTGAATTGCAATTTAATTTAATTTTTCACCAAATCATAAACACCTACTATATCTAACCTATCTTGTCCCGCATCCAAGTTCATTGGATTCTTTGCCAAATAGGTGTATTAGATAACGTTTGACTTTGCAAGTGTAATAAATTGTTTTACTATATGTGGACCAATTAAAATATAATTATAATAATGTATATTGGGTAGATTAATGACTTGAAAAATAGGACAGGTAATCTTATATAGCATGTTAAATTTCGAATCCATTACAAGTTTATTTTGTTATTCAGAGAAATTATTTTCCAACTCATTACAAGTGATACTGAAGAGACCACATCAACTAAAAAGTGTCCATTTAGCACTACAATGTGATCCGCTGAATTTGAAATAATAACAATAATATTGAATAAGTTTTAGAATACGAAGGAATTGAGGGGAATGTCAATTTTTTTATTTTCAGTTTATTAAAGAAAGATTGTGACGAAGGAATAATTTTATTATAAAAAAGAGTGAGTTCAAAAAATATTTAAAATATTCAGGTTTTTAAATTTTTATTGAATTATTAGGTGTTTATTTTTTTTTTACTTGAACTATTAGGTGTGTGAATTTTCTATGGAACTATTACCAAATGTTTATCAAACACACCTCAATTATCAATTGCTCACTTTTTCCACAGAGTATCGGGTAGGAAAAGTGAGCAGCGACATTTAGGTGTGTTTAGATAAATATTTAGTAATGGTCGATGAAACTCACACATGAACTTCGAGTATGAAAATAAAAAAACTGTGATATTTTAGATATGCTTTTTCACCTTTCACTCATTAAAAAAATAATAAACATAGGATGTATAATTGATATAATATCTGCTTTTTAAATAATTAAAACACAGTATAATTGTTTACTATATATGAGTGTCAGTTTTGTCATTTTTAGTCAAATCTTATAAAATGTTATTTTAATGTATTTATTATTGTTACATATATTCTTAATTTTAAATTTTATTTCATTTAAAATAATACATAAATTCTTTGCATAGCTTATAATAATATTATAATTATGTATGAAGAAAATTAAAAATAAAATAACGTAAGGATATTCAAAATCGAACCGTAACTAATAAATTCAAACATAAAAAGTGATATTAAATTATTGAAATCGAATTATTAAATTAATAATTTAAGAATACATTAAAATTATTTATAATAATAGATTATCAATTCAAAAATAAATAAATTGGTACATATTGAATAACCGATAATCTGTTAATTCCTACTCCATCTATAATATTACCCTTATTTATGCTTAGCAAGTGTGCATCTAATTAATTAGTTTGAAACAATAGATCCTTTTTGTTCTCCTAAGGAAGAAAAGTTAATATCATCTATGTGTGTTTTTTGTATGAATGTTTTGCACGTGATATTATCTTCATTGTATGTAACAAACATTTTAATGATATTTATTAATACTTTCGATATTCCACATTCTCAAAATCTCTGCCATCAATATTGTATTAACTTAGCAATTAACCAATAATTATATCGATAATCATCAATAATCGTTAAGCTGAATCAAAAAATATTAATTCAATAATAATTTATATAAAAATTAATAATTAATAAATTAAAATCATAAATACAAAAATCGAAATCGACCAATCAATAAACACCCTGAAATAACATCAACCAACAATAATAAATTTTATGGGAATAGTAGTTCTGGCCATCCGTTTGCTTGTGGATAAGGGCCAAAATAATACATGAATAACTTGGTTATTCATGTATTAATTTATGCATTGTTTAGTTATCAAATAGAATAAAAATTACCATGTATTAATTTACATAGAATGTTTGGTTAGTAGATATCAAATATTGTATAAAATTATAATGTACTTATGTTATACAACGCTTGGTTGTGTTTTTAGTAATTCTACATAATTAAAACTTACATAACTTATGAGGAAATCTATGTATAATTTTTATGAAGGGTGGAAAGGTGGAATTAAGTTATGTGGTATTAGTTATACATTGATTAAAATAATAAAACTACACATTTACCCCTGATAATTTACTTTTAAAAATCTTTTTAATTCGAACTTTAAAAAAAAAAAATTCCTATGTATATTTAACTAAATTAGTTATTATTATTATTTTTTATTTGGTGTATTTCTTTGGTTAATATGAATGTGTGTGTATAAAATTAATTAATAAATAAAGAAAAAGTAAATCATAAAGATTATAATTAAAAAAATAAAAAATTAAAAATATTTTTAAAAAAAATAAATAATTATACAATAATTTTATACATTGTTTACTTTTTTAAAAAATAATATATATTAATTTACACCAAGTATTCAATAATCAATCATTCATGTATAACTAAACTTTACATAACCAATACTTACATAATTAATACCTACATAATAATACATAAATAAATACAAACATCTGCATGTGTCTGTAAAATAATACATGAAAATTTATATAACTAATTCATTTGTGTAATACACTTATAGCTCTAACACGTAACCAAACAACCCACGATTTATTTTTTAAACAAAAAATTGAATTAATATCTTCAATGATGACTCATATATCTTGTAAAGTCATTGAACTTTAGTTTATGTGATAAAATCAAACATTTATAGTTATTTTTCGCAAAATCATTCAACTAAATTTATCGTAAAAAAGTCGACATGATGAAATAATTTAATTTTTTTTGTCATGTAAACATAGGCCCCACAAATAAATAAAATTAAAACAACCATCTTTCTTAAACATAATCCCACCCACCTGCATCAAATTGACTTCCATATAAAACCCTCCGGTCAGTCTTTGCTCCTCTTCGCTTTTTGTCCTTATTTTTTTTTTATTTCTCAAAAAACTCACAAAGAAGACTGCTTAAGTTTTTTTTTAGATTTCTAGTGCCGATATTCTTCAAAATTTAAATTAATATTGACTTCAGACCTTGAACGCAAGTCAAAATAACTACTTTATCGATTTTTTTTAGATATCAAATAAGCAAAAAAATTACATAAAACACAATTTCTAAATAATATTGCATACTAAGTTGTGTATGAGCATAATTATTGCCAACAAAGAAGAACGCAATATATTGTGTCATAATAGGTCTTTGACATGACCACAAAAGATTACAGAAATAATTCTCGCTATGATTTCTAGACTTCTTCATTTAAACTTCAACAATATGATCCTCCATAACTTTTCTCTTAGAGAAGTATAAGATGGATCAATAGTTTCAACACCTTCAATTGCAAGGCAGGACAAAATATTATTTCTGAAACTTTTTAATGGGTTAGATCAAGGCAGAATAAAATTCAAATTTAAAAAACAATCGTATGAAAAAGAAGGAATGTGCTTAAGCCAAATGAATTATTTGTTGAGATATCTTCACTGATCAGCTCTGAGTACAATATTATACAATGAATTTTGATGGGTGGGTGGAGTGGATAGGTGAGTTGGGTATAAAAATAAAATTTTAAATTTATTTTGCAAGGCTTATAATTACACGTGACATAAAAAGTTAAATTAAATTATTTAAAAAAACTAAAAAAAATATTTTATTTATTTTATGATAAATTTGTTGAATGATTCTGTAAGGGAGCTGCAAGTTGAGCATTACAGGTAATTTCGGTTTCTCGGTGGCGCTAGACGCGCAGAGACTTCACCCTCTCAAATTCCGCTGACGTAGAGCGGTGTCGTTTCTGATAATCAATTTCAGTTTCTCTTCGCTAGGATCGCACATTCTCTCTCTCTCCCCCTCCATCTCTCTTTGTAAGTCTCGTCTTCGTTATCTACTTGTTTATTGATGAATCACATTGTTTGAATCGCACAAGAATATGGGTGTAGGGTTTTTTAATCCGAACGAAATAAAGTTGTTCTTTCGTTTTAAAGCTGGGATTTCGATTGGTTGCTTGTTAATGGAGTAGGTGATTTCTAGTTAGCTCTAGTGCTTTGTTTTGTCTTTTTGAGACTGGGCCAATATCCTTTTTATTGAGAAAGCAGTTTATTCATTGATTATATGTGCTCGCGTTTGTTTTTTCTATCTTCTTGTTGCTTCAAGTTTTTGAGTTTTTAAAGTTTATGAAATGGACCTAAACATAGACGAGATATAGAGGTAGCTGACCCAACTATTTTTAGGATGGGAGTTTTCTGTCAACTCAGAATGGTGAATAGGTACCTGTAGACTCCATTTATCACTTGGTATGAATATGTCTAATACAGAGGAAGAAAGAAAGAGAAAAAAATCAATTGCATGTTGGACAGAAGACATTGAACTTAAGTTTCCAATGAAGGGAAAAATAGATTCATTGCATTAGTTACTGTTAGTTGGTTTGTCAAGATTCTACGTACTCTCGCTTCCTTTTTCTGAAAGTTTTCTAAGTTCTGATCTGTATTGTCTTCACATTCATTCCTTTGTACACATTATTGCTTTCTGTATGTTCAGTATTTGATCGTTTAAAAGCTTAAAAGCAGCTGAGGTTTAGCAAATTCATGTTCATTCCTTCACCAATTCTCTGATCACGGGCTTATGAGTGAGAATCTTGATTAAATGAAAGTACCACTCTGATCTTGAGCTTGAAGTCATTTGTTCATTCTTTTCCCAGACCCCCGCCAATAAAAAGATTTTTAAAAGTTACACTTCATTGGACTCAATTTAAAAAGCAGTTACCCAAGTATTTAACTCTAAGACTTATCCCGGTAGACAGGTTTTCTGTCCAGCTGGAACTAGTTGTTTGTTGGTCCTAGATTATTTTTTCTTACCAATCATTTCATTTGGGTGATTGTATTAAAACTTAATCCATCAAATGTCAAGAAAGTCTTTTACGTTGCCGGCGCTAAGTCCTTTGATCTCATGGAATATGCTTCGTCCTATGACATATGACATGTGGTACAATTTGGTAGAGAGGACCAAGAAACTTTGTAAGGTGGTTGACAATCAGCAGATGGGTCTGATATGCATATGCAGAAGATGATTGCTGCATCAGAAGGATCTGAGAACATATTCAGGAGAAGGAACATTCAGACCAACTCTATGAGTATTCAGTAACTCAGAATTTTAATCTTAAGTGGAAGATTTGTTCCTATCGTTGGGAAACAGAAGCAACATTATCATCCTGGAATTTCCCTAACACATGCTTGGGTCAATTTGACTCAAAAAATACAAAAAGTTATAGAGAAACCAGATTACTAAAGAGGGCAACCTACCAAAACTATGCAGAGGCAGTGAAAACTCAACAGATTATCTGGAAGTGACATGGGGCTGAAAGATACTCCCTCCGTTTCAAAAATGCGTGGTGTTTTTAGTTTGTGCACACCCTTTAAGAAAACTACTCATTCCTAGAAAGAAAAATGTATTTTTACCCACTTACCCTTAATAAATATCTTGAAGAAAGATATAGCTCTTTAGTATTTTTAAGATTATGTAAAACTTTCCCCATTTAAATAAGGGTAAAATTGAAAAAAGATCATTAATGTCTTCTTGATTATATAAAGCACCACTTATTTTGAAATAAAATCAAGAAACTAAAACACCACTTATTTTGAAACAGAGGGGTAAAGACTAATTAGAGTCTAAAATCACTGTTGGATAAGAAAATCATTGAACAAAAAGGGAGTCCCTTCCAAATTGCATGTTGGGGGGGGATTAGAGGGTGTTGCCAAGATATCCCAACAGGCTCAGGGCAGAAGATGGGTTCACAACATTTTGTAAGGTGTCCAGGGCGCAGGTCCTCAAAACGGAAGGGTTTAGTTTTATCTTCGAACTATCGTCTAAGGAGGAATCTCATTGAATCAAAAGAATATGAAGATGGAAAACATGGAACTTAAGCTGGATTGGTGGTCACCAGTGAAGGGATTCGTCTAAGAAAACAATACCAAAATAGTGTTGGGTACGCTTTTACACCTATGGAATCACAATACTTTCAGAGAAATTGGTGAAAAATGTGCAGTTGATTGAAAATAGAGGGACAAACTATTTTGAAGAGGCTACCTACAATGGGCTTGGATTCACGTCAAAAGCCTCTTAATTGAATTCTGCCGTCCATTGTCTTGGTGGAAAAATGGTCCTTTGGTTCTCTTTTCATAGTCAAAACATTGGGTAATAGGAGTTTCTCAGAGAGAAATGCTGGTAGTTTTTTGAATTTCAAATCTGATGGTGAGGTTACTGGGCCACGCATAACGATTTTAGACAATATGGTAATAATGTGGGTTGGGCAAGAAACATAACGTCTAAAGAATCTTTAGGCAATCCTTTTGGACCTCCCTCTTACACTCAAATTGCAAAACAATCTAACCCAGCCAAATTGTATTTAGGCACTTGTCGTCTAAGCCTCTTTTAGAATCAATCTCTCATATCGATCTTTTTCTCATCAAAGTCAAAGCCACCAGTTGCAATCTAGGAGTCTCCTCCGTAGCTCATCTTCCTTAGAAGATATGTTAGAAGTAGTAATGAGCTGCATACTGGGCACCCAGATGCTGAATCTTGTAGAGTGATGAACTCGACAAGAGCCTCAGCCCCATCACTACCTAGCAAGTTCGTTTGTGTGAATGGTACCAAATTGATGAGGACACAATCGAGTCAATTGAGACAGACACTACACATGAAGGCTTTGAGGGGAAGCTCTACAATTGTTACCAAAATTGGCAACAATTGACTTCAGAAGAATACCAAAAGCAAAATATGTAAATTTAGGTAGTGCCAGAAAAGGGGAGAATTGTGAGGTAAAGAACTTCAAATCTAACATAAAATTTGGTAAGTGCAGTGACTGAGTCAAGAAATTACTCTCTTTGTTGAAACACGAAGCTGAATCTTATTATCTGGAATGTGAGGGCTTCAATAGTAGGAAAAGACGGATGTTGAAAATGTTATTATGCAAGGAGAGAGCTAATATTTATTGTTCCTAGAAACCAAATTTGATGTTATTTCTGCTACTATTATCAGACAGATTTGGCCAAATAGATGGACTGATTTTACCTACTTAGAAGCTGGATGAAGCAAATGGGGGATTCTTGTTATATGGGATAGGAGAACTTGGAATGGGATTACTGTTATGTTTTTTTTTCGATCTATGAATTTACAGTTTTGTGTAATCTACTCGTGTTAGTGAAATTTATACGGTTAGTTACTTTGCCCCTAGATCATATTCTTGACATATGCAACTTATGTTTTAGTTTGAAATTGTAATCTTGATCGCTTCAAACAAAAAGAAAAAGGATAATCCAGTTGGTATTTCTTTAGGATATTATGTTTCTGAGTTCTGTTAGTATCCTAAGGATGTATTGGGTCATTGTTTTATGTAGGTAAAGTTGTGCTAGTTAGTATTGAACAGTTAATTCCTCGCTAGTTAGTATTGAACAGTTAATTCCTTGAAGGTATGGACACCATTTATATGGTCTCCATGTCTATTTATTTTTGGGTGCACTTCTATGTCTCAATTGGATGAGATAGAAGTGAATCTTTCAAGATCATGAAATGTTTTAAATTCATTGCTTAGTATAAAAGTGAAACAGCATTCACGTCTAGGTTATAGAAGTGGCAAGTATTTTTAGAAGTCATTAGAACAATGACTTTACTTTGATTCTCGTCAAATACATCTTCTGATTAACCTAATCAATGTGGTTTAAGTATTCCAAGTAGCCTAATGTGTGGAATTACACAAGATTAACCTATACTTTGTTATCCATTTCTGACTCAAAATAGTGGTCTTTTTCATTTTTTTATATCTTATCGTAAATATTTCTTGTCACCTTAAGGCTTATTGCCTATTTTATTGGTTCTCTCTCTAAGCAGAATTGTTACTCTGGTTGAAGTTCTCCATCTGCTAAGTTACTTGAATTAATTTCACTGAAACTCTCTATTAGTCATAAGAGAAATTAATGTCCTACATCTATTAACATTTAATTCTCACCTTGCATTGCAGACTTCTATTTTACTTTGTATCTTGTTAATCACAGTCCAATAAAGTGCATTGACGCCTAGTTATTGTTCAATTGATGCATTATTTTTCCTGTTATATAATTCTTGTTCCTAGTTTCTTTATACCAGCTAGTGGATGATCCAGGTCTTAGTTGTCGTCTTGGTGGGTACTGTGCAGTTTGATATTTTGCCATGCTTGCAAAAAAATGTTTCATTCAAATTTCCATCTTTAGCAGTTAGAGTTATTTGCTTATTCGAGTGTTGTCTTCTGCAGTGTATAGACTGAACCCGAGCTAAACTGCATCTCGCCTATAAATCAACACATTATTTAGGAAGATGCAGCAACCTGTGCAGCTAAGGCCTTCTGCCAATGGATATGGCCATCGTAGAGTTGATAGAGAAATGGGTAATTTGGCAGCCGAGGGTGTGGCCTAGTGGTCAATGAAGCGGGTGAGAACCATGTGGTCTCAAGGTCAAACCTCAGCAGAGACAAAAAAACAGTAGGTGATTTTTTCCTATCTGTTTTAGCCTTGGTGGATAGAGTTACCTGATACCTGTTGCTGGTGGGAGGTGGTAGGTATCCTGTGGAATTAGTCGAGGTGCGCGCAAGCTGACCCAGACACCACGGTTATCAAAAAAAAAAAAGAAGAGAGAAATCGGTAATAGGTTGGAGAATAAAGTGCAATCTGGAAAAATGACTTCCCGTCAATTTACAGGTGTAGGGGAGAGCCATTGACTTAGGATTGTCTATGATTTCTTCCCTAATTCCAACACCAAGTGTTACAGGTAAAGGGGGAGCATCTCAAAGCCTGTCACGTGATCAACTAGTTTTTTTAAGTGTTTGTCTGGTTGGACATCAAGTGGAAGCACAAGTGATGGACGGATCGGTGTTTCCAGGGATACTTAATGCGACAAACACTGAAAAAGATTTTGGTATGTTGGAAAAGTTAACTTAGACTTTAGGTTTTTTTGGTTATTGATTGAAGACTCTGAACATTGTTTTGGCATATGTACAACTGTTTTATATTTAACATTAGCTTTCTTCGTTTCACTTGGCACAGGTATTATTCTGAAAATGGCCTACTTGATAAAAGATAGTCCTGAGGGGATGAAGAATACTTCTGAAACTTTTAGCAAGCCTCCATCAAAGACTTTGATAATACCGGGTAAAGAGTTTGTACAAGTTAGAGCAAAGGTTTGTGTGCAACTGCTATAGTTCTTTCTAGCAATTACTTTATGCACCATCTGATTTCAACAATGATAATACTTTAAATAATCAATCAAACAAATCAGATCACAGTATATAATGGTGATGGTCTTTCATGGAAGGTCTTTATATATCATATCTAATTAATTTTTGACTCAGATTGTTGTGACTTTCAATTAGTTTTAGTTATAGTAATGATGCTCGATTGCTTCAGAGTAGGGTGTGCCTACATTTTTAGACAGCTTCAGAACAGAATTCATGCTGGAACAGCAGCAGGAACTTTTGACAGATTCATGTATTTCACAATCTCGGCATATTGAGGTAGAGCGGCAGTTGGAATGCTGGGTATCTGATGATGATGATCCTGAATGTCCTAACTGAATGTCCTAAACTAGACAATATATTTGATGGCCATTGGAATAGGTTGCTAGCTCACATCATTTCTTTTGATTGTTAGAGGATGTTTTAGCTATCTATAGCCTATATTGGGGGATGCTTCAAAATCCTTGTAATTATAGAAATTTCAACATGAAGATCTAACGATACTTACAGATTCATATTTATGATAATAAGATGAATATCAAGAGGGAAAAACTCTTACCCAACTAGATCCCACGAAACAACCCCAAACTTAATGGAATGCAACAAGATCGCAAGCCACACGACGGAATCAACGATCTAACCTCAGAAATTGCTTTAGCTCATGGATTTAACTCAAATCCTAAAATATCTATGGAGAATTACAAAGAAATGGAGTTTCCATCACCCAAGTTCTGGAAAAAATGAATTTGGATATGACCAACGACCAAGGAGACTTTATATATTCCTTTGCTGACTTGACCCGCTTTGACATGCCTGCTTGCACAGTCTCGCGAAAACGCGAATATCTCTCTATTCCAAAGTCGTATTAGCAAACAGTTTAATGCGTTAGAAACTAGACTTATAGACCTTCAATTTGATAGGTAGTAGACGCCCTAACTCCTTATAGATTGGGAGAAAAGCTCCGAGACATCTGATCCAAATTTCAGAGAATTTAAGAAAGTAATTTGTGATAACGTTTGCAAACTTTTGTTTTACAACTTGATTGATGTCAAATATTAACCTACAACCATAGAGTGATTCGAATACCTCATAACACATCCTTCTTAGCATATTAAGCACTCTTCGTCCTACTTCGAAAGTACGGGTTTATTGCTTCAATTATACGGGGTATTACAGTAATTCCAAGATAAAATCCAGAATTATAGTACAACAATATAAGTGATGGAATAAGTTATTTCATATAAAAAATAAGATCAAATAATCTCATGGGATATCCCAACCTATGGGATATCCAACCTATCTCATCCCACACCCAAGTTCATTGGATTCTTTGCCAAATAGGTGTATTAGATAATGTTTGACTTTGCAAGTGTAATAAATTGTTTTACTATATGTGGGACCAATTAAAATATAATTACAGGTAACAATGTATAATAGGTACATTAATAACTTGAAAAATAAAGCAGATAATCTTATATAGCATGTTATATTTCGAATCCATTACAAGTTACATTTTACTATTGGGAGAAATTGTTTTCTAAGTTTAGAATACAGGAAGACGGAATTGATGGACATGTCAATTTTTTATGTTCAGTTTATAAAAGGAAAGATTGTGATGGAAGGAATAATTGTATTATATATAT
>JACEIK010000089.1:153700-168087 GCA_018107945.1 Datura stramonium | reverse complement strand
ATATAATATTTTCTTTAAAATAATTAAAATAGAGCATAGTTGTTTACTCTATATGAGTGTTAGTTGGATGACTAAACTGGTAAGGAACCCCTATGGAGTTAGTGTTTGGATGTCTATCTGCAATTTATGGCCAAAGTTCAAAAATAACTCCTATCTCAAAGTAGGAAATGGGGAGAGAACTTTCTAGGAAGACAAATGGATAGGACAAACACCGCTGAAGCAGCTATATCCAGATATATACAATCTGAACCAGCAACAGAACTCAACTGTTGGAGATGTATGGGACACTCAAGGTTGGAACCTGAGCTATAGGAGTATGCTGAACGATTGGGAGATTGACAGGCTTACAGATTTGTTCCTCACATTGAAACAATTCAAAGGTGTGTCTACCTCTGAAGATTGTGTTTAATGGATGGGAAATAGCCAAGATACTTACTCTATCAAAGGTGCCTACGGAAAATACAATATTTCTAACAATCAGATTGACTGTTGGCCTTGGAAATTGATTTGGAAGGTCAAAATTCCTTATAAAGTAGCATGGTTTACCTAGCTACTGACTAGGAATGCAGTATAACTTAATGAAGAGGGGTCTACAGTTGGTTTCAACATGCTGTCTATGTGGAGAAGAGGCAGAGACAATCAATCATCTTGTTTTACATTGCAAAATAACAAGTCAGCTGTGGAGTATTTTCATAAATATGGAAGGACTTGTATGGGTAATGCCTGGTAGTATT
This sequence comes from Datura stramonium, assembly GCA_018107945.1. NCBI lineage: Eukaryota > Viridiplantae > Streptophyta > Magnoliopsida > Solanales > Solanaceae > Datura > Datura stramonium. Next base: position 167,353 of record JACEIK010000089.1, on the reverse strand, counting down.
CTGGAGACCTTAGAAAATTGGAACAGTTATAATAGCTTAGCAAACCAGAAGGAAAGATGGAAAATTGTCCCTGCTTGTATTTGATGGACAGTGTGGAATGAAAGGAACCAAAGATGCCTGGAAGATAAATGCAGCTTTATCCGGGATATGAAGATGAAGTGCTTAGCTTGGTTTTATTTTTGGTGTAAATTAGTATACATGGAAGATCAAGAATCCTTTGTAGATAGTATAGGATCTTTGTGAATCCAAGGAATAGGAGATTGATCTTTAGGCTTTTGTAATTAACTTTAGCTGTATCTAATTTGATGCGGTCTTTTTTGGATATATAAGTCAATTGTTACCTTCTCAAAAGAAAATTATTACTGTTACATATATTCTTAATTTTATATTTATTTCATTTAAAACAATACATAAATTTCCACATGGCTTACAGTAATATTATAGTTGTGTAAGAAGAAAACTAAAAACTAAATAACTTAAAGTTTTTCAAAATCAAACCATAACCGATAAATTCAAACAAGGAAAATGTTATTAAATTAATGATCGGGTTTGTTAGATTAACAATTTAAGAGTGGTTTAGAATTTTATAATAACACATTATCGGTTAAGAAACAAATTATTTAATTTTTATATCGAATAACCGATAATCCATCAATTCCTACTAATCTATAATATTACCCTTATTTTATGCTTATGATGGAGTGCATCTATTTAATTATTTTGAAACAATAGATCCTTTTTGTTCTCCTAAGGAAGAAAAATTAATATCATATATGTGTGTTTTTTGTATGAATGTTTTGCATGTGAAATCATCGAATAATCATTAAGCCGAATTGAAAAATATCAATTCAATAATGATTTAACACATAAAAATTGATAACCAATAAATAAAATCATAAATACAAAAATCGGAACCGACCACCCAATAAGCACCCTAAAATAATGTATCAACCAACAATAATAAATTTTATGTGAATAGTAGTTCTGGCCATCCTTATGGTATTTCTTCTAAACAAAGAAAAGTTAGTCGATACAAACAAGATCCTTAAACGGACATATAATGGACTTTGTGTGAGAACCCATTTTAAGCATCCAGGGTAATTTCAGTTTCTCGGTGACGGTAGACGTGCAGAGACTTCACCCTCTCAATTCCATTCATAGAGCGGTGTCGTTTTTGATAATCAATTTTAGTTTCTCTTTGGTAGGATCGCACATTCTCTCTCTCTCTCCATCCCTCTTTGTAAGTATCGATTTCCTTTATCTACTTGTTTATTGATGGATCACGTTGTTTGAATCGCACAAAAATATGGGTCTAGGTTTTTTAATTGAGCTCGGAGATAAAAGTTGTTCTTTTTCGTTTTAAGCTGGGATTTCGATCAGTTGCTTGTGATTTCGTAAAGCAACTATAAAAGCTATGCTTGTTAATAGCTTAGGTGATTTTTAGCTAGCTCCTAGTTCTTTGATTGTCTTGTTTGGAGAGCTGGGCTAGTATCCTTTTTGTAGAGAATTCAGTTTATTCGTGATTATACATTCACGCGTTTGTTTTTTTTGGCTTCTTGTTGCTTCAAGTTTTTGAGTTTTTAAAGATTATGAAATGGACCTAAATATAGAGGAATAGATATAGAGGTTGCTGACCCAACTATTTTAGGATTGGAGTTGTTGGTTTTTGTTGTTGTTGTTGTATGTTAACTCAGAATGGTGAATAGGTTCCTGTAGACTCCATTTATCACTCGGTATGAATATGTCTAGTACAGAGGAAGAAAGAAAGAGGAAAAAAAAATCAATTGCATGTTGGACAGAAGACTTTGAACTTAAGTTCCCAGTGAGGGAAAATAGATTCATTGCTTGTCATTGTTACTGTTAGTTGGTTTGTCAAGATTCTCGTACTCTTGCTTCCCTTTTTCTGAAAATTTTCTAAGTTCTGATCTGTATTGTCTTCATCTTCGTTCCTTTGTACACATTATAGCTTTCTATATGTTCAGTATTTTATCATTTAAAAGCTTACGAGCAGCTGAGGTTTTAGTGAATTCATAGTTGTTCCTTCACCAAGTCTCTGATCATGGGCTTATGAATGAGAATCTTACTTGATTAAATGAAAATACCACTCTGATCTTGAGCTTAAAGTCATTTGCTCTTTCTTTCCCAGAGCCCCGCCAATAAAAAGATTTTTAAAAGTTACACTTCATCGGGCTCAATTTAAAAAGCAGTTACTCAAGTATTTAACTCTAGACTTTCCCGGTAGTCGGGTTTTCTGTCAACTGGAACTAGTTGTTTGTTGGACCTGGATTATTTTTTATTACCAATCATTTCATTTGGGTGATTGTATTAAAACTTAATCCATCAAATGTCAAGAAAGTATTTTTTGTTGCCGGGGCTAAATCCTTTGATCTCACGGAATATGCTTCGTCCTATGACATATGGTACAATTTGGTAGAGAGGAGAAGAAACTTCGTAAGGTGGTTGACAATCAGCAGATGGGTCCTGATATGGGTATGCCAGAAGATGATTGCTGCATCAGAAGGATCTGGGAACATATTCAGGAGAAGGAACATTCAGACCAACTCTATGAGTATTCAGTAACTCAGAATTTTAATCTTCTTGGAAGATTTGTGCCTATCAGTAGGAAACAGAAGCTACATTATCATCCTGGAATTTTCCTAACACATGCTTGGGTTAATATGACTCAAGAAATACAAAAAATTATAGAGAAAACCAGATTACTGAAGGGGAACCAACCACAAAACTATGCAGAGGCAGTGAAAACTCAAGAGATGATCTGGAAGTCACATGGGGCTGAAAGATAGGAGCTAGTTAGAGTCTAAAATCACTGTTGGATAAGAAAATCATTGAACAAAAGAGGGAGTCCCTTCCAAATTGCTTTGTTGGGGAGATTCGAGGGTGTTCACCAAGATATCCTAACAGGCTCAGAACTGGGAAGATGGGTTCACAACATTTGTAAGGTTTCCGGTAGCGCAAGTCCTCAAAATGGAAGGGTTTAGTTTTATCTTCGAACTATCATCTAAGGAGGAATCTCATTGAATCAAAAGAATATGAAGATGGAAAACATGGAACTTAAGCTGGATTGGTGGTCAACAACGACGGAATTTGTCTCAAACAATAATACACCAAAATGGTGTTGGATTAGGTTGTTGAGTACACGTTTACACCTATGGAATCACAATACTTTCAGAGAAATTGGTGAAAAATGTGCTGTTGATTGAAAATAGAGGGAGAAGCTATTTTCAAGAGGTTACCTATAATAGGCTTGGATTCACGTCAAAAGCCTCTTAATTGAATTCTGACGACCATTGTCTTGGTGGAAAAATGGACCTTTGGTTCTCCATTCATAGTCAAGAACCTTTGGATAATAGGGGTTTCTCGAAGAGAGACGCTGGTAGTTTTTTGAATTTCAAATCTTATGGTGAGGTTACTAGGGCCAGACGTAACGTATTTGGGTCGACAAAAGGGTAATAATGTGGGCTTGGGCAAGCAACAATGTTTAAAGTTTTTTAGGAGCCCAATCCTTTTGGACCTCTCTTACAGGTAAAAGAACCTATTATTCCAATACCTGAACCAACACAAAAATTGCAAAACAATCTAAACTAGCCAAATTATGTATTTCGACCTTGTCATCTAAGCCTCTTTTAGAATCAGTCTCTCAAATCGATCCTTTTCTCATCAAAGTCAAAGCCATGTCCAACAAATGTCTGACAATCCACCAGTTGCAATCTAGGTGTCTCCTCCATAGCTCATCTTCCTCGGAAGATATGTTAGAAGTAGTAATGAGCTGCATGCTAGACACCCAGGTGCTAAATCTTGTAGAGTGATGAACTCGACAAGAACCTCAACCCATCACTACCTAGCAAGTTCATTTGTGTGAGTGGTACCAAATTGATGAGGACACAATTGGAGTCAATTGAGACAGACATTACAACATAGCTTCGAAGAAAATTCCTTAAACTTTGCAAGCAAATGGGTTGAATTTTGAAGGCTTTGAGGGGGAAGCTATACGGTTATTACCAAAATTGGTAACAATTGACTTCAGAAGAATACCAAAAGCTAAATTTGTAAATTTAGGTAATACCAGAAAAGATGAGAATTGTGAGGTAAAGAACTTCGAATTGAACATAAAATTTGGTTAGTGCAGTGACTGAGTCAAGGGAAATTACTCACTTTTGTTGAACCACGAAGCTGAATCTTATTACCCTGAATGTGAAGGGCCTCAATAGTAGAGGAAAAAGATGGATGTTGAAAATGTTATTATGCAAGGAGAGAGCTAATATTTATCGTTTCTAGGAAACCAAATTTAATGTTATTTCTGCTACTATTATCGGACAGATTTGGCCAAATAGATGGACTGATTTTACCTACTTAGAAGCTGGATGAAGCAAATTGGGGGATTCTTGTTATATGGGATAGGAGAGCTTGGAATGGGATTAAAGCAGCTATTTGTCAATGGATTACAGTAGCTATTGGTCAATACAGTGTCACGGTCTATTTGAAAGCCTTGCGCAAAATTTCGGTTGGCATTTGAGAGGGATATACACGCCATACAAGGGGTAATTTAGGGGACTTCACATTACCATATTTGCCGGGGGAAAGGAAAAACAACAACAAAAGAACTAGAGTTATGTTTAAGTTTTCAAGATTTTCTGAGGAGCTTGGGTTGATTTATCCACCTTTTGTTTGGTAGCATTTTCACTTGGAACCGAGGTGAAGATGCCAATTCTTTTTCAGGAATTGATAAATTCATGTTTTCAACAGAATGGGATGATGAATTTAGAGCCATAAGCAGTCCACACTTCTAAAATTACACACTTCTCTACAGTTACAAAGTGGAGCTTGGGAAAGAAATACAAATACTTCAAATTCAAAAAACAGTAGCTTGAAGAAAGAGGGGTTTGAGGAAATGATTAGTGGTTGACGGTCTTCTTTTACATTTTATGAAATTACCAAAGGTGAAACTACAAGACTGAGCAGAGAATTACTGGAAATTTTGAATTGAGGGAATATCAGTTACTATATAGATCTGAAATACTTGACCAAACTGTGGAAAATGAATTCTTTGAGAAATATGTTTTTATGGGATGGTAGTGCAGGCAAGAAAATAATGCATCTGGTTAAGTGGTAGTGGGTGCTGAGCGATAAGAAGGGGGGTGTAATGGGTGTAAGAATATGAAATTACATAGTTTAAGTCTGCTTTTCATATGGCTTTGGAGGTATAACATGGGAGGCAGTTAAGTCTGGAAGGAGTTGATAAATGCTATCCATGGTAAAGAAGAGCAGAGAAATATTAAAGGGGGGAATAGGGAAGAGCATAAGTAAGCTTTGGGGAGAGTTCAACCAGTTTACCAGATTAGAGATAGGTAGTGGAACCAGAATCAGATTTTGGAATAGAGAGGAGCCAAAATTTAATTATTTTATGACAAATGATCACAATAAAATAATTTGACCATGAGAAGTCGTTCTGTGCCAAATAAGTTTTTATACTAATGCTCTCCTTTTCTGTGGTAATAAATATTTAAAAGGTGGGGGACGGAAGGAATAACTGTTATGTTTGTTTTTTTCAATCTATGGATTTACAGTTTTTTGTAAGCTACTTATGTTAGTGAAATTTGTATGGTTAGTTACTTTTCCCCTAGATCATATGTCTTGACATATGCAACTTATGTTTTAGTTGATAATTGTAATCTTGATCACTTCAAACAAAAAGAAAAAGGATAATCCAGTTGGTATTTCTTTAGGATATTATACTTCTGAGTTCTGTTAGTATCATAAGGATGTTTTGGGTCATTGTTTTAAGTAGATAAAGTTGAACTAGTTAGTATTGAACAGTTAATTCCTTGTAGGTATGCACACTATTTATATGGTCTCCGTGTCTATTTATTTTTGGGTGTTTAGTTCACTTCTATGTCTCAATTGGATGAGATAGAAGTGACTCTTTCAAGATCATGAAATGTTTTAAATTCGTTGCTTAGTATAAAAATGAAACAGCATTCGCGTCTAGGTTATAGAAGTGACAAGTATTTTTAGAAGTGATTAGACCAATGGCTTTACTTTGTTTCTTGTCAAATACATCTTATGATGAACCTAATCAATGTGATTTAAGTACTCCAAGTAGCATAATGTGTAGAATCACACAAGATTAACCTATACTTTGTTATCCATTCTTGAGTCAAAAGTGGTCTTTTTCATTTTTTATATCCTATCGTACATATTTCTTGTCACCTTAAGGTTTATTGCCTATTTTGTTGGTTCTCTCTCTGAGCAGAATTGTTAGTATGCTTGAAGTCCTCCATCTGTTAAGTTACTTGAATTAATTTCTCTGAAACTCTATTAGTCATAAGAGAAATTAATGTCCTACGTCTGTTAACATTTAATTCTTACCTTGCATTGCAGACTTTTATTTTACTTTGTATCTTGTTAATCACAGTCCAATAAAGTGCATTGACGCCTAGTTATTGTTCAATAGATGCATTATTTTTCCTGTTATATAATTCTTGTTCCTTGTTTCTTTATACCAGCTAGTGGATGATCCAGGTCTTAGTTGTCGCCTTGGTGTGTAATGTGCAGTTTGATACTTTCCCATGCTTGCAAAAAAAATAATTCATTCAAATTTCCAACTTTAGCAGTTAGAGTTATTTGCTTATTCGAGTGTTGTCTTCTGCAGTGTATAGACTGAACCCAAGCTTAACTGCATCTCGCCTATAAATCAACACATTATTCAGGAAGATGCAGCAACCCGTGCAGCCAAGGCCTTCTGCCAATGCATATGGCCATCGTAAAGTTGATAGAGAAATGGATAATAGGTTGGAGAATAAAGTGCAATCTGGAAAAACTACTTCCCGTCAATTTTCATGTGTAGGTGAGAGCCACTGACTTAGGATTGTTTATGATTTCTTCCCTAATTCTAACTCCAAGTGTTCCAGGTAAAGGGGGAGCATCTCAAAGCCTGTCACGTGATCGACTAGTTTTTTTAAGTGCTTGTCTTATTGGACATCAAGTGGAAGTACAAGTGATGGATGGATCAGTGTTTTCAGGGATACTTCATGCTGCAAACGGTGAAAAAGATTTTGGTATGTTAGAAAAGTTTAACTTAGACTGTAGGTTTTTTTGGGGTATTGATTGAAGACTCTGAACATTGTTTTGGCATATGTACAACTATTTTATATTTAACATTAGCTTTCTTCGTTTCACTTGGCACAGGTATTATTCTGAAAATGGCCTACTTGATAAAAGATAGTTCTGAGGGGATGAAGAATACTTCTGAAACTTTTAGCAAGCCTCCGTCTTTTTTGATAATACCGGGTGAAGAGTTTGTACAAGTTAGAGCAAAGGTTTGTGTGCAACTGTTATAGTTCTTTCTAGCAATTACTTTATGCACTGTCTGATTTCAACAATGACAATACTTTAAATAATCAATCAAACAAATCAGATCACAGAATATGATGGTGATGGTCTTTCATGGAAGACCTTTATATATCATATCTAATTAATTTTTGACTCAGATTGTTGTGACTTTCAATTAGTTTTAGTTATAGTAATGATGCTCTATTGCTTTGGAGTAGGGTGTGCCTACAACTTTAGATGGCTTCAGAACAGAATTCATGCTGGAACAGCAGCAGGAACTTTTGACAGATTCATGTATTTCACAACCTCAGCATATTGAGGTAGAGCGGCAGTTGGAACGCTGGGTACCGGATGATGATGCTCCTGAATATCCTGAACTAGACAATATATTTGATGGCCAATGGAATAGGTTGCTAGCTCACATCTTTTCCTTTGATTGTTAGAGGATGTTTTAGCTATCTGTAGCCTATATTGCGGGATCCTTCAAAATCCTTGCCGTGCCACTGTTGATTTGACACGATTTCGGTTTGGGTGATTGATCTGCTTTAGATTTGACCAACCTAACTTGGGTGCTTTGACTACACCTATGGCCAAGAAGTATAGGTTGATTAGGTATTTGGTTTGGTTTCCGGTTTATGCCATATAAATATATTATCATGAAGTACTAGAACAATTTTGTAGTATACATGATAACTTATGGATAAAAAATAAGTGTTTACAAAGAATTTAATTTTACTGCCTTAATTTAATAACTTCAATTAATTGACGAAATATATACTTATATATGTCGTAATATACATTTCTTGATTGCATCTTAACTCCCATACCCAGTGTCCTATCATTACCCCCGAGTCCTAAGATTAAAAAATATTAATGCTATACTTATATCAATTTATAATTATGTAATAGTCATTTTTATTTAACTTAATAGAAGATGTGGATTTAAGTAGTTACTGCCACCTATGGGCTATGGTGAAATTAACATAAAAAAAATTCTTCGCTTACATTATCAACTTCTTATAGAATTATTATCCTGTGCTCTTACTCTTGTGGTAATCGAGTCTTCCTATGGTTAAAGAAAAGAACTCTCGTGATACTTCTAATGGGATGGTTATGTTAGTCGTTCTTGAGCATCACATTCTTAAAAGCCTATGTTCTCTATTAATCCATGCAGATCTAGCAGAAAAACTGGAAGAATGGGACAAAAAGATCCTTATAGGCAACACAAGCTAGTGGGATTAAGTCTTATTCTTGATATTATGCTTACTTTAGGTCCAATGTGTTTAGGAGTCTCTTTGGTCCACTTAGAGACTTGTGTTAGCAGGAAATGTAAATTCTTGTATAGAGAACCCCAAGTTTTTAAATGTTCGGATGAAATCAGTCTAAATAGAGTGAAATGGACTGCGAGAATTTTTATGCCGACTCCTCCCATCTTGGGATTGAGACAGTATTTTATTTTCTTGATCCTGTCCCTCTCATGCATACTTTCTACATCATTTGTCTCACTGCTACTCTTTCTATCTGTCACAGTGTCTTTTTCTTATCCAAAGCATATTCCTCCTCTGTCGTGGAAGTGTTGTTTGTGAAGTTCTTCCTTTACTAGGCATCTCTTTTTCTCTAAAGCTAAGTAAATATGAGTTCCAAAAAGAAAAAAAAAACCCAAGTTAATATGAATTGATTCTGAAGACTGACGTTGAGTTGGATTTCGCCAGATATTAGTGCTGGAAAAGTTCTTCTGGTTTAATTATTATATTGCTCCCAAATTGTGTTTCAAGTTATTTCAACTGTCTTTGAAGTACAGTATTTCTTGGTGTTAGTTCCTTCTGTAGCTTTTTTGTTTTATGCGGGTAATCACCAAAAGGAGGAAAAAGGTGTCATTCCCTAGTCTAAAGATCACATCTACTTGTTATAGCACCTTATTGCATTTTAATTCTGGACAAGTGCCCCTTTCTGTTCTCTGTCAATGGAAGATGAATGCATGGAACGGTGTGCTTCATTATTGTATCCCTCATTTATAATTAATATATGGTCTACTATACTCTCTTTGTGTTGTTATACTTTTGCTAATTGTAATTTTTCGCATGCTATAGTAGTCATCTATTGATTTTTTCGTTATAGTTGCTTCAACCTCTACAATGTGTGTGTTTGTCAGGGGCTGGGATCAATTTGAAGCCAATGAAAGACTGTTTGGAGTTAAAATAGGCACATTTGATGAGGACCTTTATACGACAAAGCTTGCGAGAGGTCCTCAGATGAGTGAGTTGGAAAAAGAAGCTCTAAGAATAGCTAGAGAAATTGAGGGTGAGGATACACGTGATCTTCATCTAGCAGAGGTTGGGGTAATTGCTTTCTTTATAGAGAGCCCTTGATTTCTTGGTGATTCTTCTCTACTTCTTTCGTTCTAATTTTAGTTGCATTGTTTGGAATTTTTTTTTCATAGGAGAGAGGTATTCAACTTCATGCGAACCTAGAAGCTGATGAAGAAACCAAATTTTCCGCAGTTGTCAGAGAGGTTGATGATAGCGGCTATGACGACTTTGAGGACATTTTATTCGATTCACGTAATGATGAAACATTTCATGGTATATCTGATGCTATGGGCAAGTCATCTACTGACATGAACCGAAGGAAAATGAATGATGTTGCACAAGTTTCTTCAAGATCTTCCTCCATGGTACAAGTTTGTTCACCTGCATTCGTTATTCTGTCTAAGAATTGTTCTTTTGCAGTATTGGGCCTTTTTCCTTCTGTAAGTGATTGTTGGTTCTGTTTCACAGTTTGTATAATTTGTAATTTCTTATATGAAATCCAAGGCATTAACTTAAGATATGGATGAGACAGGAAGTCTACTGTCATATTAGTCAAATATCTCAAGCTAGTTAGAAAAAATTTTAATTTCTTAGTGTGTACTAGTGCTGGTAAATATGAGAGTTATCCACATCTTAGACCAAACACTTTCAGAGTGAATCATGTGTTTTAAGAGCCTGTAAATAATACTTTAGCTTCTGTGTACTTGATTATAGTAAATCAGAAGCTAATTATATGACGTGTTTTAGTATTTCTATGCTTATCTTGTCCATAGGGTGAAGTGCAATCTTCCCTGTTAAGTACCAGCAGGGATGTCTATCAGACTTGTTATGATGATCATTCGAACCAGTCATCAGCTGAAGTTGTCCCTAAAGGTGCCTCTATCTTAAACAGGTTTGTTATAATCATTCCTTTCTACCATGGTGATACTTTTTATCCCTCGGGCTGTAAAATCTATTTTCTGGTACCTCGACTAGTAGTTTTTAAAAGAAAATGTTAGCATTGTTAGTAATCTCATTTATCATCTCTCTTACTGAAATTAACTTTTTAGGGGACTCAAAGGCCTGTTTAGTGAGAATACTGGAGCAAGTTGCAATAAGGAGGATACGAGAAATCAAATGGTTGGCTAATCTCTGACTTCCATAATGCTTATTGTTTTCATTTTAACTTATTATTGATGTTGTGTACTTTTTCTTGGAAAACTTTCTTATGGTTGGCATTCCTTGTTTCATGTAGATAGCTGAAGAGGCTCAAACGTCTGTATTGGAAGGTGAGTATGTCTTGTGAGCTGGAGTAGTCAAACATTTCATGTGAACTCCTGCGGATAGAAGTTTTTAATTATTTCCCTTGCATTGAAAATAGTGGACGCTTAGCCAACAATATTTGCATTTGTCGTTTATTCGGCTAATTCATCTCTGTAAAACAACTACACCTCAGTTCCAAACAATTTATGTCGGCTATCTCTGTGAATGAGCAGGAAAAATATATTTTCGTAATATATAGACCTTTTGCCTTGTTTCATTTATTATTTGCAGTATCAGCACTATAGCAAAAGAAAAATTATCACAAGTAACAATTTTATTTATTTATTTATTTATTTTTGGGGGGTTTGGTTTATAAAGATGCTATTTCCTGAAACTGAATGTATCAATTCATCTTTGTGTACTTTCAATTCATGGCTAGATTGTTTTCTCCAGTAGCCTCTTTAATACTCTCGAACTAGAAATTTCTTAATAATTTAATGTGTCAGTAGGTGATGGCACAATTAGTTCCTAGTCAATTGACCTCTCTGAGCTTTGGAGATATTAGCTTGTAATTTTATGCTAAGGTACTAAGAGGAGCTAGTATGGCCCTAACTAAACTTTTGAGAGAATTTAGTTGAGATGGTTTTTCAAGATGCTAAGGTATACACAGGCATAAAAGCAAGCAGATACATTGTTGCAGATAAAGGAAACAGGACTTTTAGCTTTTAAAAGAAATGGAATAGAAAATTATACTATTAAACTTTCTCAAAATGCTAATCTAAGCCAACACGAAACTGGAGGTTTTCCTTTTTTATCAGGGAAAAAATGGAGGTTATTTTTGCAACAGAAGTATTGAAGTTACCTCTAAACATGATACATTAAAATATTCTTCATTAAAAAAAAAATACATGATACCTTAAGATCATTTATTTAAGCATAGAAGAGAGTAATCACTTGTAAATTAAGTAAAAGAGAACATTTAACTTATTAAAAGGAAAACAAGAAATCTCTAATATTAAAAATTTCTTGAAATGGCTCTTGTGAGGCTATGGTAAGTGAAAGTGTTAAAAGTGGGTGGGGTAGACCTAAAATCACATGGAAGGAAGTTATCTCAAAAGACCTACAGATGTTTGGTTATCAATGCAGACTTAGCTTAAAGATAGGGCACAATGGAGGAGAAAGGTCCATATTGGTGATAGTTACTTGTTGAAGATAGGTTTTATTCTTGTTAGAGAACGTTTGTTAAGTAACAATGACAACAAGAACAAACCTACTATAATCCCACAGGTGGGATCTGGGAGGAGAGAGTAGTATGTACTCAGACCTTATCCCTATCTTGTGATAGCAGAGAAGTTGTTTTTGATAGACACTCGGCTCAAGGAGAGATGAAAAAAAGGCAGTAATAACAAAGATTAACAATATCAACATATTAAGATAAACAAAGCAAAAGAAACAATCAGGTAGTACTATAGATCTAAGAATAAGCAAAAGTAAAAATAATTCTCCTGGTACAGAAAAGAAATACGCTTGACAACCTACTGATCCTCTACCCTAATTCTCGACCTCCACACTCTTCTATCAAAGGTCGTGTTCTTGGTTAGCTGAAGTTAGCAACTTGAAGAAATGGAATTCATACAGCCGACCTCAAATTGTTTAGGGGACTGAGGTGTAGTCGTTGTTAAGTTGTGCAAGGAAAACAAGTTGTTCAGCGTATGGAATTGCAAGTTTTGCTGCAGAAGTGGTGAATCCTGTAAAACATGATTTTTTATTTTTTTTTTGAAATCTGGTAATTTGTATTCTTCAGCTTTAAGGTTAAGCTGGCAACCTCCAAAAAGGTATCCACATCAAACTATGCATCTAGACTAATTACAGAGAGCCTAAAAATTCTACTTGTTGGATATCATCTTCTACATTTGCTAGTTTATACCAAAAATGAAGATTTGCAATGCAGTTCCACTTAACCTTCTACATAGTATTACATATTCCCTCAAAACATCTTCCATTCCTTTCCTTCCAGATTGTCCACCAAATACATGGTGGAATTGCTCTCCACCATCTCTTGTGGGACTTGCTTCCCCCTCTTCTAATCCAACAACTTAGGAGATCTGTTGTGTGTTCTGCGATGCTCTAGTTGTTGCCTGTGAGGCTGAGAACCATTGACCACAACTGTGCTGACACTTTACAGTGTAAGAACTGGTGGTTATTTGTTTCTGCAGTCTCATTGCATAGAAAACATCTGGAGACAAGAGGTATTCTCCTTCTCTGAATCACTTCATGTGTAAGGCATGGTCTTCTGACCACTAGCCAAGTGAAGCATCTAATTTTGGTTGGGGTCAAGCTTTCCCACACCTTTGACCACGGGCCTGCTCTACCTCCTGGTTGCCCTGTAGCTTCCTATCTATAAATTCTTTTGACTGAAAATCTCGATCACTGTTGTGTCTCCAGAAGATTGCATCTGGGATTGTTGAGGTGCCCTCAAACTTTTTAATTGCCTTCAGAAGACCAGCCACCCTATCAATCTCCCAATCATTCAAATTCTTTCTGAAGTAGATATTCCACCCTTGAGGGGTCCAGGAATCTGTCATTGTGGCTTCAAGGTTGGTGCATATACAAAATAATTAGGAAAAGAATACATCATGCTTCCTGTCCACTCAAGAATCCTTTTCGAAAAATGTCTTTGTTTCATCCCCCACATTGTGGGTAATGTACTTGCTGAGACCAGGCCAAAAAATTTTGATGGCCTTCCAGACCT
>JACEIK010000089.1:110656-127677 GCA_018107945.1 Datura stramonium | reverse complement strand
TTTATTTTAACACTTATTAAAACATATTTAAATACACTTTTATAGTTTTATAACATTTGAGTAAGATAAAAAAAATACTTTTAAGTATTTGTTGTTAAGCGAAAAGATGATAAATAAATTAGAATTTCTATGAGTCCAAACAGGTTCTAATAATTAAAAGTAGCATTTTTTATTTATTAAGAGTAAAAATTTATTTATTACTTGGAGTTGAGAGTCGAATGAGTAACATAATGATTTGAAATATTAGGAGTTGACAATATTTAGTACACGAGAGGAGTCGCTAATATTGAGAGGTGAAGCTTTGAAGTTGGCTCCTAAAATTTAGAGTACTGTATCCCATATCAAAAAAACCAACTTTGTTGTTCGTTCATATCAATTTTTCATATATTTTTTTCAATTAACATCTGTTTTCTTTAGGCCAAACCAAGCGGCTGCCGGTGCCGCTAGTGCTGCTGGTTCTGGTACCGGCGAGGCGGATATAGAGCGGTTCAATGGGTTCAATAGAATGCAATGCTTCGGCTCCATTCATATGTACACAAGCCAAGAAAAACTAATGCTTGTGTAAATATATACACATTATATTCATTCGGAACGTAGCTAGGATTATAAATCCTAGATTCGGAGGAATTATTTAAAAGAGCATGCCAAAGACTGGTAGCACGGTGGCTGTGGCCATAGACAGAGACAAGAACAGCCAACATGCTGTGCGTTGGGCGGTTGATAACCTCCCTGTAAAGAAGAATGGTCAAATCCTCCTAATCCACGTTCATCTTCATGACGAAAATCTCCACTCCCGTGAGAATTATGGCTCAATTTTTTTAAAAAAAAAATTCTTTTAGGGCAACTATGTGAATTCTATGTAATTTTTTTGATCATTTCTGTGTTGATAGTCAACCTGCTGCAACCCTAATTTATCCGGGTTTTGCTAAGCTCACTTGTAAGAAATTGATTTGAGGCAGATTTTTTTTTAAAGAAAAGAGGAATAATGCCTTCAAGTTTGATGTATAAATCTAATGTTAACGACAACATCTTTTTTTTTTCTCTGTTTTAACACTTGGCATTTATGTTCATCTTTTCATGCATTGCAGATAGCATGGTTGCTAATAATTCTCCCACAATGGCTGAAATGCAGCAGTTCTTCCTTCCTTATCGTGGAATTTGTGCTCGAAAAGGGGTAATAACCTTGCAATCAATCACCTATTCTCTTTAAAAAAAGATCTAATTGGTCTCCTTTAAGCAGTGTTGTTGATGTTTCAGTTCAATTTGTGGGGATTATGAAAGGAAAGACAAAAGGGTAACAGAGGATCTGATGTTTAAAGTAGTAATTGGATTGAAAATGTTGTGTTTGGTTTGATTTTGAGATTTTTCTATTTCTTGAGAGCAATTAGTATGATATTCTGGCTTTAGTTAAAGTCTGTGAGGAAAAAAGTGAATACTAAACAGTGTTGAGGATCCACAAATCTTGGAAATCACAAGGTTGTAACTTACATGATATTAGAATTTATGCAGTTGTGAGCATTCTGAGATTACTTTGATCATTCCAGATTCAGGCAACGGAAGTGATTCTCCAGGACACTGACGTTGCACAAGCACTAACCGAGTATATCACTCAGAAGTTCATCACCACCATCGTCCTTGGTGTTTCAACCCGGAATGCCCTAACAAGGTACTATTAGTTTCCATGCCCTTAGTTGTGTTTTGGGAGTCCAGAGCATGTTAAGCAGGAAACTTAAGCTCCTTTTTCTTTGGTTTTCGAGCATAGAGCCTAAGAGTGCTTTACCATAAGGAATGGGCTTGTCGAGTTATGGAGCTCTTATAAAATTGACTCATAGGTTCTTTTAGAGCATCAAGTACTTGGTTTTTCTTTGTAGTTAACAAAGAGTTCTAATTCTCGTCTTTCTATGTCAGAGCATTTAAAATTCAAGATGTGCCAAGCTCTTTATCCAGATCTGTGCCTGAATTCTGCTCAATCTATGCCATATCAAGGGGAAAAGGTCTAAAACTTAAGTCAGCAAGTCAACCTGCCACTCCTAGCAGTAAAGCAAGCTCCAGCCAATCATCTCAAGCAGGATCCTCACATGATTCCCCAGTTTCTCAAGCTCTTATGCCGTAAGTCTATCCTCAAAACCTCCCATGGTTGATGAAAGTAAGGTTCATCATGGTTCTAAGCTACTGTATAGAGGATAAGACTTTATATTTTTCTTTCATGTATGTCATAACGTCTTATTTCGTGATTTTAAGTCACTACATCTTACACAATTTTTAGCCAGGAAAGTTGGGGAAATATTGGGACCTTTGAGTCTATTGATGCTGGCAGCCAGAGCGTATCTTCTGATAGCAGCTGTGCCTCGGATGGGCATCCTGCAAGCCAGAATACTTCACCCAACTACAGCAGTGCCAGTGAGCATACATCAAAGGCATTGTCGGACAGACAACACAACAACAGGATTCCTTCACCAGATCAATCTGTCAACAGTATCAATGAACTAATTAATAAGATTCAACTAACGAGGCAGCCAGCCAGCAAGAATCTTACTCCTATGCCATCGGCGGGCGCTGGTGGTCATTTGAGTGAATGGGCACCACCAGCAGAGCTCGCTGGAAGCAGTGAAAATTCCTCCCAGGATACTGTGAATTCAGATAAATATTTTACTCAAATACTACATGATAGACACCTTGGTAGCCTAATAGCTCCATCCCACCACACAGTCAATAACCTAAATCTTCGTCTGCACACTAAAGAGAGTTCATTCTACTCTACATCTGGTTCGAGTAATCTTTCTGGATCCTCAAGTTACCGGTTCTCTGATATGTCTTTTGAGCATTCAGACTCTTCTCACAACGTTTCAGATGCTTCTAGGTGTTCCATCTCCTCCCAAAATGCAGTAAGTTCAAATATGCTCACCTGATTTGGAAAAGTTGAACCGACATAAACCTTGGATTCACAAACCATTTTGGCTGTTGCAGATCACTTGTTTTTACACTATTTATTACATCAGCAAACATCTAAGGCTATTATGTTGTCTACTTTTTTCTTTGTAGGAAATCCACGAGCAACTATTCTACTAAACTCTGTCCAAATGGGCATGCATAGCTAGGAGATAGTTGTGCAGTGGACAATCAAGTCACAATACCAATAAAAATTTTAACCTCTTTTCTGTTTTCCTTCGTAAGGATCATCAGACTGATTAGATAACAGCATCAGTACTAAGTTTTTTTCTATGGGAGTAAAACTTCTATGTTTTTTGAAATCTATACAGGAAACCAATATGGCCAGTCTAGTTGTGGATTGAATCTTATGGCTTATCTATTTTACTCATTGTCACAAGATAATTAAGTTTTACGTGTCCTTAGCTTATCTAGAAACTGCACATAACGTGACCTGAAAGATTGTTGCTAACACAGATCAACTGGCTAGTCTTACCTCATATTTACATGCATTGCAGGCGGAGTTGGAGGAGGAAATGAAAAGGCTAAAATTCGAAATGAAGAAAACCCTGGATATGTACAATGAAACTTGTAGACGACAGGTCAGAGTTTAGCAGTCGCATGTATTTTTTCAGCACCTGAATTATTCATTTTCATTACTCTAAATAAATTATACGTTTATACTACATCCATGCAACTTACTGTCAATATTTTTAAGGCAAGAGATATTGATCATTCGAAGTCAAAAGAGGCATGCAACTTGGAAGAAGCCAAGGAGGTCCGAGAGGCTTCACACGCTATGTTGGAAAAGGAGAAGCAAAAGTGCAAAGCTGCTTTAGAAGTAGCGCGGATGGCACAACACATAGCAGAATTGGAATCTAAGAAGCGAAAGTTTGTAGAAAGGAAATTCCGGCATGAAGCAGAAGAGAATAAGAAAGCACAAGATGCATTTGCCCGCAGTGTGATTTTCTATAGGACATACTCAACTGATGAAATTGAAGCTGCAACAAATTACTTCTCCGATTCAAAGAAGATTGGTGAAGGCGGATATGGTCCTGTGTACGAAGGCTATCTGGATCACACTGCAGTTGCTATTAAAGTTTTAAGGTCGGACATCTCACAGGGACAAACACAGTTTCAGAAAGAGGTACTTTTTCCATGTTTACAGATTACACAGATGTTTAGGGAAATCCAATACAGTTAGGTTACTATTTTTATTGCAGATTGAAGTTCTAAACCGCTTGAGACATCCAAATGTGGTTCTCCTCTTGGGAGTATGTCCGGAGTATGGTTGCCTTGTCTATGAATATATGGAGAATGGAAGCTTAGAGGATAGGTTGTTCTGCAAGAACAGAAGTCCTCCTATGCCATGGCCTGCTCGTTTCAGGATAGCTGCGGAGATTGCTGCTGCTCTTCACTTCTTTCACCGAACAAAACCAGAACCCATCGTGCATCGGGACCTCAAACCTGCTAATATTCTCTTAGATGCTAACTACAAAAGTAAGATTAGTGATGTCGGCCTAGCCAGATTGGTTCCAGCGTCTGTCTCGGGCAGTGCCACTCAGTTTCTCATGACATCAGCTGCTGGGACATTTTGCTATATTGACCCAGAATATCAACAGACTGGGATGCTGAATCCGAAATCAGATATTTACTCTTTGGGAATCATGTTATTACAAATAATTACAGCAAGACCTCCAATGGGTTTGGCGCACCATGTTGAGAGGTCGATTGAAAAAGGAAAATTTGATGATATACTAGATCCATCAGTGAATGATTGGCCCTTGGAGGAGGCTCTATCCTTTGCTAAATTGGCTCTGAAATGTTGCGAGCTCAGGCGGAAGGACAGGCCAGACCTTGGTTCAGTCATATTGCCTGAATTGGAACGACTAAAAGACATTGCATTAGACTACAGACCCAGAGGTCGGTTTAGTTTACATCCCTCAAGTTCAGAAGAAAGCTTAGCAGTGGGTGAGGTATGTTACCTACACTAAGCTTCGTTTTATGTTCAAGGACATTAATATAATATGCATTCAATGCGGTCCAGCATAGCGGAAGCTCAGGTGCAGGTGCACCGGGCTGTCCTTTTTAATCAAATAGAAATTACATTTACTTGAGTTGTTATGTCCTTTTACCTATCAGGAAGTAAGAAGCAGCATTTCTGACGGTCAATCAGATAAAGCAGCATAACTGCACTAGTACCTAAATTACAAGGTAATGATTACCAGAAGCCTTCAGTAGTTACTTTCAAAATAGTTTCTGAAAAATCTCCCCCTTCTATAACCCAGCCTTGACTGGGGTTTAGGATTATATACCATTAATTATTTTCAAATCTGTTAACTTCTCAACTTTGATGCCATTCAGGTGATACCCGCTCGTCTCTACCTCAGTTTTCAAACATATTTTGGCCTCTCCTGTCCAGAAAAATTGTGAATACTAAATGTACAGAGATACAATATATAGTCACCACCACAGCGCCCCATTGTAATTATGGAAACAGAAAAATACTGCTATACTTTTTTTTTAAAATTCAAGTGAATGTCAACGTACATGTAATTCTTGTACAAAAACTGATATTCAAATGAAATCTTTTGTCTTTTTTATGAATCTTGTCAATGAAACTGTGGAAAGAGAACCTGAACGGACATGCTTTTAGTTTTTCCAGAACGTTAATTGCCTTTTACAGACATGGAAAAACTAAACCAAGGCGCAGTTGTGGCAAAGAAACTGCATTGCAGGTATGTGTATGTCGAACTTACATCTGAGGAATTGGTTCTGTTACTTGACTTTAGGTGTTAAAGCAAAGTATATTCTCTTTATCAATGGCGGCTCAGGTATGAACGTGACCCCCCTCAGGTATCGCTGATTAACGTCTTAAGGCATTGGAAGGTCAAAATTATAATGCAAATCAGCTATTATTGATCCGCAATTATATTCAGGAGGTGTTGGAACACTACCAAACACACTAACTATTTACTATTATCAACTCGAGCACTTCCATTCATACACATAATTGTTTATTTATAAAGTCAGTTTCTAACACCAAAAAGTACTATAACTTTTCCTCTTTAATGCACATTTTCGTGCAAACTAAAGTAAAATGGACATCCCATGCTAAAAAAGTATTTATTGCTAGTAATTAATTTTAGAAAGTTGCAGCTAAAGGATCATAAAGGAGTAAAATCTTAAAGATTGCAAAAAGTATTATACATTCTAAGCAACACAAGTATCCGCTAAATTCTTACTAATCTTAATTGCTTTATTTATTTATTTTAAAAATCTTTTTCTATTTAATAATTATTTTTTAATTATGGCAATATATAACATATCA
This sequence comes from Datura stramonium, assembly GCA_018107945.1. NCBI lineage: Eukaryota > Viridiplantae > Streptophyta > Magnoliopsida > Solanales > Solanaceae > Datura > Datura stramonium. The sequence continues at coordinate 121,418 of JACEIK010000089.1, read as the reverse complement.
AAATTAAAAAATTATTTTAAAAATATTTTGATAAAATTTTTCACAGTCCAATTTGGACTACATATTACACCAATTTTTAAAGGGCTGAAATGAATTGAGCATATAAATAAACGGGTCAATAATCAACATAAATTTAAACGAATTATATTTGCATGAGCTAATTTTATCACCTCCGTGGATCTAAAAGAATAAGATTTTTACTTGGTCAATTCAAACTAGTTGTTGCTTAATGAGACTCCTAACTTAAAAACAAAACCGATTTCTATATTATAATACTAATGGTTTCAAAGCTCTCTATCCTATTAACACGAGAATAGTTGAATATATAACCATAATGACTAACATGTCGGCTTTGTATGCCCAACTAAAATAAGAAAGTCTACTTTAGAGAAAATGAAGTATTTAGCCAAACTTTCAAGAAAAAAATAGAGTGCTTTTGAGCAGTAATAAAAGGTGTTTTTCAAAAGTTAAAAAGATACTTTTCCCCCAAAATGTCAAACATAAATTGTTGCTTTAAATTCGCAAAAATGACTTATAAATACATAAATTGAAAAGCACTTTTAACAAAAACACTTGAGCCGATATTAAAAGTTGGACCAAACATGCCATAAAGATTGCATTGTTAACAGAATATCTGGCTAGTTATCCCCACAAGTGCCTTTTTTCCTAACGGAAAGGGAGCATAACTTGGCGGGAACTTGTTTGCTACTCGAAATAGATAAAATATATTACTTCTTGGGTGTATTTCACGGGATAAAAGAGACCTGCCACCAGATTCTTCTTATAAGACCAGCCATTATTGTAGTCTGAATATTATTTAATTGATTTGAAGATGCCAAAAGGAATAAAAATCAAGCAAAGAAAAGATTCTGGAGTAGTGCAAAAGATGGCAATTAATAAGAAACAAGGTAAAAGAGAACAAATTCTTTATCCATAGTTGTGAATATTTAAGATCTTGGGACCAAACATGGATGAACCATGGAAGATCAGACATGATAAAGTACAGTCAATTTAAGCGCAAAGACTATGTTCAGAAGCTTCACACTGGCGCCTTAATCTATTCATGGATGCAAACAAAGCTTAACAGCACAGTTAAGGAGGCTCACAGATGAGACACATTACCAAAACTGCTTCTCAGGCAGGAATAATCCCCCGAGCACAAACTACAACAGTACAAGCCCTAGTTCTGATGGCCTTAAAACATGCTTTATTCTGTAGTTGTAGAGATAGTAGTGAAGTTTCCCGTCACCAGGGCCAAACTTTAGTTCCTTCAAGAAAGTTTCGTTATGCATAACATCTAAAGCGTTGAAAACATCAAAGTCCTTTCTCTTTGCCACAATGAGAGCATCATTCATCAACTGAATCCATGGAGTTTTAGTTGAAACATTGTAATAAGAATAAGCAGCCTTCAGAGTGGAATAATTCTGATTACCAAGAATTGATGAAGGGAGGGTGTAAAAACTGCAGAAGTCAGTGATTTCATGAGTCTCGGGGCTTTCAACCAGAAAGCTGTCAACAACATCCTCCTTTGGCAGAAGCCAGTGCTCGACATCGTTTTCATCAAAATCAGGTGCAACCACAAACTGCTTCAAGTAATTCCTAAGCAACCGAGTAACAGCAGGAACATCATGGAGCTCCATCTTTCTGAACCCAGGTGTGATGGTATGATCAGGTAACTTGTAAAGTTTTATTGTGCGGCTCATTGTCATCCTCGCGCCAAGCCTAGAAAACCCGACATCAATAAGCTTCTTTGGATTCAAAGATCTATGCCAATATTGACATGTTGATACAGGTGTTGGAAGGACCACCCCAGCTGTATAAGCAGCTTGCCAAATGTTTTCCAAGTGAACTCTCCTTGTGACCTCCTTTATCATGACAGGAGCAAGTCTCTTTGATCTAAGCTTCTTATGAACACATAGAAAGTTGATCTCTGCCATGACCACAACAGTATCTCTAGCGCGTATCTTTGCAGGTACCCCTGTAATAAAAGCAACCAATTTTTTTGAGGTCTTCACTCTGACTCCAATGTGCCAGCTCTTATAGTAACCTGGAGGATGTAGTGCCCATCGAAGAAATTCCTTTGAGTAATTGAACCTAAACATGTTCTCATCATCTTCAACATAATTGTTTGTTAGCAGAACATAGACCTCATTACACATATCTTCTGAGTCCAAATCACAGGTGGTCCACTCATATGGACTAGGAAGATTGTAAGGCTCCTGCTTAACTTCAGCTAAGGGTGTTGGAGGTTCAATAGGACCTTCAGGCAAGCTTGCATCTCCAAGATCCTTAAACTGGCCCACTGGTTGGGTCTCCCAAAACTTATGCCTCTTTGCCAGTGAGAGAGATTCTTGCACCTTTCGTGCTAAGGAATCAATTGATACCTCATTACCACTCTCTGAAGATAAGTTATTATCAGAAGAGAGGTTATGGTTCTCAGTTGCCTTACTGTCGTCAGCCATTTTACCAACTTCAGTATATTATTTTCTGCCATAACATAATCAATCAAAAGTCCACCACTAAGCATAAAACATAAGAAACATGGAGATCATATTAGCAACTATATAAGTGATTTACAGCACATTTACAGCACACGTGCTGGCAGAGTCCAAGTCCACATGTCCAAACCCATTTCGCAGAGAGCCCACTACTTCTTTGTGAAATGGGCCCAGACCTACTATGTGTGTAAGTAAAAATTTCAACTATATACGTATATAGTCCGAGCTGAAGGCAGTGGGTATGTCCATGTGCGCAACATCTTGTACTTGCTATTGGAGATGAATAAGACACATGCTGACAAACACTACTTGAGTTATACGTGTTCCATGTGAGTTTGCATACAAATGTATCAGCCTATCTAAATGCCACACTAATGGATGTATTTACAACAACACCATGATAAGGTTCATATACAATGTAATCCCACAAGTGGAGCCTGGGGAAGGTGATATGTTTCTGATAAACCCTTGGCTCAAGTAGAGCATATAAAATCAAGTGTGAAAAGGAAAACACAGTAGTGAAGCAGTCATGTTGAACATAAAATAGTAGCAACAACACAAAATACAGCAATCGAAACAAAGAAAATAATAGGAAATGATAGAATCAAAGAACAATAGTATGTAAGTAATGCTAACATACTGATAAGGGAGATTAGACAACACTTGACTACCTAATAACCTTCTATCCTAATTGTAGACCTTCATATCTTCCTATCTAGAGTAATGTCCTCAATAAACTGCAAGTATGTCATCTCCTTTCTAATCACATCCCTCAATACTTCTTCGGCCTACCTGCACCTCTCCTCATACTAGCCATAGCCTGACCTTATTTGAACAGGGCATTTGCGCATGTCCCAACCATCTGTCTGACCTTTCTCATCTTATCCACCACGGGGTCAGTACCATCTTGTACACTTCCTCTTCAAACTAATGGATGTATGTATTTACTAAAATATCAAATCAAATTTTAGGTTTCCCGAAGAATCTGAGAGTAAAATGAGCTCAATTATAACTATTGATGAGAATAGCATGATAGCAAGCTGTTTTCCAGCTGAATTCCACATTTTCAATAGAAGCCTGATAAAGCATCAAATTTTCACTATTTTTATCCCCATCAGCTTTTACGTAAACCAATAGAGAAAATTTGAAAACAAAAAACAAAAATAAAAAATAAAAAAATCAAAATTTCACCATTGGATTACGATTACTCACGCTAACAAACAGTGATGCAAACTTGAGCAGCGTCTAATGGTAGCATGAAGGTTTGAAACAGTAGTAAACATTCAGTTCCATAAGATCTAAATCATATAACAAACCAATTTTCTCCACAAACAAAACAAAAGGAGAAAAAAAAAAGAATCAATGCTAAAATATAATAGAAATTGAGAATCAAACCTTGCGAACGGTTTGCGGTACAGTACGGTGACCGAGATCTAAGGTTTCAGAAACTGAATAACAAAAATGATTGAGAGCACCTGAGAGGGCAAAGAATATTGATTAGGTCTCCTAGAGAGAGACACACACTCTACTAAGCATTGGAACCAACGAAGGAATATGAAACTATCAATGGGCCTTAGATTCCCTTATTGGTAACTCATTTGGGACCATCTTATTTCCTATTGGGCTTAGTCCAATATTCCACTTTGGACTGGATACATTTGCATTCAGATCATTTGCACTTTCGGCCTATTTTGTGATAATATCCCAAATAAATATATTTTTTTGCAAAACATAAATTTATATTTTCTTTTGTTGATCATAATATTTCACAAGTTATGTCCGGCATGACTTTTGTCATTAAAGAACCACTAGGCATAAGTTCAATTGCTAAAGGGCAAAAATTAAAGACTAGTTATTTGAAGAGTAAAAATTAAAGATGAGTCCATTTGAAAGAATTTCATGAAATTTCATCCTCGAATTCCGTTAGGGTCATTCACACGGATGCTCATATTAGGTGGTTTTTAATTTTTTTCTCAAATTAGTGTTCTTTAATTTTTATTCTTCAGCATTTTAGTAATAAAAAAAGGCCGAAAATACTCTTGACATTGAAAAAATATCACAAGGCACAAGTTATGCTAAACGAGGCAAAACAAAAATTGTAAAGTAAAATTCATAAGACACAAGTTGTATCGTACAAGCATAAGTTCAGTCGCAAAACATTATGCCTTAAGAAGTTCATAACCCACAAGTTATGCGTCACCCGGCGAAAAAAAATTCTCAAAGCACAAGTAATTATGTCCAGAAGTGAAACCCAAATTTAAAACTTGTGGGTTCTAGAGCATACTAATGAAAAAGGAAGAAACAAATGATGTAGGTGGGTTTCAAACCCACAACATGGATACCACAGAACTATCTGCACGTTATTGTTTAGTGCGTTCGCACAAAAATATTATTTTTTTTTTTAATTTTTTAGTAAATATATAGAGTAAACGCAAATACTGGGGTCGTTCGAACTCCGCTGTAATAATATAGCTCTGCCCCTGATTATGTCTTACAAGACATAAGTTCAGTTTCAAAACTCACAAAGTTATACCTTTTTGATATTCTAACTTATGTTGTATTTTAGCTCACAAATTTTAGAAGAAGGGGCAAAAATTAAAGGGTCATTCGTACAAATACTCTTATTTTGAGGTAATTTTTAAACTTTACCCTTAGACATTTCAAATAACGAAAAAAGTGATTAAAAAATGCCCCTAACAGCCCCCCCAAAAAAGCGCAAGACAAAATAGAAATTCACAAGGCGTACGTTTTGGCACAAATTATATCTCAGGGCATAAGTTTACCCAAATTATGCCTCAGGGTATAAGTTCAATAGCATGAATCTATGTCTTGGAGCGTAAGTTTAGTTTTGGAAAATATGTCTTAAGAAATTCATACACTAAACTTACGCCTTAGCATAACTTGTGCCTTGAAGCACAAGTTCAGTAGCATGAACTTGTACCTTGAAGGGCTAATCTGTGTCTGACAATTTTTTTTTAAAATATTAAAAGTAAGAGTTTGTCTTACAAATTAAATAACACTTAACTTATAGATAACAATAGAGGGAGCTTAGTTTTTTTTTTTCAATACTAAGGGAAACAATAGAAATAATCTCGACACTATTATTTTCTCTGATGAAGAAATAACTTATTCCACTACTAATTACTAATTTTGATATATTTTATACCAAAATTAATAACCAAATAAAAAAATAAAACAATACTAAATTTTTTCATCTAAAGAATTATCTATATTTATCTATCATATCAAACGATCCAATAGATTTAAGGGTCCGTTTAGCCATGTGAGATGAAATTATGATTTGAAATCATGATATGCATGAGATGAAGTTAGAAGTTTTGTATGGACATAAAATTTGAGAGTTTTAAATTGTATTTTTTCTTTATGAACATAAGAACCCCATAAGTTGTAAAAATTATTCAGATTACCCAAATTCTTATACAATCTTATCAAATAAGTAAAAGCTCATAATAAAATATAATACTCTATCACAAAGTCATTCTAAGAAAATATAATTTAAAAATCGAACTTTAGTTCAATAAAAAATAAAATTAAACATGAGTTGTAGTGTACTACTCTTTAATATAATCCTCCCACATAGTAAATGGTTGACAAACTATTATGTCTAATATAATAGTTGCCAAAGGTTTACATTTATTAAATAAAGTTGGTATATATAAAATAGTGGACTTTTTTTTTACAAAATATAAACTTGTGGGTTAAATTTTGCATTTGGAAAATCTCATTTCATGATTTGAAATCCCAAATCAAACTTTTTGAAGAATTTGAGATTTCATCGCATGTCCAAACGCTGATTTTATCTTATAATTTCAAATCGTAAGAAAGAAATTATAAAATAAAATATTGACAAGACAAAAGCTCATATAATTAATTAGCTGAAGTAGTAAATAAATACCAATTCTACTACATGGAAAAAAGAGATGAATAGGAAAAACAATGGAAGTGCATGAAATGACTTGATTAGTTTACACCTGTCCTGAGACCCGTTTTATATGCTGCTCGAAAGACCTTTGCCTCATCTTCATACTTGTCTAACAACCAAACATAAACAAAACATTGTTTCATTTTAGCTGATTCTCAGTTTCAATACAGCCGCTTGCTATTGCCCTCGACATTGTACTGATCAGTACGTACATTTTAGTTTCTCTGTCTTTTTATTCCACATGTAATTACTTATACTTACACTTACTTACCCCACTAATTTATTTGTTTGTTTCTCTGTTTTTAATATTAATTGCGAATTTCTATAATTTAATCATGGGATCTTATAATTTGGTTGGCTTTTGGAAGAATCATTAGTTGTAGGAATGAAGAAATGTAGTTATTTATCCGAATTGAGTGAGATCTGTAGTTTCAGGTTCACAAAGAGTAATTATGAGGCCAATGGCCTGTTATTAGTAGTAATTTGTTGAGATCCATTAAATTAAATATACAGGAGGGATGTAAATCTGGAATCATTGGTTCGTGTTGCGCGTGCAAACAAAATGTTAAGTAGGGATTCAAACGAAACCAATAGCTTTTGCTTAGACCTCCTCAATAAAACAATCATTTCGAGATTCAATTTCTTTCTTTAATACAATATGGTCATTTATCTAGCATCTACTGTAGACTAGAGTATTATTATATGTATGGACATTTGCACTACTAGTATCTACTTACACATAAAATACATGGCAGTCATGGCACGCTTGGCACCAGATGGAGCTCAATTTGATGCTCGTCAATTTGATTCTAAGATGAACGATTTGTAAGTTATCATGGTATTTGTTGCACAGTATTATTTTAGTAGTTTTTTCCTTGAATCAATACAGTTTTTAATATTTGGTTGACTGTTAATGTTAAATGGCTGATAATTGCGCTTGCATGGTGCAGACTTGCCGCTGAGGGAAAAGATTTCTTTACTTCATATGACGAGGTTTATGACAGTTTTGATGCTATGGGTCTGCAAGAGAATCTTCTCAGGGGAATTTATGCTTATGGTACTATGTAAACCTTTTAAGTAATCGTTCTCGAGTTAAAGGAAGATTCTTCGGTTCTTTGTTTCTTTAAATGATCGGTAGTTTTAATGATACATCCTTCTGTTTTTCAGTAGGTTCTTGTTCAGAAGTACCATATAATTGAGACTTTTCTGTAAAAAAGATTAGATTTTGGTTTAAAATTCTTGATTTTGTCCCTGATTCCTAATGCTACTTTTTACTGCATGCAATCTTTTAAAGGTTTTGAGAAACCATCTGCAATTCAGCAAAGGGGTATAGTACCCTTCTGCAAGGGACTTGATGTAATTCAGCAAGCTCAATCTGGCACAGGGAAGACAGCTACTTTTTGTTCTGGAATTTTGCAGCAACTTGATTATGGTTTAGTTCAATGCCAATCATTGGTGTTGGCACCTACCCGGGAACTTGCACAGCAGATTGAGAAGGTAATGCGAGCACTTGGTGACTATCTTGGGGTTAAGGTTCATGCTTGTGTAGGTGGAACTAGTGTCAGGGAGGATCAACGTATTCTCACAGCTGGTGTTCATGTTGTTGTTGGCACCCCTGGACGTGTCTTCGACATGTTGCGAAGACAGTCTCTCCGTCCTGATTGTCTCAAAATGTTTGTGCTAGACGAAGCTGATGAAATGCTGTCACGTGGTTTTAAGGATCAGGTACTTCAACCTCTGCAATCAAATTGATGTTAACATGTTCTTGTACTCCGCTACCCAGTCATCTTATAAATCATTGTCGAGATTTGGCAATTGAGTTTAGTTACCATTTGTGCTATTGGCACTGACACTTAAGTACTCTTCACGTTACTTTAGTTCTTAAGGCCATTATATAACAACTCATCCTATTCAATTCGTTCCTTGATTTGTTGATTATGATGAGTAAAATACAGAGTTCATGATCCTTTTCCCTGAGATGATTTTATGCAGACTTTGGAAAAATTAGTAAGTTTGATTCTTTGTCCGTGTGTCTACTACTGGCAGATATATGATATTTTCCAGATGCTGCCTACCAAAGTTCAAGTCGGAGTGTTTTCTGCAACCATGCCACCAGAAGCCCTTGACATCACGAGAAAGTTCATGAATAAGCCCGTGAGAATCTTGGTTAAACGCGATGAATTGACACTTGAAGGTATCAAACAGTTCTATGTCAATGTTGATAAGGAGGAATGGAAGCTTGAGACACTCTGTGATCTATACGAGACACTTGCCATAACCCAGAGCGTTATCTTCGTGAACACCAGGCGCAAGGTCGATTGGTTAACTGACAAAATGCGAAGCCGTGATCACACGGTCTCAGCTACACATGGAGATATGGACCAGAACACTAGGGACATAATCATGCGCGAGTTTCGCTCTGGTTCTTCCCGTGTTCTAATCACAACTGATCTGTTGGCCCGTGGTATTGATGTACAACAAGTATCCCTTGTGATCAACTACGATCTCCCAACTCAGCCGGAGAATTATCTCCATCGTATTGGAAGAAGTGGGAGGTTTGGAAGGAAAGGAGTTGCAATCAACTTTGTGACATCAGACGACGAAAGAATGTTGTTTGATATTCAGAAATTTTACAATGTCATCATTGAAGAACTCCCCTCAAATGTTGCTGATCTCCTCTGAAAAACAGAGGTCAGTAAGAAGATAAATTTTCTGGGCTCGAGCTTTAGGCGAAAAAACTACCGTTCCAGCTTATACTATAGAATTTTTTTCACTACCATTACAATGTGACATTAATGCTGCTCCAAAATTTTGCAGAAAGTAGTAAGTTCTTGATTTTATTTTAGTTAATTTTGTGTTCAATTTTTTTTTTTTTTTTTTTTTTTTGCATGGAGACATGAATGTTTTTTTTCTTCTCCTTAATGAGAGTGTTTATTGATCCTTTTTTAGCTTGTGGAGTCTTGATTCTTTACACTATGGACAAGCATGCCTCTGAATAATCTGAAGAGCTTATAGCAACTCTAAGAAAAGTATTCCCTCTTCCAAAATTACGTGACATATTTCTATTTTAAGTTTGTCTTAAAAAATGTCACTTTTTCTTTTTTTATAATTAGAAACAGCAAAATTAAATGATGTCACATAAATTAGGACGGAGGAAGTAACATGTATCTTTGACAATTTTTCAAACTTTTGGTATGCAATTATTTACCAGAATGAGTGATGTCCCAGGCTTGCTTCGAGTATCACAATCATATCAACTAGTGATTGTAATTTATTGTGAAAATTTAGCCCTCTTACCCGTTGTCCCATATACAAAGTTTCATTTCTAATTTTTTTATTAAAGCTAAAATTTTCATTAGAAGAAAGAAAACAAATGATTCTTCGAATTGTCGGTTACACAATTTGCTTGACACATTTGAAATGTATTGCATACAACAAGTTGCAGCTCATTATCAATTCTTTGTTAGTACATGACAAGTTGGGTTTCGTTATTAAAGTATCTTTTTTTAAAATAATACTCCATTCGTTTCAAAATAATTTCACCCACTTTAGTGATCAATGGGCCACACATTTGGAGAGAGTTTATATAATTAAGAAAATACTACAGAATTATATCTTTTTAAAAATATTTATTAAGGATAAATGGGTAAAAAATATATTTTTTTTCTAGAAATAAGTACTCTCTCCCTTTTAAAATAAATGGTATTTTAGCGTTTTGATTTTGTTTCAAAATAAGTTGTGTTTTACATAATCAAGAAGACATTAACGATGTTCTTCTAATTTTACCCTTATTTAAATGGAGAGAGTGTTAGATAATCAATAAAATATTAAAGAGTTACATCTTATTCAAGAAATTTATTAGGAGTAAATGGGTAAAAACACATTTTTCTTTCTAGAAATGAGTAATTTTCTTAAGGGGTGTACATAAACTAAAAACACTATTTATTTTGAAACGAAAGAAGTAACTTTCTTATGAGGAATGTCTAAGCTAAAAACGCTATTTATTTTTAAAAATCCGGAGTAATAATAATTACTACATACCTAATAAAGGCACATATCAACATTAATTATAGGTGGCAACAACTTTACATGTGGAAACAAAGTTTCATGTGCAAAAGCATTAAATTAATGTCAGACCTGGTCAAACAAACTTCCATTTCTGATCAGCTGCTTATTCGAATTGGCATTTTCTGCATTTCTTTCAAATTAGACTGCTAAGAAGAAGTAAACAGATAACTATATAGACCAAAAGCTAATCTAACCCAAAAGCTATAATGAGATTAAGAGCTCATTTGGTTTAGTGGGAAAAATTAATTTCTAA
>JACEIK010000089.1:89872-101199 GCA_018107945.1 Datura stramonium | reverse complement strand
ACCTATCTTTTTTAAATATTTTTTTGGCATATTTTATTATTATATTATTATTTATTAAATCTTCTATCTACAATATCTCACTATTATTTTTATCACCAATTTCACTTAATCATATCATTGTAACTTTCTCACTATCAATATACAGTAATAGTATTATATTATTTATATCTATTGTCAGATATCGTTTTTGTTAGTTTTGTTCCATTTTATTAGTGTTAAGCCTAATTACTAATATTTTTTTTAAGTCAAAAGAAAAATAAAAAATCTTCATACTATATATACATATTTTTACTATTTGTATTATCTTTGTGGTTTTTTCCTTCAATTATACTACTTTTCAAATTATTTTTAATTTCTTTTATTTACACAATTTCAGATAGTTTACAAGGGAATTGGTCAATTACGATCCTGAAATTGAAAGATCGTTGCGATTTCATAGAAAAAAGCAAACATCGTCTCAAAGCAGACAAAATGGAGCATCAATTAGGAGATAACATCAATCCCGCGGAGATCTCACCACCAGTCCATGTAGAAGATTAGTTTAATAAAGTGGCACCACGACCAGCAAACAGAATCCCAAGGGATTATGCTAGATCAGACCACTTCAATTGTGAATCCAGTGTCAGAAAACTCCAGTAGCAGCTAACAACTTTGAAATCAGGACAGGCCTAATTCGAACAATTCAACAAACTAGTATCTTCACTGGAGATCCAATTGAAGATCCACACAATCATTTAATTAATTTTTTGGAACTTGTTGAAACTGCTAAGTATAATGGAGTACCTCTTGAAGCAATAAAGTTAAGGCTATTTCCTTTTTCTTTAAAAGGAGATGCCAAGACTTAATTGCGAAGTTTGGCTCAAGGGTCTATTACTACATGGGATCAAATGACTCAGAAACTTTTGAACAAATATGTTTCTCCTGCTAAAACAACAAAATTAAGGCAAGATATATCTAATTTCTTGCAAACTGATACTGAGTCAGTTTATCAATCTTGAAAAAAGATTAAAAGCAACGCTACGAAAATGTCCATGTCATGACATTCCCGAACATATGCAATTGTACATTTTTTTTAATCATGGTTTAAAATATTTTTCTAGAAATGTGATAGATGCAACTACATGAGGTTTCCATAATGGGAAAGACAACTGAAGAGACATTGCATTTGTTGAATGAAATTTTTGAAAATACTATCCAATGGCCGTAAATCAAGCAGATGCTTTAAATACACTAACACAATAAATTATTTCTTTGGCACAAAAATTTGAATCTTTTCAGGTAAATACACAACAACCAAGTCAGTCTAAGGCTTGTGACATGTGTGGAGGAAATCATGTGATTCATCAATGTCAAGCGACCAATCAGAATGATGAACGGGTCAATACCATCAGATACAAGTCATATCCTTTTTGGAAGTCTAATGGCACAAAAACATCCAGATTTTCAATGCAATCCACATGGTGTTGAAAACTCTCAGAGCTTTCAAAAGCAACAAGTACAACATCCACCTGGCTACTCGAATCAAAATCATGGGCAACCAAATTTCAGACCTTATTAGCAACAACCTCATATCAACAAAGGCCTCAACAAACTCATCCAAGTCTTGATGACCTTTTATACAAGTATATCAAGGCCACTAATGAAAAGATGAAAAATCACAATTCAGCCCTCAAAAATTTGGAAATTCAATTAAGCCAACTGGCAATTCTTGTGTCGGAAAAGATTCAAGGTCTCTTACCAAGTAATACAGAGAAAAATCCAAAAGAGCACCTTAAGGCCATCGTAAGGAACTTGATGAACCCTATGCAGATAGACAAGAAAAACATGCGTCAGAACCACAAGTAAATAAGAGTAAGAATGTTGGAACACCCAATGAACCACCAGAAGAAATAAAAGTTAAGAAAAAGGAAAAAAAATATATTGAAAAAATAACTCCTCTCCCTGTGAAAATTCCTTTTTCAGAAAAATTGAAAAGAGAAAAGCTTGATAGTCAATTTGCAAAGTTTTTAGATATTTTAAAACAGATCCACATCAATATGCCTTTTACTGATGTTTTATTGCAAATATTTTCGTATGTCAAATTTTTAAAGAAATTTTGTCAAGTAAAAGAAGATTATAAGAAGTTTTTGTGGTAATGCTTACTGAGAAATGCAGTGGTACTTCAAAATAAGCTACCATAAAAACTCCGCGATCCAGTCAGTTTTACAATTTCATGCATTTTGGGTGGCATATATTTTGAAAGACACTCTATGATTCTGGAGCTTCAATAAATTTGATGTCATTTTCTATCTCTAGAAAATTGAATCTTGGTGAAATAAAAGATAAAAGTGATTCTCTTCAATTTGCAAATCAAAGTACTAAGAAACGTAAGGGAATAATTGAAAATGTGCTTGTAAGAGTAGATAAGTTTGTTTTCCCTGTAGATTTTATAGTACTTCTAATGAAGGAATGTCCTGATGAACCGATTATTTTGGGTAGATCATTTTTGCTACAAGTTGAGTAATCATAGATGTTCATCAAGGACAACTAATTTTGAGAGTTGATGAAGAAAGAGTCATTTTTATATGCAAAAGATACTAAGGTTTTCAGAAGATGAGACATTATCTTCATGCTTTTCCATTGACATAATTAGTGTTCTTGCAGATAAATTTAAAGATGATCAATTCACTACAGACTCAATGAAAAGGTGCTTGGCCACATCAGGCACCACACAGGATGATGATCCACCAAAAAAAAAAAAAAAGTCGAATTACTGGAGCAAGATTTTGAGGATGACGAGATGCAACCAAAAAAAGTTCAATAAAAAATTGAAGTCGAAATTCTCCCATCTTATTTAAAATATGTTTATCTTGAGCAAGAATTATTTTTAGTAATTATTTCATCTTTTCTAACTACAGAACAAGAAGATAGGTTGATTGCAGTACTACGAGCACATAAAGGAGCTTTAGGGTGGACAATAGCAGATATCAAAGAGATTAATCCAGCTATCTGCATGCACAGAATCCTCATAGAGGATAGTTACAAACCAATATTCCAGCATCAAAGGAGATTAAATCAGTGGTGAAAAATAGATAATAAAACTTTTAGCAGCAGGTATCATTTACCCCATTTCTGACAGCCCATGGGTAAGTCCTGTTCAGGTAGTACCGAAAAAAGGAGGTATGACAGTTATAAAAAATAAAAATAATGAACTCATACCTACACAAACAGTTACAGGATGGAGAATTTCTATTTATTACAGTCATCTCAATGATGCCACTAGAAAAGATCATTTTCTTTTGCCTTTTATTGATCAAATGTTGGAAAGAATTGCATGATATGGTTTTTACTATTTTCTCGATGGATATTCAGGTTATAGCCAGATAACTATTGCACCCGAAAATCATAATAAGACAACTTTCACATGTTCTCATGGACCATATGCATATAGGAGAATGACATTTGGTCTATGCAATGCCCCTGCTATATTTCAGCGTTGCATGTCAACGATTTCTTTTGACATGACTCAAAAATTTCTTAAAATTTTTTCGGATGATTTCACACTTTTAGCATGACATTTGAAGATTGTCTTCACCACTTGGACTTAGTTCTTAAAAGATGTGACGAGACAAACTTGATTCTTAATTGAGAAAAATGTCACTTTATGATAATAGAGGGAATCTAGGAATTAAACTCTTAATCCCCTTCCCTTATAATAACTCTATTGTAAGCCCTTTGTAATAACTCTATTACAAAGACAACTACGGCTAACTCTAACCCTCCACAAAATGGTTTAGATACAAGATAGAAACGACCTACAAAAGCTTCTCAAAAGAGGAGTAGATTTATAATGTTAAGAACAAAAAGACAAAAACTCAACAACCTAGAACACAAGACATAACTCTTGATAAGGAATAGGTTCTTTAAGTTATTGCAGCTTTGTCTTTGGAGAGGTCTAACGATTTTGCAATGTAGAAGAAGACCAATGTCTTTTTTGTTACAAAACTTGATTTTCACTTTGTCTTGTTCAACATATATAAAAGGATGAAAGAGAAATATAATCTTTAACTTACTATTATTTTTAGCTCTGTTAAAATTTGAACATCATGATTTTTTAACTCGTTTCATTGACCGCTAGCCACTTAGAGCTTGTTTGGATGGTTGTTATTGTATCGTTAGTTCAAATGATTGTCACTCAAATTTTATTGTATTGTATCGTTAAATTCATTATTAGGTAATGTTGAGAAATTCCATTTTGTGTAACAATCAATTTAGTGTGACAATCAATTTAGTGTGATCGCATCATTATCTTATTTTTTTCTTCTCATTTTGTTCTTACTTAATACTCCCTCCATTTCTTTTTAGTTGATAGGATAAAGTTTACTCCGCCTTTAAGAAAAAATTAATAGAGGTTACAATTTGACTAATATAACCCTATTAATTTACAGGTGTTTTTTTAAATTATACAGTAATCATTCTTTTCACATTCTAGAGTGATTTAAATACTAAAAGTAGAGTTGAAAAAGATGATCAATTATTTCTTGAGTTTCTACATTAACAACTATTTTGAAATGAGTATTTTTTATATACCTATCAAATAAAAAGAAAAGAGAGTATTTAATAATTTTATTTTATCATTTGCCTTATATTATATTAGAAGCTCTATCGGTACCCTACTTGCCTTGTATGTATTCATTAAATTGTTGACGGTATGACATTATGTAACAACAAAAAATGATATTAAATTGTTGACGGTATGACATTATGTAACAACAAAAAACGATACAATCTATCGAAATATTATATTTATTAAAATAATACAGTATAATATAACACGATACATTATAAAATAATATCTAAGAACCATCCAAATAGAGTGTTTGGTGCTATTTTTGTTTCTTATATTGCAGATATTCACTGTGTACTTGCAACCTTTTTCTTCTACCTGAAGAGGCAAATCATTTTCACTGTACCATTTATTTCCCGGTATTTTCACTGTACTTACTACCTATTACAATGGCTGCAAACTTGATAAAAATGCATGTTTTTTTTTTTAAATAATCGCGGTATTTAGGTCAATTTACGCGCACCTCGATTAATTTTACGGATATTAAAAAAACATATATTTTTAAATGGGAAAATAACCAAAAACATCCTTAATCTATGAGAAATGGCTCATAGATATCCTCCTTCCACTTTTTGGTCTAAATATACCCTCAACCTTGACAATTTAATATTTAAAAATTTTAAAATGTTATTTTCTTTACTTTTTATTTTAGAAATTAATAAAATTGATATAATTTACACAATTTAAAATCAATAGAAAAATTAGAAATTAAAAAAAAATTATAATGAGTACCTTTTTAGATAACCTTGATTAGAAATTTAGAAATCGTTTTTTTTATTTAAAATATTGATTTGATCAAATTTAATATCGGGTATGCTTGCTCGAAAAAAAAATGTACGATTGAATAATAAATTATTGCTACTAAACATTCACATTTTAATATGCAAAACAATCTTTGAATTTTATATTTTTGATTGTATGTGTAAACTATATCGGGTTTATTAATTTCTGAAATTAAAAAAAATAAAAAAATTCAAATTTAAATATTAAAATTTTCAAGGTTGAGGGCATTTCTAACTAAGTATTTGATATTAAAATAAAAAAAATATCAAAATTTAAAAATAGAAAGGTTCTCATTTTCTAATCAAGGTGATCTAGAAATGTACTTATTATAAATAAATATTTTTTTAATTTCTAATTTTTCTTTGAATTTTAAAATTTTAATTGTATATGTAAATTATATAGATTTTATTAATCCCTAAAATTAAATTAAAAAAAATTTAAATCTTTAAATCTTAAATTTTTAAGATTGAGGATATTTTTAGACCAAAAGAAGGAAGGGGAGAGCTATGAGCCAAAAATAAAGGTTGAGAGTATTTTTAGACTAAACGACGAAAGAAAGGTATTTCTGAGCAGTTTTTTATAGGTTAAATATATTTTGGCCCTTTTTTGTTTTTAAATTATTCATGTATGTATATGAGAAGTATGCATATTAAATACACTGAATACCACCACTTAAGAGATTGATTGATTGTATTTAGATGGGTCATTCGCATGGATGTCCTTATTTTAAACCGGTCTTTAATTTTTACCTCTCAAAATTTATAATCTTTAATTTTTACGCATAAACACGAGTTCAATAACATAAAATTATACCTATTAGGCATAAATTAAGTAACATGAACTTGTGCCTAAAGAGCAGAAGTTCATGCAATTAAATAGGGGCAGAATTTCAAGTTCAATAACATGAAATTATGCCTATCAGATATAAATTAAGTAACATGAACTTGTGCATAAAAAGGAGGAGCTCAGTAACATGAAATTATGCATGCCATACATGAATTAAGTAACACGAACTTATGCCTTCTAGGGTTAAAAAAAATACTAAAGATATTTTGTCCCCTTTTTATTACTTAAAACACTAAATGACAAAAATTAAAAACCACAAAATAGGGGCAGTTGACGAAAAAACTTGTATTTAGGTTGCTTACACAAAGAAGAGTTTGATTGAATTTGCTAGCCTCAGACATCTCGTAAAACATATAATTTATAGGCAATTCTACATGGGCGTCTTCATAATTCACAGCATAACGTCAACAAGAATAACACGGTAGAACACGAACAGGACAGATAGAAATGAAAAAGAATATGGAAAGTACCTATAACTGTATGGACAAGCATAAAGTAGAATTTGTAAGTTTGGCTCTGCAACCCCATCAGATCGTTGCAGCGTTGTTGGGGTTGCATTTCAGCTTACGGTTCCTGACAGCAACTAATATCACAACTCGTACTCCACCAAGTCGGTGTGTTTGCTGTGCCAAAATATATAGTAAAAGGGGAATGGAGACGAAGCAGAGCTACTAATGCAGTCCCTCATCATCGAAAGCTTAAACCCTCTATTCCTTTGACCGCAGACTCTAAATTCTTTATGTTCATGTTTCTGGTAGAGGAGCTGCGCTTGTTGTCCGAGGACACAACTTGTGAACTCTTCTGTGCAGCACTGGATATTTTACGCAGTGATCCTGCGCTTGCATCTATTGTCTGCGTGTGGGAGAAGTCAGGTTCACCCCCAGCAATCACTGGGTCTCGACTGCTAGAGACAACAGGATGCTTTGCTGATCCACTTGACCGGAAAAAATTAGAACTAGGTAACTGCAAACACAAATTCAGTCAAAGTCTGTTGTGTTAACTGGTACTGGTAGATATAGAGATCATAAAAAACAAGAGTAAAATCTGACCATATTCCCTAAAGAATAAGCTGGTAAATCCTTAAAATGTACTAAATTCTGTTTCTTAATGTATGCCACCAATTTTGATCTCAGGTTGGCCGTTACATTCAAAAGCTATCAAATGAATACGAATTACTCTCATGTTCCACAAAGGGCAAGCACAAATATATAGAAGAAATAAAGGTAACATAAGAACAAAAGACAAATGCTACCCCTGATTATGTAGTTGATGTTATGTGTATTTATACGTCTAGTGACCATATTTCACTCACATTTATACCTTGTTTTAAGAGTAAAGAAGCTAAATACACCTAACTATTTTTTATTATCGCATCATTGGACTAATGAAAGTGTTCTGTCTATCTTGAGGGTAAACTCCAAAAAAGTGACTAAGTATGAGGAAATGTGATGCCCTTCGGCAAGCACGGCTCAAAGGTAGCACACGCTTCGCTTTGGAGTTTGCTTGACAAACACGGGAGAAAAAAGAAGAGGAAAATCGACCAAGTATGAAAACGCCCCAGAGGCCTTGCGAAGCGAAGCTAAAGGCAAGAAGTATGAAATCCCACAAAGGCCTCGCGAAGCGAAGCTAAAGGCGAGCTCTGACCTCGCTAGGGATGGGCGGACTTATGTACATGGTTGGGGGGTGCATAGCACCCGGACATTTTGGTTGAAACTCTGTATATATGTATGAGAATATATATAAATATAAAGCATGCCACCTAAAGTAATAGTTGATCATATAGTGTCAATGGCAAGGAGTCATGTTTTATTCTTTAGGGTCATGAGTTCGAACCCGTTCTTCAACATTTTTGGGAAAATATTTAAAAGAAGCTGTTTTATCGTTTAAAAAAGTTCCATAGTTATTCAGATTTGAACACTAGACCTCTACTATCTATAAACTTAGACAAACCAATGAACCGACACTCTCCTTGTTGACAAAATTAATGATACAATCTATTAGTATTCTCTTATGTAAATACTGAACAAAATCAATCATAAAATATATTTACTCCTCCTTCATAAATATTGAAACCATGCTACTGTTCAAAGGGCGTGGCACCCAGAAACTTAAAAATTCTAGATTCGCCTCTGGCTATGGAGCTTGCCTCGCGAGCCCAAAATCTAGAAGAGCCAAAATATTGCTAAGTATGGATCTGTGAGGCTAAGGTCTGGGCTCGCCTCACAAGGCATCCAAGCAAAAGAGTTGTCCAAGCGGCTAAGTGTGGGACTTGAAAAAGGCCTCGCGAAGCGAAGCGCATAACGAGGTATCACCTCACCTTGAAGCTAGCCCGGCAAGCACCGGATGGAAATTCATTTTCAAAAATAAAAGTCCATTCGATTTTAGGTGGATCCTTTTAAGGTTTTTCACTTAGTATAAAATGGACCCTTGATCATATTTTGAGGGTATCGGATATTTTGAAGACCAGAAGTACAAGAGCGGAGTCTCTCTACATAGGGTTACTTCTCTTTCTCATTTTCTTTTCTAGTCATTGGAATTGAACATGAACAATTACGTTTGTAACTTGAATATGAGTGGCTAAACGCCCTTATTTCGGGGCTATGGCCGAAACATGATTGTTTGTGTATGAGCTCAAGTTAATATTGTTTATTTTTATCATTTGAGTTTGTTTAATTGATTTCATATTTATTATTCTGCTGATTCCCGACTAGTAGGTCACATCCATATTCTCTACGGAACTCGAGATAGAAAAACTGAGATAGAACGGGAATTAATTAGAGTAGGATCCTCCCCAAGGGAGAGAATTTGCGCCTAGGATAGAGATATACCTAGTCGCCCTATTTAGTTCAAATAGGGAGGTTGAATGCGTTCTTATTATAAGCATGTTATAGAGATATAGTCACGTAAGTAATCTGAGCAAAAGGTTAGAGACTCGAGAGAGTCATAACCACACTATTAACCCCGTGTTAGCATCTTGATAATTGTTAGCATATTAACTTAAGTGCATCATGAACATGAATGCAAAAGTGTGCCATAGCCCTGAAATTCTTCTCACTGTTATTTTCAGAAAATTATATCTATCATTTCATAGTTAATATTAGTTCTAATTTAAAGGTTACAAAATCTACAAAACTAACCTTTAAAGAGAACACTTTTCTGATTAAATAATAGTAGTTTGACCTAAATTTTTGTCAACTGCGAGTCCCTGTGGGTTCGACAACCTAATCTCTTTATCACTGTATTACTTGTAGGACTACGTGCAGTAGTCACCATCCATTTCTACATGATTGTCGAAGGAGACTTCGATTTCACTCCACTTCCACTCCTTTTATGAAAGTAGTGTTTTGCTGATGTTGTGGGGGAAACCCCAGTATCAGTGTTGTTAAAAGCGCTAAAGCGCACGCTTAAAGCGCGACGCGCAGCTGCTGCGCTATTAAGACCTGAAGCGAGGCGACGAGAATTAAGCGAGCACTTCTATGACTAAAGCGAGAAGCGAGGCATTGGATAAAAGCGCGTTTAAGCGAGGTTAGGGTTAATTCTAAAGTTTATTTTAGAAATTACGCACTGCTGGGGTTAATTTATTAAAAATATTACGACTTCTCTTCTCAAACTTCTCTTCTGTCGAACTGCGAGGTTCTCTCCTTCCTCTGCTGCGATTCTCTCCTCTTCTTTCAGACTACTGCTGCGATTCTCCTATCCTCTTTTTCTATTTTTTCTCTCTTCTTCTTCTCCTCTCCTCTCCTTTCTATTTTTTCCCTCTTCTTCTTCCTTTGTTTTTCTCTGCTGCGTGGGCTTTCAAATTGTTGCTCCTTTTTTCTTTCTCTTTTTTCCCTCTGCTTTCTCTGTTTTTCTCTGCAGGAACCTAGAAAAAGAATGGAAACAAAAGAGATATTTTTTATTCTGAATTTCTGATAGATTATTCACTGTTTTGATGTAGCACTGTAGCAAAGAATTTCGGTCATATGACTTATGAGGATTATTGACAATCTAGTTCTAGTATTTATTGTTACTTTTTAATTTAAGAATTGAAAGATTTCTATTTACTTTTTAATTTAAGAATTGAAAGATTTCTATTTACTTTTTAATTTAAGAATTGAATGATTTACTTAATGTGTTATTTCTATTGAGTTATTTGTTATTTATCTACGCATATTAGCTTCACACTTCTCGCTTCGGTGAAGCGAACCCTCGTCGTTTTTTTCCGCTTCTTACTCTCCAAAACACTGCCCAGTATACAAGAGGTATCTTCGTTGGGTCTATTTCCATCAGCGACCAACAGGAGCAAGAAGTTTGGATATGTTTGGTATTTCTCCCATAAATCATCCGGATCTATCCCATATCTCAACAGATTATAGTTTTGAGGATCATCCACTATGAAAAGCAGAGACGGATCCAGGATTTAATCTCTACGGGTTCAATTTTAAGATTTTTAGTA
This sequence comes from Datura stramonium, assembly GCA_018107945.1. Lineage (NCBI taxonomy): Eukaryota > Viridiplantae > Streptophyta > Magnoliopsida > Solanales > Solanaceae > Datura > Datura stramonium. Next base: position 90,529 of record JACEIK010000089.1, on the reverse strand, counting down.
TTGAATCCATTGTATTTTTCAAGTTATGGGTGCATATCTATTATTAATTTCAAGTTTAGTAATATTTACACATAAATTTATGCCCCACGTCGAAAGTTATGGGTTCAATTGAACCCATACTTATAAGGTTAGATACGCCTCTGATGAAAAGACCGATATGTGCAAGTAAACTACGATGTTCCATAGAAACGTGTAGTTATGAACCCATTGATATGATCTAGGAATTTTGCTGTTTTGACTTCTAGTCCTCGGGAATAGCGTAGCAATGGAGAATTGTTAATCACAATATATCCATAAAATATAGTTCTTTATAAAAGACTATCATCTATGCTATAGGAACTTCGTGGGTACTCCAAAAGTTGAGCAAAATGAAAAGTAAGCCTAAGCTTTACAAAGTCATTTTCCTTTGCTTCAAAAACTCTCTTGTTCCTCTCCCTCCGAAGAACCCACATCAGAGCTAGCGGTACAACATTTCATCCCCTAGTTATTCCACTTCTATCCTTACACATCTATTCTGCATCCCCCTCATCCAAAAGAAAAACCTAGAGTGCCAGACACATAGATTTTGTATTAGTAAAGTAGCCACAGAATTTACAACACTTTTCCCAAGCACATTCCAACCAGGAGAAAGGGTTAAAACAATAGGGAGAGGGGAGA
>JACEIK010000089.1:75069-89220 GCA_018107945.1 Datura stramonium | reverse complement strand
GAACATACCTGATTTCTTTTCAACATTAGCAAGAGCATGAGGCATCCCTGAACTTGGCCCTGCAGTACTTCCCTGTCCCGAAATATTCATTCATTTTGATATTTTGAGACCAATGACACAAACTAATCTATTTAAGTCACTTACAAGAACACGAGATGGAATGTTGGCAAGCTGCGATTGCTGATATTTCAATATGGTCCAGTCAAATACATAATCAAACTGAAACCCTGAAATAGACGGGAAAAGAAAAAGGAAGAAGGGGAAGGAAATGGAAGACATTCTGAGAACATTGAATTGAGGTACTGGTTGTAATATGTCTGTACAGCTGAAATAGAAAGGCATGGAAAGCAAAAAATGATCATACCTTCGCGAATGAAAAGGTCACGGAAAATTCTCTTGAGATAAGCGTAATCTGGTTTATCATCAAATCTCAGTGATCGACAGTAATGAAAATATGATGCAAACTCTGCAGGATAGCCCCGACACAAGGTCTATATAGGAAAATTTGCACTACTATCATTTTAGTGAATAAGAAACTAAATAGCTAGCATATGAAAATTGGTGGAACATAAATTACCTCTATTGATGTTGAAACTTTCTTCTCACTGATCTTCTCATATTTCTGTTTCTTAGTGCCTGCTTTCAGCCCCTGCCAAGGGAGACTACATGTTTTTCAAAGCATAATGTAAGATTACCATGAAAGAAAAGTAAAGACGCAAATTAATGAAAATCTAGGGAGAGAGAAATATTTACCTTCCTCTTAAAAAGTACATTAGAACAAACCCCAATGATTCCAAATCATCCCTTCGACTTTGTTCTATATGGTTCAAAGGCAACACACAGGCAAGCATGCTTAACAGAGTAAAAAAAAATCATATAAACAATTGGGAACAAATTGATAGAACAAAAGAAAAGCTTACCGATGCCGAGGTGAGTATTCATGCTTGCATATCTAGCAGTTCCTGTCAAATTTTTGTTTTCTCTGTATCACATTAAGAATAAAACAAATCATACATCCGCGCCCTGGAGGATGATCTCATTGTAAGCTAATTCACTAATTAAGAATACAAGCATCCAATGTAATTAATCATGATTCAACATAAAAATATACTTCTTCACAAGCTTGAAATACAAATGACTAACTTTAATTTACAAAATAAAGAAAAATCTCCAGATTCACTGTTAAAATTTCTGTGAATTGCACAAGCTCTATAAAATAAAGAGATCACTTGCTCTATGGTAAGCATGAAGGCACTGCATCATTGACGCCATCAATTCTTTCTATTAGTAACCCTAAGTAGCTTAAGTAAATTCAATGATATGATGAATGACCAAAAAGAAACAGTTGGGAAAGATCAACAAGATCTGCTTCCATATCAGTTACGGATATTCTCCCTGTCCTAGTCAAACGAAACTAGAATGACAGTCTTTTTTCAATGTCATCACCTAACCAAAGGGGCTAGGATATTAAAGCTTTAACTAAAGAAAAACTTACAAGGATATCAGTTCTTCTCCCTGTCCACAAATTTTTCAGAGTCATTCACGAAGTGCTAAAATATTTCTTGTTTAAACTACCTCATTCCCATTCAAGTAGTTTGCAGTCAATTTGTGCCTCTTAACTAGCAGTGCCAGACAAACAAAAAAGCAGTTTGATCATATTGAAGGATAGTTAAGAAATGACTAGAAGTCAGCAATGAGAAGGTAAAACATATAAAGTAGAACAGTTAAAAAAGGGGTGGATATGGCAATTCCCGAACAGAGATTATGTAAGTAAAATAAATTTGCTATTTCATGCATTCTGATACCTTTGTGAAGTCATTAAATAGCTTTGGTGACTTATCTTGCATCCAATACAGAGAAAAATTTGTGTTTCTATTCTTCTTGTATCATGTTAATTCACAAAGAAAACTCCCAAGAAATAAGGAAGCACCTGTTGTGACACACATTTTGGAACTACATGATCAAAATGCTGGGTGATTTTTTCCAATCTAAGGCTTGGTGTACAGACCTGGTACTTGTGCAGGTGGAAAGTAGCAAGTAACTATAGAATTACTCGAGGTGTGCAAGCTAGCCCGGACACCCGTCATCAAAAAAACAATTGAGGGGATAGGTCATGGGGGTTTAAAAAAGATGCAAGCTAAAAGAGCTCACTCTTTTTCTATTGCTCTATAGAAAGAGCAATCAGATCACCAATAGCTAGGAACACAAAGCTCATATAGGCATCTCATAGGCATGAACACCTTATGTCAGGGACTTTATCTTCTTAAACAAATCAAATATCAATCCCATAGTGTTTCAAGGGAGCTGACCTATACGGAATATGCTGATGAGTTGATGAGTCTCTGAACTTCTTAGCCAGCCCAAAATCAATAACATAGACCTATATCAATCAATCGTGGTTATGAATAACAGATACCATGCCTGCATTAGGTGAAATGAGCAGCAAAGTAAGAGCTTTAATCCCAATACCTGATTTGCACGTCTTCCTAATCCCATAAGAAAGTTGTCAGGTTTTATATCTCGATGAAGAAAAGATTTGGCATGAACAAACTCAACCCGATTAATCTGAAAATTGACAAGGGTGAGAAGAGGTCTCTAAATTGTTATTGGACTAAATAAGTGCTGCAAAACATCACACACACCATCTGATCTGCAAGCATGAGAACGGTTTTTAAAGACATCTTCCTACTGCAGAAGTTGAAGAGATCTTCAAGACTAGGTCCCAATAAATCCATCACAAGGGCATTGTAATCTCCTTCAACTCCAAACCATTTTAAATTGGGGACTCCAGCTACCAATATAAAAAGAGGATCAAATTAATAAGCATTGAGTAGTGAATGAAGGAATAGAAGGCAACATGAAGATGAGAAATTACTTCCTCCTTGTAGTATTTTATACAGCTTTGCTTCGTACAGTAGTTGAGGATGCTTTGTTTTCACATTTTCCTGAGAACAAGAAATAAGAAAATCAGCAACTTAATCTTGCAAATTAAAAAAAATTCATCTATTACGCAATTGAAGGAAAGTTCACAAATGACTGAGCATTTGAACTGCTCAGTATATTGATGTCACGAGTATCAGCAAGTTACAGGCAAAACTTCAGATTACAAAATCTAATAGCCATTGAGCTTTATATCAAAAATTCCAGAAAGACAAATGCAAGCAGTGGAACTGTTGCAATTTCTTCAAAAACCATAGAACTTGCTTAGTTAATGCAAATTCCCACTTGAAGTTTCAAGTTGTAGGTTAAGTGACAACGGTGAAGATACCAAACAAAGAAAAGATCAGTATTGGTATATGTAAAACAAATTTATACATTTCCTCTAACTTGGTCATTATTTCATAACTTCACAACACAGAAATTACAAAACATCTTGAAACCCAACGCATTCAACCAAACTGTGATTATAAGACCAAATGATCAAGTGGTCACAACCCTATTGAGTGTGAGGGCAATTTTTATCTATAAACCTAAGCAATCAAGAGGGGGCACAAGGTTATTTGCTTAATTATGTCTTCAACATACAGGGGGTTTATAATGGTTTTGGGTCACTCCACTTATTATCGTAAGTTTACTGTTCCATGCTCAGATTAACATGGTATTAGAACAAGCAAAGATCCTGAATCTGAATGTTACTATGACCTTCATCAAAAGAGATTTACAAGTGCTTCGCCATGGAAAAGGAACACGCTTGCGCTGGAGAAGGCGTGGTGTGTTCTCTAAAGATTAAGCTTAATCCTCTCCCCCCTTCCCCCAAAAATTAATTAGCAACTAAACACAAGGAACCCCCACCCACATAACTGTGCTTTAATTGCTAACCAAAACCATCCATCATCAAAGGACTAATTGTCAAGTTTTTTCATAGCAAACCATATGGTTTTGGTAATTTAAAAACAGAAGTATACTTTTGTAACAAGTTTGGACTATAAGTTGGGAAGGAAAAAGGGGAACAGAATTTCAACTTACCAGCTTAATGGCAACCTCTTCATTAGTTTGAACATTAGCACCTGAAGAGCATATAAACAAATCACCAATTAAATTAACCCAAAAGAAAATAAAACCTGAAAAGAAAGAAAGAGAGAAAAACACGAAGGGTTCATATACCGAGGTAGATCTCCCCAAAAGAACCGCTACCGATTTTCCGGCCAAGCCGGAACTTATTACCAACACGAGGCTCCATTGGAGATTAATAACTAAAAACCTTGACCCCCAAAAAAGTTAATCCAAAAAAAAAAAGAAAAATACAGCAAGATTTCAGCTTTTTGAATTATTGTTTTTTGGGTTTTTGTCCTTCATGAGTTTGGCCTCAAGAAGGAGAAAATGAAGCCTAGCATCAGCAAGTTTACATCAGGGATTCAAACTATATGCTTGTCATCCATCCCATTTTTGAATTAGCCGTGATTCTATCTCTTTACCCCATTTTCATTATATACGTTTTTTTGTCTCTGTCTTTTTGCTTTGGTAATATCTTCTTGTCTCCCAACAATCCGATAATACGACGTCGTACCTAGTCTTGCGAGATCTAAGGGTCTGCTATACCTTTTTAAGACTTGATAGATATTTCAGTGAGAATTCTTTGGAAGCTTGTCAGAGGGAACTGAAGATACAGTGTATTTCATAGTCCGCCCATACGTATTTCTACGAGAAACTTCAGAAATCATTGGACTTGGTCAGAAAAATGTACATACATGTTACCGTCATGGCCTTTTTTTAAATATAATATTATATATAATGACGACAGTAATTAGTTCTATCAAAAATAGCTTTTACACCTTATGAGATATGATAAAATTTATATACATTTTACCTCTCTCATAGAATTTTATCTGATAATTGATCGTTGTAGCACTCGGAATATCTTGTGTGTCTCATAAATTAGGTTTCAAGTGACCATACTCTTGGATGTGTGATGGACACTTTTACTCACTTTTTACTTGGGAAGCTCATCTTTGAATTTTACTCTTTTTTAAAAAAATAAATAAATAAAATAAATCTTGACTGTGATTTTTTCGTGCATAAGGGGAAAAAAAAGTTACTAGTATGGAGACTATAGTTAGGTCCAACCTAAAATAGTAGTCTTGCCTTCTTGTACTGCACAATGGCACCGTAAGATCTCAGCGGAAATCTCTGTGTGATCTATAAATTACGAATTCAAGCTGTGAAAGCAGCCGCTAATACTTGCATTAGGCTAAATTGCCTACATCACACTCTTGGGGTGTGACCCCTACTAACGCAGAATACTTTGTGCATATATCGGACTATTTCTTTTTTTTAAAGAAAAAAAAAACGTACGGTCCGCTTAGTCAATGAGGTAAGCTCAACTACTTATCTAAGATATAGGTTAGGAGGTGATTGATTATATTATTATATATACACTATGTTTGGTCGACCTAAAAAAGAAGAAACATTATTGTTATGATCACAATAATTAAGAAAACAAGAATAAGGTTGGTCCAACTATAAAAGAAGCAATGAGATATGATCTGAATATAGTATCTTCAAGGGGTGTCAATATCCATAAGTTGTGTGAAGAAGAGTATATACAAAGCAAACAGTTTGAGAACAATAAAAGACTATGTATTGGCTACTTTCCCAAGCTGTACGTGAATCATATGAGTATTGTACGATACAGTGTGCACACTAATTTGGAACAAACGAATGGACCTATACTAGACAAATAATTTTACAAATCAAGTCAAAATCAAAAAAAAAAAAGGGCCAGCAAAAGAATTGCAAATGGCGAAAACCCTACATTCTTTTGTGATTAAAAAGGGAGAGAATCCCAAAAGAAGAAGAAAAAAAAATCAGTAATCCACAGCTATGATTGTGTTAACTCAATTTGAGGACCCATTGAGGAGTACTTCTTCTGCAGCCTCCCTCTCAACTGCCTAATTTTTGCATCTACTCTGGCTGTGAACCCGATGTTGGTCCTCTGCCTAGCTTTAGACCGCTCTCTCTTCCACATATGATGATCTTCAACGTCTTTCTTATAATATTTGATTTCTTGAATAATGTGATGATCCATCGGATTGAATGACCTTTGGAAAGATATGTGCGCAAGGTAGGGCAGATTGCAGACAATAGTTACTAAAAGGGTGGTACACCAGTAAACTGGAGCAGGAGCTAGAGCTTCCACCAGGATTCTAAAGGCATATTTAGAATAATCTGGCGCTATCATACCATAGATCAAAAGAAACAGGTACCAGCTAGCAATACTTCCCCAGATGAAAAAATGTTGTATCCATGTGAAATGACTCATTGTGAGTGCAATCTGGCAGTTGACGGCCCAGACAATGCAGGTGAACATTGTAGTACCCACAGCAGTCAGGTCAGCAGTCTGGCCTCCAGCACGGAAAGCTTGATCATAGAAGATGATGATGTTGAGGAAGAAAACAATGAGAGAGGTGTAGACACCATTGCCAAGCCAACCAAATATTCTATACCAGTCAAAGAACAAGTTTTTGGGCCCTTGCTGGTACAGTGCTGGAAACTGCATATGGCATTACAGTTTAAATTACTTTCAGTGAAGGTTACTCTGCAAATCCATCTTTTAGGAACTCTGAGAAAAAAGGTATTGAGTAGACTCACCTGTAAGCAAACTTCAGAAGACACATCCTGCTCAAATACTCCAAGCGCAATCACGGGCAGTGAGGTAAGAATCACATTGAACAGAATCATGTATGAATCATCATACACAGACTGGCCCGAAAAGCCCGCAAAAGCCTCAAAGTAAAAGAGTGTGAGGCCAAAAGCTATATTTTTGTAGAAGAAATAGCATATCTGCATGCAGATAACACAGCAAGTTAGATGATACATGACAAGCATCCATGAACAGAAACATGATCATTTCTATCATAAAATGAAACAGATTGAGAGGAATTACCATCTGAGCAATTCGTTTGTAGCACCAATGCCCATGTACCACGAGAAGTCTCTCCAAGAACCGAAACTGTGCAATAGCAAAGTCACTAGCCATCACAGCCTGCAAGAAGCTAATAATCAAGTAAGCCGACTTACAGCCTCCAAGAGCAAAATTTGCTTGCAGAGAGGGAAGTAGCCTTGTTTTATTCCTCAATCATTACTCTGCCATGCCAAACTTTAAAAGCAGTTCCAGTTTATGTATAAAAACTGGAAAGAAAATATGAGTTGTTAAGTGATCCTTTTACTTAGCAGCAAACCCCTACTTGAGGCAATGGATTTAGACAAAACATAACTTCCTAAGGGATAACCTTCATTTTTTTGGTTAACTTCTATAAGCAGCAGTCTACTTAGGCAAATGGATTTTTGATCATCTTTCCCAAGTAGGAAAGATTCTCCAGCCCAGCTAGGTGATATCTCTGAGGGAGACAAGTATTCAGTAGAATAAAATATAAAAATTATCTCATAAATGCACTCAATCACCACAATCTTGTTCCCTCCCCTTCTCCCATGCCAGCAATTGCATTCAGTAATTCTTTTCTGCTCTTCTCTAATGCAAAGAAAGGTCTAGGGAAGAGGAAATATAAGTTATTCTCTCTCTCTCTCCTTCTCCAATAGAAATAGGAGAAAGGAAAAAAATCACCCGGACATAGTGCATGCACCAAACATGTAGTTTACCATGGTTAAGTGATAAATACGTAAACATACATATCAACTAATCAAGATTAATTGATGAACCTATACAAAAGACATATGACACACACTTATTGCTTCGGTGCATGCACTGCGTGAGGGTAAGTATTTTCCATAGAGGAAACTAGAAAGATTATTTTAAGACGGTGTGTGCTGAACTCGGTCCCATTTACTCAAAAACACAAAGAAGCAATTGGCTGAGTAGCTGGTCAACTATTTTTCTTGTTGATAAGGGTGATGTGACATTGGAGAGACTAGCCAAGAAACAGTCTGCAAATCACATTTCAATGTCCTCAAACTTTTGAAAGCATTTGAAACTTGATATTAAATTGGTATATGTCAGATCATATTGGCAAGAAATTTAAACGGGTAAAAGGTTCTGGAAACCTGTTTTTATACAAATCAATGGGAAGAGTAGTGGTTTCCCCATCTCTAGAAAATTCAGTTTTGGCTAATTTATTAGGTCTGTGGTTTTGGTGCTTCTTAGATTTTAAGTGGTCCCATGAAATTATCAAACAGTCAGCTATAAGTCCTAGTCACATATACAAATTCCATAAAAAATGAATACAGATGCATTATAGTCCCAAGTTAAGAAAAAAAAATTGTAAAAATGAACAAAATTGCCACAAGGGAGTTGAATCTGGTTATCTTGGGTTCCCCGTATCTAAAGGTTGTTGTTTCAAGTCAGTCTGTGCACTCTAATGTATGTGTGTTGCACCCCTTTGATAGTATTTCTGTAACATTTTGATGCAGTATTGAAAAAATCAATGTTCTAAGGAAAATGTAAAAATTCTTTTAGTATATTAAGAACACCAAAATACTAGGCAGATGTATCACCAACCTGCATTCCTTCTGCACCGCTAATCCCAACTCCAATGTCTGCTTCTTGGATCATCCCAACATCATTTGCACCATCACCAATTGCTAATGTGGTTTTTCCAGTTCCTTCCTTTACTAACCTAGTAACCTGCAACCAAATCGCATACAAATTAATGTAAATATGACCAGTTTCATGGATGAACAGTTGGGTTAGAATTGAAAACGTTAATAGGATTCACATAGCTTACCATGGCCTTCTGCTTAGGGGAGACGCGGCAGCAAATAACAGATGCACAATCGACTGCTAAATTCAAAAAATGATGTTTCATATCATACGCCAAAGCATATGTTAAAGTTTTCCCATCAATAATCAAGGCAAATGCAGCATGTGGGTCCTTTTCAAGCTTGATCATTTGAGAAGCATTTGTGATTTGCATCAAAATGTGCTCCTTCATAGCCTGATAAGTGAAAGTGAGCAATTGAGACAGCATGAGAAATAATACAACAACTTTAAGAACTTGTTTTACGGTGACCTACCTGTTCAGAGGTTCTTTCCACTGACTCTGCATTCGTCGTCGTTATGCATATTTTTCTCATCCCTTGCCGAAGTAGACTACACGCATACCTGGATGAAACAGGAGTTTTATTTTACAAGCTTGAATCCAATGACTAAACAAGTATGAATGAGATGGTAGAAGATATATCTCTGAGTGGGAGACAGACCCTATGTTGATGGCTGTTTCCATCTTGTCACCTGTCAGAACCCAGATCTTAAGACCAGCTTGCGCCAGTTTATCTATACACTGAGGAACCTGAAAAGGTACAGATGTGAAATAATCGAAAAAAGGCTGCTATATATGAAAAAATATAGTTCGGATTCTTGAGGAGCATAAAGTACATACTCCCTTCTGTAGTTTATCCTCCACAGCTGTAGCACCAACAAGGATCAATTCCTTTTCCATCATATCAGATAGACGCTCAAGCATGGCATCTCTATCACCACTGATTGAAGCTTTTGCTTTAGTAAATTCTTCATTCCACGCAGAGTACTCTGTCTCATCCAGCTTTTTGTAGGCAAGCACGAGTGTACGCAACCCTGCTTCCCCGTAATCACTTAAATGCTTTGTGGTAGACTCCTCAAATCGCCTTCCATTCTTTGCTAATCTATCATATATGATGCTGCATATCCAAAAAAAGCATATCATCTAAAAATTTACAACAGAAAGGTTGCCAAAGGGCACATCTGTGACTAAACACTTAGCCAAGCCAAGAGATAATCAGAACTTAGAAATTCTTTTTTAAATGCATTCAGCAAATCCAAACTTAGCAAACTCAAGTGCCATGTCCGATCAAAGAATAAGGTGGGCTTGGAAATAAAAATTTCAGGCAAAAAATTTTAAAAGGGAGAAAATCACCCACACAAGTGGTGAGAGACAGAGGTGTCAATGAAGAGTACTAACTAGAAAAATGGATTGGAATTTACAGGAATGATAGCAGCATCTTTAAAAGCATAATAGCCTCTTCAGTGGCCTACGTCAAGGTATACATGAGGAGATACATAATAGAGACTAGTTTTAGAAAATGTCAAAAGAAAGACCTGTCTGCTCCTTTACACAAGAGAAGAATCTGGCCCGTCTCATCTCGAATGATAACAGACATTCTCTTCCGCTTGCTGGTGAAATCCAATAGATTGAGAACTTTGAATTCCCTAGAGTTAAAACGGTAAAGATCAAGAGTAAGTCAGAAATATACAACGGTAATGCAGCTCTTGAAAACAACTGGGAATATTTGAGGCTGTCTCTCACCTTTCATTGGGCTCTTGAAAAGAAGGATACCTCTCCTGTATATAAACTCTTGATTGAGTTCTTTTACAGAACTCAAAGCCAAATTCCCTAGCTGCGACAAGAAATGCTGCTTCATCAGGAGACTCTGCTTCAAAATTGTAGCTACCAGTCTCCTCATTTAACTCGGGAATAGCAGTGTGACAAAGTGAAAGTATCCTAAAGAATAGCAAGATGAAATCTGCATTTGGTTCCTTCATCCAATTTCCCTTCATAAGTCGGCTATCCTCAAAGCTGAACCCCTTTATTGCAGGCCTGGTATCATCTTTAGAAGTGACGACCCTCTCTAGTTCAATTTCTGATGACCGTCTTTGTGAAATGTCAGGATCTTGCCCACCAAGGTCCTCTGCCATCTGCTTTGCAGCTGCAAGTTCTACATCACTGGCTCGTGTCCCATATGCAGTACCAGCAATGGAGCATTTTAGGAAGTCCATTTGGTTGCATGTCAAAGTGCCAGTTTTATCCGAGAGGATGGTATCAACCTGCCCCAACTCTTCATTTAAGTTTGATGTTCGTGCTTGAGCAGGAGTTCCTGTCTCGTCATCGTACATATTAATATCCTGGTTTATGAACAATGCCTGTAGGACCTTCACTACTTCAATAGAAACATAGAGGGAAATAGGAATCAAATAACCATATAATATTAGTGCAGTGATCAGATGGAAAATGGCTGACAACTCAGGCCTGTTTGGATCAGTAGTAGTATTGTTCTTGTCCATAGGCTGCATATACCACCAGTTTGGCATGTCTAATCTTGTTTTTACGGCAAAACCAATGGAACTGATAAATGATATCACGACAAGGAGGGTGAAGAGGATGTAAATTATCTTGTCCATCTGAAGTTCGATCTTACTCCTTTTTGAAGGAGATTCTGTAGAATTTTGCATAACTTTGCTGTCATGACCAGTGAATATAACAACTCCATAGATATATGCCGTATTCCTGAGCTTTGAATCCCTGAGGAGAATCTGAGTAGGATCAAGAGGATAAATCTGACGATCATACTCAAGGTTGCCCACAAAAGTGTAAAGGTTAGGATTGGGATCTTCACATTTTATGGTAGCCCTGAATTCCTTGAAAGCCACATTATCATCCAATGGTAGGGTAACCTCCAAAGCTCTTTTTACCTTCAAGTTTGTCTCTCCATCCAAGTTCATAGTTTCCACATAACAGATTCCATCCTGATAACTGGATGATAAAAGAAGTAAATCAGCCGGAAAAAATTGGTCCTTTTCCACCTTCACGATGTCTCCGACACGAATCTTCATCCATGGCCTTAGACCAAAAGCACCACCTTCCTTGTGAAGACGAGCTTTTCGCAGATTGACCTTCATATCTTGTATGAACCGCCGTGAGTCTTCCAATGCCTCCTTCGCCATGCTCAACCCAACAACAAAGACCAAAGGAGCTATCATACTGATAGGTGAGAATGGAGAAAGACTCGTTGTGGCTGACAGAATTGCAGCAAGGAGGAAATACAAGTTAGCAACGCGTCTGAATTGCTCAAATGTGGCCTTGGGTAGGAATGTGATGAAATTATACTTCGTAGTAGATATGTAGTTTGTGCAGTACTTAAGAGGTTTCTTTTCATGGAGATGGGGCTGGTTGCAATGGACTACTCTTGAAAAACCAGCGCCTAACTGATGGGGACCCTCTTCTTCGTCAGTTCGTGGACGATAGCAACCAAATGTATAGAGATTGCTCCATTGGATCTTTGCCTTTTTGCTGCTGCCTCGTCCCATTCTTTTCCTCCCAATGAAATCCAAAATCAACCATACACCCACATTATACGTTAAAAAAAGAATTGTTATGAATTGCTTTCACCGGGAAAATTAAAGGGCACCCTCACGCACGATATACGGATCAACTGAATAGGGGATCGGCCTCCCTTCAACCCCGTGAATTTTGAACTGTCAATCAAAAAAATTGATTCTCATAAATTAGAAGATACACTTGTGCAAACAAGAAATTGACAGGCCATGGCCTTAACTTAAAGGTTGAAAAATTCCAGCAACAAACCTCCCTGATGATACATTAACCTCAAAAGCACAGATTAACTCAGCAGAATGTAAGTGACTCTAAGATTCCAAAACAAAAAAAAATAATAATAATAAGCCATCCCTATACAGATACCATTGATGTCACAAAAATCAGAACGACATTTTAGTCAACTTAAGCAGTAAATTGGGGAGAAAGACCTCCAGGAGCATATGTAGGAGAGACTAAAATTACCGCAGATTTAGCTTCTAACCCAAATCACAAACTAATTAAAGTTGACCAGCCCAAAAACAACAACAAGGAAGAAGGTAAAATTGAAAAACATGAAAAACCCAATTTGGCTGCCAAAGTCCCCTCCTTCTCCCGAAAAACGATAAATCAAAATTTTTTAAAAGAAAAGGGAAAATCACATAAAATTTCAGCTAAACTGCAGCTAATTAAGCGCATTAACATAACAACACAGTAAATTAACCGACAAACCGAAATCCAGCCTACTTCTCAACCAATTCATCCACTGATTCCAACAGACCGAAAAAACTCAAGCAAAAAAGGGGAACAGAGGGGAAAATACATTATTCTTTGATGAGAAAAACAATGAGGAAAAAAAGGGAAAGACAAAGGCACCTGAAGTCAACAAAATACCGAAGAGGAAATAGTCGCAGACCCAGATAGAAAAGCTACGCACAGAAGACGAAAATAGCTTCGGAGTTGCAGAGATCGCAATGTACAATGTAGGAGAGAGAGAGAGCGACAAAAAGAGAGGAAGAGAGAGAAAGAGACAGAGGGAGAGGGGATTTTGGGTTTAGGCCAAAAAAAGAGACCTCTTCTGTGTTGAAGATTCAAACTAGTTCCAGTGTATTTCAGTAAAGTGTAATTTACGGGGCTTTGTCCCTTTCTAATTTTAAATTCTTTTTAAAATATCTATGGAGTATTTAACAAATGTAGGTGTATGCCGCCACCAATTCATAAAAAATTACACTGTATATATAAAATTAAAATTATATAATATTTAACTTTTTTATTTTTATATTTTAAATTTATTAGTAAAAATTTTAATTCCGTCAATAGGTAGGTATATACTTAGATTACGACATGCCATTTACTACTACTTTACATCATTTCCTTAATTTTGTATTTTATTTGTAAACACATAGATGTTTTCACTTTTGTATTTTAATTTTATTTGTAACTGTACTGAATAAGATAGTTACTTATCATTCTTGTAAAGTAACAAAAATATCTTTCTACCATGGACTAGGTCTTAGTGAAGTTGGTCATCTAAAAAGATAAGGTATATATCAATAGTTTTTGTCAACTTTTACTTGACCAACTTTGCACACTTCAATTTGTCTTTTAAGGGGATGTTTTAGTTATGCCAGTATTATGTTTTATTGACTGTTTGATTTGTAATATTGGATGAATATAATATATTATTTGAAGAGAAATAATACTGAATAGAGTTTCTTAGAATAAAAATAGAATTGAATATGGTGTATTAAAATCGAAATAGATTGAATAGAATATATTAGTTTACCATATTTAAATTTACAATCAATACTATTCGTATATACCTTACATAATACACCCTACCAAACGATCCTTAAGTGTATAATTCAAATCGTGACTGAACAAATTTAAATCAAAATTTCAGACTCGTTCATTTGATGAGTTTCTTGTCTTTCATAATTAAGATAAAGAGTTCATATTTAATCATTAGCGCAAATTTTCCCCTTAATAATTAATTTCAATCAAATTTTATAACAATTCTTTTGATCCTTGCGTACTTGTATTTCTCCTTTTTTTGACAAAAGAAAAAGTTTGATTTCGATCAAATTTATTTAACAATTTTCCTGCTCCTTGCTTATTCTTTTTTTTTTTTTTT
>JACEIK010000089.1:41768-54385 GCA_018107945.1 Datura stramonium | reverse complement strand
TAAAATCAAATATAATAATTTAAATGAATTAATACAACCTCGATTTTTTTCTCTTTTTTCTTTTTTCATATTTTTAATTTTTTTTTAATATTCATAAAAAATAAAATTTTATCAAAATTTTGAGTAAGGGTATTATTTGAATTAGAAAAATATTATGGGATAAAAAGGTAAATAGTTTGGTCAAACTTAAATGACTTATAAGCCAAAAAATAAAAAATTGATATGTACCAACATTTGGCTTTTGACTTTTTTAAAGTACTTTTTAATTTTTTTAAGCACTTAATAAAGCCAAACACTATAAAAAGTTAAAAAGTATTTATTATAAGCTAAACCAAACACCTTCTTAGCTCCGGACAACTTTTTACTGAAGTTGTGATTTCTCAAGGCTAACTTCAGTCATTTTTTAATGCAAAATCAAATTTCAGATATTTTTGCATGAGTTCGGAGCATATATTTTTGGCTAGATTTCAGACTTTGGCATGAAGTTCAGGTGACAAATTTTTGTCCTGAACCAACAGTTTAACCTTCGAATTTCAATAATAAAATACATAATTTAACACCCCAATCTACCTTAAATTTAAAATATAAGTTTCATATATTATATAAAATAAATCTGAATCATCAATTTTTAATAAATAAATCTAACAAATTCATTTTGCATGATGATGGTTTGCCTTTTTTTTCCAAACTTTTCGACGATTTTGCCTCTTGTTCTCCCTTTGGATCAAACATTTTTTTTGCCATAATTGTTTAATTTCTATTAGTATTCATGATACAAGTCAATCTCAAATGTAAATAAGAACTTATTATTTCATGTAAAGTGAAATAAATCATTTAAATTTAAGATTTATATAATAATATATTCAGCGTAATTTTATAAGTGGAGAGTAGAGTGTATGTAGATTTTACCACTATATTGAGAAGCAAAAATATTATTTTTGATAAACCCTCGACTCAAGGAAAATCAAATCAAAGTAGAACAAAAGCATGATAAATAATGAAATTGAAGAAATCATGGCAAAAGACTATAGAAAGCATCTTAATAATTTAGAAGAAGAAACAGTAACTATAATAAAATAGTGTGATAATGTAAATACAAGAGATAGTAGATAGTAACAAAAATCGAAAGACAAAAAATTATGTGAAAAATACTTCGACTATTATATGTGTGGATACGCGCGACAAAGCTCTACTACCTACTAGCCTTCTACCCTAAATTATGTCCTCCACAACCTTCTATCTAAGGTCATTTTTTGGTAAGTTGCAACTGGATCATGTCTTGTCTAATTATTTCTTTCTCCAATACTTCTTCGGCCTAACTCTATCTCTCTTGAAGTCATTCATAGACAACCTCTCACACCTCCGCACTAATGCATCCGTGCGTTGCCTTTTCACATGTTTGAATCATCTGAACCTCGTTTCCTGTATTTATCCTCCACCGCTGCCATTCCTATCTTATTTCAAATGTCTTCATTTCTAATCTTACCTTTTCTAGTATGCCTATTTATCCATCATAACAACCTCATTCCAGCAAATATAGTTTTCAGTTTAATATTTTTGCAAAAATATTTTTTTTTAAGTTTAATGAAAAATTTCAAACTAAAATATATTAAATTGCGCGACAGAGATAAGAAATTAATATGACTTTATACTATAATTAGTCAAATTTATATATATTGAATTACTCAAAAACTATATTAAATCATCATGATTTTAAAACTATAAATAAAGAAAAAAAACAAATAATATTTTAAAACGATAACACATAAATAATGACAAATTGATATGACTTTATATGAGGTAACTCTACTTTGTTTATTCCATTTCATCAATGATATACTTCTTTTTTATGATTTTGAAAGTAACAAAATAAAATACCATTTTCTTTTTATTCTTTCTCATTCATGCTGCCTCTTCTTTATTTAATTCATGGTGCCTTTTTTTAAAAAATATATAATTTCAAAGCTATAAACAATAAAGAGAAAAATATTGCAGAATGATAATATACAAGTCATGACAATATCAATATGACTTTATACTAATAATCAACATATTTGTCTAATTGAATTACTCACAAAACTGGAAAATTTCAATGGTGCTGTAATTCCCGAAGACTTTCTCTCTCTACGCTCTAATGGCAGGTGTACGGTAGTATTTGTATACCTCCGTGTAGCCATGGCAAAGGGGAAAGGGAGGGGAAGAGGAAGACCACGAAAGATACCTATATCACTGCTAAAGTTTGGGAGCTCGGTTGGAGCTCGAACCAATGGTAAACAGACAATAGAGGAGCATCCAGTCACACCGATTCCAATGGAACAATGTTTACTGGAAAAGGATACTGCATCAAAAGAGGATGGGCAAACAAGACTAGTAACTGCAAATGAGGTTGATTCGCTGGAAGAGCTATCAGGAAAGCCTGGCTCTGAGTTCATTGAGGAAGAAGAGATGGTTGAGGGTGGGGAGAAGGTTACACACGCGAAAAGTACCTGGACCAGTTTGTTTGCGGGCAATCGCAAAGCTGAAAATGGTATGAACTTGACCTATATTCCCCCACAAATTGTGAATGGAACTATGGTAGCTCAGATTGATAAATTAGAAACTGAGATTGAGGAATTGAAGTGGAGAGGAGCCCTAATTTTTTATACTATAGGGGAAACACCAGGGTATAATATGATGGTTCAAGATGTGCAACAGAAATGGAGTGGAGTGGTTATGCCAAAAGTATTCCTTCGTGATGAGGGGTACTATATCATATAATATGAGAGAGATCCTCTACTCAGGGCCGTATACAATCAGGAATCAACCATTGATATTGAAGGAATGGAGCCCAAAAAATTTGATTTTCAAGCTGAATACTTGACTGAAATGCTGTTATAGGTAACTTTGCCAAATCTGCCAATGAGATATTGGAGCTGCAATTCTTTGAGTAGAATAGCCAGCACTATTGGAAAACCCATGTTTGCTGATGAATGCACGTCTAAACAAAAGATAATATCTTATGCAAGGCTACTAGTTAAAATGAATGTCACTAAACCTCTTCCTACAGAAATAGTACTATTGGATCCATCGGGGGAACAAGTATTACAACCAGTGCATTTTGAATGGAAACCACTAATACTGTCATAAATGTTTGAAGGTTGGACATATCTGTGCTGAGCAACAAAAAGGGGAGGATAGGGCTAAGAAAAAGCAAGGCATGATGAAGTAAATCTAGAAACCTGTTGAAAACTAAAGAGAAGGATAAGCAGGGATGAAATCGGAATTATTGCTAAGCTTGACTTACTGAATTTTCCTTTGCTTTCAACTACACCAGTGAGGAATACCTTTGCAATGCTGAATGGGAGAGGGATGGATCAGGAAAGTAATAAACCTCCTGATAAATCAGGTGGAGGAACTGCCAAATGAAGAATTGGTTGATTTGGAATGTGAGGGGGATCAATAAGAGATACAAACAGAAGGAAGTAAAGCAGTATCTCAAGAATAAACACACAAAGTTTGCAGGTCTACTTGAAACAAGGGTGAAGCAGCATAAGGAAGTAGCTATTAAGAATGCCTTGGGTAAGAATTGGGATATGTATACCAATTATACCAAAGCTGTCAATGGCAGGATTTGGATACTTTAGGATGGTGGATACTATAGAGCAACAATGTTGTGGGAATGAGCTCAGGTGATGCATTGCCTACTGCATGATATTGAGCAGAATATCGATTATGAGATATCTGTAGTATATGCAGAGGCGGATCCAGGATTTAAAATTTGTGGGTTCAAACTTTTAAAATTTTAAGATTGAACCCATTATATTTTTAAAATTATAGGTTCATGTCTATTATTTATTATAATTTTGATAAATTTTATACAGAAATTTATACTCCGCTCTAAAATTGAACCCATAACTTATATGGTACCTCCACCTCTGAGTATATGGGCTTAATACTATAGATAGCAGGACAGAGTTGTGGGCTGATTTGAATAGAATATCACAGATAGTTACAAAGCCATGGTTGATAAGTGGTGATTTTAATGCTATGTTATACACTGCTGATAGAATATCAAGGAATCCAATGGCTAACAGTGAGGTGCAAGACTTTGTAGATTGTGTCCAATATACTCAGCACATAGAATTGCAGTGGCAAGGGGATTATTATACATGGAGCAACAAGCAAGTAGGTGATGCTAGAGTGTGTTGTAGATTAGATAGAGTCTTTGGAAATTATGAATGGATGCTAAAATGGGGACATGTGGTAACAAAGTATGATATGGCAAATGTTTCTGATCATAACTCAATGGTGCTATCAGTGGCTACTACTAAGTGGAATGTTCAAGTTCCATTTAGATACTTCAATATTTGGAGTGAGCATTAGTTTGATAGAATGATTAGAGAAGGCTGGAGAAAGGCAAGAACCAGAAATAAGATGTTGGATATATGGCAGAATTTAAAGAACTTACAAGCAACTCTTAAGAAACTGAACAGAGAAGAATACAAAGGTACTGCCCAGAAGATTAGTCGAGCTAGAGCTGAATTACTCCAAGTTCAAATAGATATGCAGCAGAGAGGTAATGATAGCCTGATACTGGAGGAGAAGCAAATATTACAAAGACTTGAGAAGTGGTCACTCATAGAGGAGAGCATCCTGAAACAAAAAGGCAAGAGCTAGGTGGATACAGCTAGGGGATGGGAAAAACAAGTATTTTTCAACTCTTATGAAAGAAAGGATACAGAGGAAGCAAATCACAGAACTGACTACTACAAATGTGGAGACAATATATGATCAGAAGGCAATAAGGAGAGAAATCTGAATTTTTTCAAAAGCCTCCAAGGCATTGCTGCTACAGAATTACCAGATCGGATAGAGATATCATGAGGAAGGGACCAGTGTTGTCACATGCTCAACAAATTGACCTGATTAGTCCTATAACTGCTCAAGAGATCCAGGAGGAACAGAAATCAATAGGAGATGATAAGGCCTCGGAATATATGGATATAATGCCCATTTTTTTAGGAAGGCATGGAAAGTTATTGGAGAAGAAGTGACACGGGTAGTGCTGGAGTTTTTCGAAATTGGAACCATGTATAGACCTATTAACACCACCACTGCGACATTGATACCCAAGAGTGCATGTCCTACCAGTATCAAAGAATACAGGCCTATAGCTTGCTGCACTGTTGTATATAAAATCATTGCTAAGGTATTGACTCTAAGGTTGCAAAAGGTGATGCCAACATTGATAAGTGAAGCACAATCAGGTTTTATTCCAGGCAGAAAGATCTTGGATAATATAATACTAGCCCATGAACCGGTGAAAGCTTACACAAGGAAGGAAATTTATCCTAGGTGTATGATTAAGATTGACCTCCAGAAGGCTTATGATTCAGTAGAGTGGATATACTTAGAACAGATTCTGGAAGAGTTGCAATTTCCTAGAAAATTCATCAGCTCGATAATGGAATGCATCATAACAGTGAGTTACTCAATGCTGGTTAATGGAGAGCTAACAGAGGTATTTTCTGTGCAAAGGGATTAAGACAAGGTGATCCTATGTCACCTTTTCTTTTTTCTATCACCATAGAATATCTCAGCAGAATCCTAAATAATTTAAAGGGGAATAGGGAGTTTAAACATCATCCTGAGTGTGCAAAATTGGGAATTACACATTTAAGCTTTGCAGATGACCTATTGATTTTTGCAAGAAGGGATATGAAGTCTGTCAGTCATGATATACAGAGGAGTTTCATGCAATTCTCCCAAGAATCAGGGCTGCAAGCAAATCTGGGGAAAAGTTGTGTATTTTGGTGGAGTGGAAGCAAATGTACAGGGACAAATACTGCAGATGCTAGACTATTCCTATGGGGAAATGCCTTTCAAATATCTTGGAATTCCATTGACTACAAGGAAGCTTACTATAGCTCAATGGCAGCCACTGATAACCAAGATAGTAGCAAAGATATCTTCTTGGACAGCAAAGAAATTGTCCTATGCAGGTAGAGCTCAATTGATACAATCTGTATTGTTTGGTATTCAGGCGTACTGGTCGCAATTATTCCTGATTCCTGCTAAGGTGATTGAAGCTATAGAAGCCTACTGTCGTAACTATCTGTGGTCTGGATCAAATACAGTCACAAGGAAATCCCTTGTAGCATGGATTAAGCTGTGTACACCAAAGTCAAGAGGTAGCTGGAATCTGATCAATATTGCTCTTTGGAATAAAGCTGCTATAACTAGAAGTTGTTGGGACCTGAAGGATAAATTATTGATAAAATGGATTCATAACTATTACATAAAAGGGAGAGATATGAGCACTCTTGCTATCCCCCAGTAAGCTAGTTGGATGGTAAGAAAGATCATAGAGGCTAAGGGAATTGTCACTCAGTTCCAGCCAAAACAGGAGAAAGTTAGCTTTGATAAAACAGTTATACCTACATCTACTGGGTGAACAACCTAGAGTGAAATGGAAATGTCTTATGTTCACCAACTGTGCGAGGCCTAAAGCTCAATTTACTACTTGGTTGGCAGTGCAGAATAGACTTCTAACAGCTGATAGATTGCACAAGTGGGGAATGAATATTGATATACAATGCTCATTGTGTCAAGGACAATTGGAGACTAGAGATATTTAGTACATCAGTGTGGGTACACCAATGCTATATGGGCTAAACTCAAAAGCTGGTTGCAACTACCAAAGTTATATGGTCTGGTCTTCATGGGATAATCATTTGTATTGGGTAATGAGATGCGCGAAGGGGAAGTCGATTCAAGCTCAAATATTTAGACTCGTGTATGCTAAAACAACACATGTATGGTGGTTATAAAGGAATCAGAGGATATTTGGTGCTCAACAGAGAAACTGGAAAGCCTTAGCCAAAGAGATAGCATATACTTGCTTTGTGAGGGAAACACCTAGAATTGAGAGTATGCCGCAAACATATAGGTTTTGATAGTTATCAGGTAGGCAGGTTGTTATTTTGTTTCTTTAGTGAGTTAGCAAACTGTGATAGTTATGCTAAGGTTCTATAAAGATTTACTTGGTAATCAATAGAAAGGTTTAGTTACCAAAAAAATAAATAAATTACTCACAAACTATCTTGATTTCAAAGCTACAAACGAAAAAAACTGTGGACATGTAAGTCATTACAAACAACGAAACAAGTATTATTTCATGTTATATTCAACCTAACAGTCCTGCATGATGAGTCATAAATCATACTGATTCATCACAAGTTACCTATCGACTCGGACCATAGGTCAATAAAAGTTTAACTTAATAGATATTTTTGCAAAGAAAGGATCTGGTACTACTAATAAAACTCAACTTTCAGCATATCAGCTAACAAACAACATTCCACTGTATCTCAGCTGTTTGTTTCTGTTTACAAAGGTAGAAAAGAATAACCTAACCATTCTGCCTAACACAACTTTGTCAATTAAGGAACCTACAACACAACCCTGTGGTTCCAAGCAAAAAATCTGAATCTACAGCTGGTGGATTAGCTTCACTACAAAATACCAAACGACTGAGGCAATAGACAAAAACAAATCAACAATCAAGGCATCACCAGTATGACTCCATGTGGATTTTGCATGGATGATCGAAGCAAATTCATCTCGAAATGTACAAAAGGTTACTGATCAAGTGTGACTGGATGAATTTCATTGTTCAACCTCTAATGCAGTAGAAATCCACTTTGAAGCAGCTGCGTGAACGCCTGCTTCTACATGCATTGATAGAGAGACTGGAGTGACTGCTATCTGTTGAGCACAATAGTATCAATCAGTCGAGCATATAAAGACAGAGCTTATCCCCTAAATGTGAGATTGGCTAAACTGTAGCATTACATATGACAAGGGCAGAGAAACAGCTAAGCAACTCCAGAACTCCCTCCCAGCACCACGTGGGAAAAAAGACAATTACATTAAGGATATGAGTAATAAACTTACAAAGCCATTTTCAAGAGCTCTAAAATCTAAATCCTCATCCTCTTCTTCCTGCTTCTTGTCAAGTAACTGCAGTAAAAATAACCAATAAAGTGATTCACTTAAATATTAGAACCAACTGGTACTGACTGTACAAAGAAATGGGATGGCATAGATGAGAAAGGTTAGTATGAGGAAATGTGAGAGGCTTGGCTTTTTTGCACTCCCTCGCAAACCAACCAAAGAGAAAGGAAAATCACAAATTGGGTTAATGTGAAGCCAAGTCTAACTTTTATTACCCAACTAGATCTTTATCAAAAAAAAAAGGTGAAACACTTGGGTATGAGAACCACAACTTTGCAACATCTGAGAACATAAAAGAGACCGACCAAAAAGAAAGAACAAGCATGCTCTATCATTACAAAGACAGTACAATAAGCATATGAGTGAGAACAGAATCAAAATCACTTARCATGTTCTGATACATAAGATCCATCTTTTCCATTGATAGAGATTAATTAAGTTGAAAATTGAGTTTTCAATTAGAGAATAAACCTGAAGATTCCTCTATTAGTTATCCAAGACAACAAAACTGGAAATGATATTTTCAAAGAGATGGAAAAAATTTCATTACCTCCAATCTGAAGTACTTGGCTTTCCGGTTGGGATCAGATTTCCCTGCTACACCAACAGATTCAACCTCCTCTATATTCTTTTTCTGAGTGGTTAACCGACGAGCAGCACCCTGAAAAAAATGAGAATTTGGAGGTCTGAATGGTTAAGAGTATCTACAATGCAAACCTTGACTGAGAAAACTAACACAAGCAGGGGCTGCAAAGTGTTCCAAAAGCTTGTCACAATAACTGTATTTTGACACATTTATGTGCACATTTGTCTTATTTACTATAACAGAATCAATTTAGCTACTCAAATACCACTCAACTCACTGGAAACTGGGAAATGAATCAGCTTTTTTTTTTTAACTCGCCACCTTTCTTGAGCTTTGACTACTATACTTTTTAAATATTCAACAGAATTTCAACTCCATATAAATTCCTTTTAGATATAGTGATAGGGGACAGCTTAATTCTAGATCTTGTTTAATTTAAAGTGTAATTGGGTTGCCACACACTTAAAGGGGCACTATTACACACTTGCTTTCACCATCATAAATTATCTAGATCACCGCATGCCAGTAAACGACCAGTTAACTCACTGCTGCAGAAGCATCTCGGCCTAGTTGTGCAAGCTGTAGTCCAAGGCTTTGCTGATTGGGAACAAAACGTCCGGCAGCAGGATTCCTGCTTGCTGAAATAGCTTGCCAGCAAAGCTTATGGCTCCAGTGACTTTGCTTGGTCAGTTTAAATCCCTGTCACATACAGGGACAAAAATAATCGCTCAACGTCCACATACATGAAGAGATACAACATGCTAAAGCAAAAACAGCTGCAAGCCCTGATATCTGGAATGAGGTTGGACTTTGGGAAAAAAGGAAAGAAGACAAACTCTGCTTTTGCATGTCAACACGAATAGAGTCGCACAAAGAAATTCTTCAGAATAATTGAGAAATAGCAGTTTCAAATGGAAACTCTTTTTGATGAACTGGTCTGACCAAGGAACCATAAGTTCAAAACTTCTATTTTTTCTCAATGGAAGAAGCGGCCCAAGGGTGACAACAAAACAGACCTTGTTTGTCAGAGGAGACTTTGGAACTTCCACGTGCAGCAAGCAACATTTGGGAAAAGCTCCCTTCTCTATATCTCTAAGGGCTGCATTTATCAACGGTAAACAAACACCTACGGCATCCTTGAAATCACTTTCCTGACTTTCATCCTTCTTCCTAAAATATATGATGGATAGACATTGTTAAAACCATCAAGAGTAATCAAAATTTCCAGCAGTATACACTAAATGATGGGCAAATACCAGTCAAGTGATATCGATATAGATGGCACATCACTAAACAATGACTCCCTTGCACCAGCTACAGCACCTGAGTAAAACCTGGAACAGTGAAGTAGTACAAATAATCACCAAATTCCACGGAGATATAAAAGTAACAAACAAAAGAGCAAGAAAGTGCCAATTCACAACTTCAGTATGAGCAGTAGGCATAATAAAACAATTTCAAACAAAAAAGTTGTGCTAAATTATACGTAGTTCACTAAAAAAGAACATGGTCAGTAGATAAGGATAAAAGGAAGTTCATAAAAAGAAAACACTACTTACATATTACGGCCACAACTTGAGCCCTTGTTGATTCCACTAATCACCTAAAAGTCCAAGCAGAAATAAATAACAGAGGATACTCAGCAGGTAAGAATACCAAACCCAACGATGAAATAGGAAAATGGTATAACTGAAAGCATGTCAAAAAATACCAGCATAGGCTTTGACCAGGAAAATAGTGCCCCAGACAAGGCTAATGACACACAATCTACAGGAGTCCCTGGCACGAGAATAAATCCAAAAGGTCTAACATGTTAGAGCTGAAATATTGAATAGTTTCTAAATGTAAGTGTAATCCTAAAATGATAGAGTAAATATCAGTGGGAAACTTTCCAACAAAAAACTGAATAAATATACTAAAACCAAACAACAGTAAGAGTGTGATACCAGTAACTTCATAAGCAGAAGCACTATGAATCTCAGCTGAAGTAACCGCAATAGTTTCTTTCAGAGTAAAAGAGTGGCCAGCCGTTGATTCATCTCTACAATAGCATTTGGAAGAAAACAAATTAACCATAAATTATTAAGGGAGTAGTTTGGTTCACAAACAATATATATGTTAAATCATTTTATCCAATCTAACATTAGTTTTACTATATTATGTGATTAAAAATAATTAGCACTCTATAATTAAAATATATAAAATTCATAATTATCAATTTTAATTCTATTGAATAAAGAACAGCTTTTAAAAAAGAGAATTACAATGAAAAACACTTTTTTAACAGTTAAAATGAGGTATATTAAAATACAATATACTATATAAATATATACATACAACAACATATCTAGTGCAATCCCCAAAGATTACTATTATTAACAAACATGAGAGAGATAATAAAGAAGACATGAATAAGTAAACAAAGTACGTAATAGTTTAAATGACATTCTTATCCAACTACATGACCCTATATTAGTAGAAAATAATGCATAATTGCAGCATAACTATGCAGCCTGGCTGAATTAAACTGAATCCGATCTATGCAGCAAAGGATTAAATTAGAAATCACCATAATCCTTATTGTCATGAGATAGAAACCAACATTGTCTTATTAAAACAAAATTAATATTGGTCTTATTTCCACTATTACATTAGAAATCTTTTATATGTATCCCGTATAAACTGCAATGAATAACCCACAAGCGTACAATATCCCCAAAAGTAGTACGATGATTCAATCCAAAACTTGTTGGGATTAGCTATGGAACCCCCTGTCTGTATGTATTCCCCTCTAATTTGGACCCATTTCATTCCAATACCAATTACCCATAATACTTTCTTCTTTCTTTTTTCTTGTTGCAGGGTGGGGTGGGCAGAGAGAGTACGCGTAAGACAATTAATCAAGAAATAATGTGTGTAAGGCTGTAAGCAAATGCGTATAAGTAACAGGGAGAGAGAGAGAGAGAGAGGAATTTGAAAGAGAACCGACGATTGAGGAGCGCAGACGTGAACATTGTAGAGTCCCTGGCGAACGAGAGCATCAACAAGATAGGTGAGGCCAGGGGATTCGATCCCATCAGCATTTGTAACCAAAACGACAGGCTTTGTATCGTCAACCTCGGCAGCATCATCTGGAACGGAGTTGGGTACCGTGGAATCTTCATTTTTTTCGTTAGGGGCAGCAGTACCCTTTCTGCTGGAAAGTACATCCTGCAGATTGGAAACCAGCCCAGGTGGCAAGAAGTTGGGTTTCGCCCCAGAAGGCCTCATTTTGAGTTGAAAGAAAGAAGGGACGTGGGTGACGTGAAGGAGAGGAAAACGAGGTGGGGTAAATAAAGAAAGCGCTCCAAAAATAGCTAGACCGCTTCTATCGGCTTTCTGAGGCTACTTATTATGAGAGGGAGAGATTGTTAGTTTTTCCAATATGGACAGCCGTAACGACTAATGGGAAGTTACAAACATTCTATACCTCAGAGTCAGAAAATTATTTCTAATGAATTTTTTAGCTTTTATTAAAATACAAGCGTTTACATTAAAATGCTACAATGAAACCTTTGTTGCAGATTTGCAAATACTGATATTGCTTTTTTTTATTTGTTGCAGCTATTGAATGTCCTTTTTTTTTTTTTTTGGTTATATCAAAACAGTCTCCTTATTTTCACAGTGGTAAATTTTGCATGCTCTATCTTCTCGAAATCTCTTTTCCACAATGTATTTAAGAAATTTTCAATCTGAATATATATATATATAAAGGAGACTTAGAGGCATGCTGATGTGACATGCCTCTTTAAGCTTCATTTATATTATTATTTTTTTGTGATTTTTTGAGCATTTCTTCTATTTGAAAATTATTTTTTTAACCTATTTATTTAACTATTGCCATTTAATTTTATCACATATTTGAGAATCACTTATTGTGTTACTTAAATGATAAAGATAAATTCGTATTCAGAAAATTAAACAACTTTAAGAGTTATTTAAACTAAATATAAATTATGATGCATGCATGCTATAAAATTTTGAAAGTTTATACTAC
>JACEIK010000089.1:27604-38985 GCA_018107945.1 Datura stramonium | reverse complement strand
TTTCAGATGCAGATCTTTGTTAAGACACTCATCGGAAAGACCATCACTCTTGAGATCGAGAGCTTAGACACCATTAACAATGTCAAAGCTAAGATTCAAGAAGAAATCAAAGCAGAAGATTTTATTAGCAATAATATTGTCAGATTTCTCAAGCTTTTGTCTGTGTTTCAATGACAAAATTCATACACTGTAATTTTTTAATGTTTTTTTTAATCTTTGTGTATCAATGATGAAATTGATACATGTATCAGTATCATATTTTTGATATATATAACTCCATCATTGTTATGTATCAATGTATTGCTTTGTGTGTATCAATACATTGTACCAATTTGTTATTAGTGTGTATTAATATTTTCAGTGATACATGAATGTGAAATACCCATATTGCTTTGTGTATCAATTTAGAAAATGCTTGCCAATTTTTTACTTTGTTGCTCATGTATCAATATTATCTTGAATAAATTACAAATTAAAAATTATCCATTCATATTCATTAATGTATGACAACTGCATCATTTTTTATAAAATATTTAATGTTATAGAATTTTGCAGATTATAGATTTTTTAATTGTGTATCTGATTTTTTTTTTAAAAAAATTTACTATTGAAATTGATGATATTGTGTTTATGTATTATATTTGTATACATATCAAATTTTTTTATGCTTATTAGTATGTATCAATTTTTCTAGTGAAACCCATAACTTTCATTTAGATNGAAATATCAGAATAACTAAATTCGAATTAATTATTTTAAAATAAATTATTTTTAAATCAAACAATCCCGAATTCATCAATTTCTCAAGTCTAATACGTGTCAAAGCAAAGTC
The DNA here is from genome assembly GCA_018107945.1 of Datura stramonium. NCBI lineage: Eukaryota > Viridiplantae > Streptophyta > Magnoliopsida > Solanales > Solanaceae > Datura > Datura stramonium. The sequence continues at coordinate 38,153 of JACEIK010000089.1, read as the reverse complement.
CTGTTTTCTGCCACGTACGTATCTATTAATTGACTTGCATGCAAACACATTGTTTTCCTCTCCACAGTCCCTCCAATTTCTCCGCGGGCAAACAAATCTTTCACTTTTTCTCTAGCTGAAATTTCAGAGACAGACTCGTAAATAAACATGAATCCAGTTCAACTATGCCCTAAAAGCTTCTCACCTGTTAAACTCTCGCAAATTCGTACTCATATAGCTTCAACTCAAACAATACACCAGTACCGTGGAGGAGCCCGCAGATATTCCTCCGATCAACCACCGGAAAAGCCACCATCGGAATTCCCCGCAGCGCCGCAGCCAAACAAGCCTTCCGACTTTGATGACGGGTCGTCATCACCGAAGACACAAAAGCGGGTGCCGGTGGACGACCCATATGGATCCGGGGCAGCTATACCTCAGCAAAGGTCTAAGTCCAAAGTCCGACAACCTCATGGTGCTGAAGTGAAAATTCCAATTCCACCGGAGTCCGATGAATAAGTTATTTTATGGATAAAATAATAAAATGATAAAAATACCCCTTCAAACTCTTTTTTTGCATAACTTTTCACCTTTACACAACATTAGTACAACGCTTTTCTCTCCTCTTTGGAAGGGTTCTTTTCCTCTTTGGATGGAGAAGCTATGTAGGCTGATTGAAGAATTTCTTTGCCATTAAACTTTCATTGGTGTTCTCACAAGGTTAAACTTGAATCAAAACCTATTTATTCGTCTGAGGTTTGTTTCCTTTACCTGTTCCTTTTCATTTTCACTGTTCCGATTCTTTTTTTTTTTTTTAGAATTTACATAAGAGTGAACTTTTTTAGTTACTTCGATGAAAGAAACAACTGATTATTTAGAATGAAATTTGCCCAATTATTTATGTTCACACGGTTCATGAATCTTGTATGCGGTTTTACAGAGATGGGTACAGGTTGTACCTTTTTTTTTTTGGGTCAAATAACAACGCATATTTTGTTCCGATTATCAAATAGTAGTATCTGGTTCGACTGCAAAATTGTAGGAATAAACTGCAAAACTGTAGGAATAAAGAAAATCTCTAATACATTTGGTTTAAGACCAAAATTAAGATGGCCAAGAAAGAGCTAATATTGCTGAAAATATATGGGAAAGAGCTAAAAAATATGAAAATCACAGTCGTGGGTTGTCCTTTGTCATTTATTAGCTTTTCTCTCTTATTTTGATGAAGAAATCTCAATTTTAACCCTTTTCAAATATTCTTTGGGTTCATTTATTTCTGTTTGTGTGCTTGAAAATTATAAAGTTGTGCCCATAGATTCCCTTTTCTAATTGAAATTTTTTGTGTATTGATTCTTTTCATTTTTATTATGGCAAAATTAGGTTTTCTTATCGATCATCAACTACAGCCCGATATTGAATGCTTTATCATTCTTGAGGAGATATTGTGCCAACAATTTCTTCTTGTCTTTTTGTTTCTTTTCATGGCTATTCATGGTCATTCTATAAGAAGAAATAGACGTTTGATTAGGTACCGTAGGAGTGCCCGAATACCTAAAATTATGTCTCATTTCAATGGTATAATACTTAATAATGACAGTATGTATTGATAAGTTAAGAATGGATAGAAATTCCTTTCACACTTTATTTCTCTTAATTAAGGAAATTCAATTTATGACGATCACAGAGTAGAAAGTTTATATTTGAAAGCGAATGTCTGAGAGCTGTTCTAAAACTAGCTCCACTGTTACTTGTTAATCCCAAATCGGTGCTTGAAGATGAGATTGAAGATCGCTGGAAAAAAATTTCTTTTGAGCATCTATTAATTCATGTAAAACTAACAAAATTATATTTACAAAGAAATTTGGATAGTTTGAGATAATTCTATAATTGATTTTCAATTATAGGGATGTCTACGTGCACTGGATGATACTTACATTCAAATTAAAGTCCCATCCAAAAACAAACCAAGATACAGGATAAGAAAGGGAGAAATAACAACTAATGTATTGGGAGTTTGTGATAGAAATCTCAATTTTATTTATGTATTACCTGGTTGGAAATGATCAGCTGCCATGGTCGTGTATTACGAGATGCTGTAGTGCGAAGGAATGGTTTGAAAATTTCTGAAGGTATATGCCACATATATGCTTATAAATTTAAATTATATCACAAAAAAAATGTTATATAAAAGTAACTAAATTTTATGTTTATATTATAGGTAATTATTATTTGTACTAGGGAGGATATACAAATGAAAACGGTTTTCTTTCACCTTACAGAGGGTATAGATATTGGTTAAGGGTTTGGCAAGGTGACAATCCGCCACCTCAATGTCGAGAAGAACTTTTCAATATGAAACATTCTAGGACTCGTAATGTTATTGAAAGGGCATTTGGTCTCTTAAAAGGGCGTTGGAAAATTTGTAGAAGCTCTTCGTGGTACTCAGTTAAAGTTCATATCAGGATCACTAGTGCTTGTTGTTTGATGCACAACTTTATTCACAGAGAGATGGATGTGGATCCCTTAGACATTGATATGGAAGAACGAGAGGAGTATCAACACGATAATATTAATATTGTTGAATTATCTGAGGAATGGACCACATGGAGGGATGAGTTAGCTCAATCAATATGGAATGAAAGCTTAAATAATTGATTTTTCAACTCTTCCATGCTTGTAATATGTTTTGGGATTTTTGAGTGTTTTTCTATTTAGTTTTTTGTACGATTGTAAGGTGAATCAACTTTCGGTTTTTTGTAATTATAAGAAATAGCTACTTTAATTTTTTGTGACAATAAAATATGTTTAATTAATTTTTATTTTGTGATATTTTGGTACTTCGTGCTTATTTTTATGTGTAAATGTCATGCCCTGAGTCTACACCCTAGGTGTAACACGGTACTTAAAGTCATAAGTAACCCAAGTCAACTCCTAGTCTATCATACACTGGTATTCTAAGCAAAACATGCATAACGGAAGCTTTGAAATTATAGCACAAGAGCATTTAAGAAATAGAACTAGAAAGCAAACATAAAATTTACATCATCTAAAGTGTGAAATTAACTCTGTGTTTGAAAGCCTACTAACTGATGAGTTGTTGGGACAAGCCCCAGCTAACTCTACATCTAACAAAAAAATAATAAATCAACTGAAAGGAAATGGAATAAGGCTCTCGAATGATGAGGACTCACACTTCAACTGTGGTAGGGGAGGAACTGGATCGCAACGGCTAACGATGTAGAGTCTGGGAACCTGCAATTGTATCATGAAACGATACAGTATAAAAGTATGCGTCAGTACTTTGAATATACTGAGTAAGTGGGAGAAACATAACTGAATATAAAGTCTGAATTGAAATGACACGCAATGACCAACAGGTAAGCTGAACTGAACTACTGATGTGATTTGAAATGGTCAAGATGACTCTGTCTGATGGTCAAGGACATGCCTAAGTCTGAAACACTGAGTCTGAGATATTGTACTAAACTGGGCTGCTTATTTTGAAACTGAACTGGACTGACTAGTGGGAGAGTCTCTAACCGACATATAACCACGTGAGCTAGACGTGGAGTTCAATGTATACACCCCACCAGTAGACCCAATATACCTTACTAGGGTATAAAGGCATGAACTGAGTGATCACAAAAGTCTGGGGCCAATCAGGCCAAGTAATACTGTAACCTACGCAGGCAACGTACTTCTGGAAATTTGGGTGCGCTGGAACTCCGGCCCGCTCGGTGCTAAGTCCTACTCCCACTGAAAAGCCTAAGTTGAACTACTAGGCTGATAGCTAGAAACTGGGGTCCAAGACTAGTTAGGGACATATAACTGAAAGTATCCTGAGAGCCTTATCGGACCAGATTCTGAAACTGAGTTCTAGACTGGTCAGAGCTGCTTATCTAGAAGCGTCGTAACGTCTAAGAATAATTGTAAACTGAACTGAGGTCCTGGGGCTAGTCATAACGCGCTCTCTCTCTCTCTCTCTCTCTNTATATATATGCATCACTGACACCCCGGAAAAAGACTGAAGTCAAACTAATTAGTTGATAATTTTCTGAATGATTCTGAAAAGATTCTATGTTCTAACTGGACTGAACTACTAAGCAACTAATAGAGAATTGAACTCATTCCAACAACACGGGAATTTCATCATATGACGAAATTTCAAGAATTTAAAGGGGTTCCGTCCAACAAGAGTAAAATCATTCTCCTCAATGGAATAATTGCTCACACACATATTTATATATATAATAAGAATTTCTAGGATATTTAGACTAAAACATATTTTGCAAAATAGATGGAAGTAATACGCAATAATCTTTACTCAAAAATTTAGGGCTATAAATCATCTTGGCAAGAACAACAACAATTTACTTATGAATTGATGAAGATCACGTGAGTAATAAACATGGATAATTACCCAATTGAAATTAACAAAAACCATCATGAAAATCTCTTCATATTCAAAAATCTCAGGGCTAAACTGATAGGAAAATTATGGAAGGATATTGGGGGACACAAGGGAAGGACAATTTCCTTGTTGAATTCCTACATACCTGGCTAAGAATTCCCCAAAGAAGAATAAAACTTGAACTACTGCGATGAAGGAAGACCCTAAGTCCGTCCGCTTGAGAGTTTCTTGAGAGAACTTTCGATAAATTTCTAAGAGTAAACGTGAGAATGAGGGAGGAACCGTCCAAACCCTCTAATAAGTCTGAATTTACGTCCAAAACAACGTAGTTTAAGGCTTAAGAGAATAGAAATTACTAAATAACCCTTAGAAAATTGTTGGTTAAAGCTGTCAGGTGACCCTAATGGGTGACCAAACGGGTCGTGGTAACTGACCACGACTCGTGGTCACTCCCATTAGGTACACTACCCAGGATCCTCAGTAGGTCACCACGAGGGACCTAACGAGTCGTTGCCACTGATGATGACTCGTGGTGATACTCGTTAGGTGCACTGCCTAACAACTGACTAGAGCTAATAACGGGGGACATGATGAGTCGTTACATGGTGACCACGACTCGTGGTCACCATCCGTCAAGTATATTGCTTTCCACTTCACACTTCCAATTTCTCCTTCCCACGACCGACCTAAAGAGTCATTAGGTCTCACAACAACTCGTCAGGTGGGTCGTCTTGAGACATTTTATACAGATTTTATTTTCAGATTTTATGATTTAAGTCCCAGATCTAGTCTTTATTTCCGGGGCATTACAGTAAAGTGTATGGATATTTATTTTTGTGATGATAAGTAATGTTGAAAATACTTATGCTTCTTGTGATGATAACTAATACTTATGATGATGTATTTCACAAGATTATACAGACAAAATGAATATCCAAACATCTTCGATGAATGTGTCAAAAAGATCTAGAAGATCAACACCTTCAACCCGAAGGATATGGACTCCAACAGAAGAAAGTTCTCTTATAGATGGTTTAAAAGAATTATGTGTTAATGGTTGGAGAGCTGATAATGGAACCTTTAGGACAGGATACTTGATGGAGTCAGAGCACTATTTGCATGAACATCATCCTGACAGTCGATTGAAAGGTGAACCACATATCAATTCTAAATTAAAAGCTTGGAAGAAATATTATGCAAGCATAAGCTTACAAAAGAGTCGAAGTAGTTTGGGATTTTAATATTGTGATGGAATAATTGTTGACGATTCAAAATATTGGAATGACTTTATAAAGGTAATTAATACTTTGCTTAAGTTATTACAATATTATTTACTTCATGTAGATATTTTTATGAGTTCCCTTCATAGTTTATAACTAATATATATGACATTATCATGTTTTTTTTCTTATTTTTTCTAGATTGATCCAAGTGCAAAAAATATGAATACAAAGAAATGACCAATGTTTGGAGATTGGGAGAAAATCTTTGGCAAGGATAGAGCAACTGGAGAGTTCGCAGAAGGTCCGCTAGATGTTGTTGATGATATCTTAAAGAGTCAAGCTTCAGAACTTTCTAATGACATGAGTTTGGGATTTCCTATCAATGTTGATGATGATGAGGATAAAGATAGTTATAAACCTAACATAGCTACTGGAGAAGCTGAAAATGCTTATGATGGACCTAATTTTACTGGAGCATCTGAACATGAATGTGCTGGAGCATCTGAAAATGAACATGCTGGATCCTAATAAAATCATAAATAGGAGGAGTATACTAAAAGATCCTCTTCTAATGTCAATGAAAAAGATAAAAGCAAGAAAAGAAAAAGAGTCGTAGAGGATGTTAATGAGATTTTTTGAGGGTATGACGGAGGTTATGAAAAACTTTACTGAAAGTCAAGATAAAAGAATGGGTGCCCTAATTGACAAGATTGAGAATCGTGACCACTCTGATATTCGTAGTCAAATTTATTCCATCATTGAATCCCCTGTATTCTACTTGTACTCCATAGAGCAACGTATCAAAGTTACAATGGTTATCTGTGGAGATGTCAAAAAGATGAAATTTTTTTTTGCGTATGCGTGAACTTTAGCGCCAAACAATAATGTGGATGATCGTCAATGATAAACTTTGAAGTATGATAAACTTGTGTATATAAGTGGTGGCAATGGTGTGACAGTTTTTGCTCTACTAACAATTATAAAGTTTGATTGTAGTGCCATTTTTGGATACCTCTAGTTATGTCCATTCTCTTTTGTTTATGATCGGTGTGGGTACGAGGATGCTAGAATTTTGTGTAACTAATGTCTATTAAATAACTTAACTCTAATGTAAATATTAAGTGCATATATAATTATATAATTACTACAAAATTTCTGAAATTCTACTATGTTGTTTTTGTTTATTAATTGGACCGTAGACTGTTTATTCTAGGCATACTTCTTAAATAATAAAGGAGGCCTAGACTTTCATATTATGGTCTTTCTAAGGTTGCAGGTGGAGGGAGTAAGACAAACATGTCACCAATAATGATGATGAGAACTTGTTATTGTGTTCTAGAGTTTGAAAGAATTGGTAAATTCACTTTTAAGTCAGATGTTTATTATTGTGGAGTTGTTTTGCTCGAACTTATAACAAGGAGTTACTTCCTTGATGAATGTTACTCCCTTGATGAATGAACTAACACCAATTTGATGAATGTTATTCCCTTTCTTTCTCTGGGAGTATGAAATAAAAGAAGAAAATATCAACTTCATATCTATTTTAACAATTAGAATTACACGCACATCAAAAACTAGTGAACTCACTTTTAAGTCAGTGGAGGTTTAGTTCTAGTTTGATTTAAAAAAAGGTGGAGGATATTTTTATAAACGAACAACTTCTTTTAATAAAATTATATAATTCATGTTATTTGTACTATAAGAAATCAAACAATCAATAAAAAATAATACCAAGATAGTTAATCCCAGCATAGCTAATCCCAGCATAACTTGTATTTAAACCAAACAACCCCTTAAAGGATGAATTCCACCAGTTATATCAGCTAACTTTATTCCCATATGCATACCTCTATTAATCAATGCATAATCAAAAGATCGGTATAATAAAGAAGACGTCTGCATAAATATACTGTCATGATCACATCATCATCCTCGAGTAGAGGTAGTCATTGGAGTTTATTCCTTAGAAGAAATGTTCAAGATTGGGAACTATAGGAAGTTGTAAATCTTAATTTGTCAAAACTGGAAGGACTAGCACTCACTCCCACTTAAAGGATCAAATGTTGTGGAGTTGCAGCAATAATGGTTTATTCACAGTAAAGATATGCTACCTAAAATTGTCCAGAAACAGTAACATCACAGAAAATTAGCCTTTGAAGTTGGTGTAAAAAATTAAGATTCTTACCAAGTTAAAGTTTGTATGCTTCACTTGAATAGCCCTCTCTAGAGAATATTTAACACACAACAAACTTAATAAAAATCAATGAAGTGCTTGAAAATTACGAGGTCTCAGGTTCAAATATTTTGATGCGGGAGTGGGGGTGGGGTATGACTCGCAGTAGATGCTATGTGTTCTTGCAACATCTGAAGAAGCTTCTCATCTCCTACTTCACTGTCAAATAGCAAAAGAAATACGTTTCAAGTTCTTGTGTCTTTTTAGGGTATACTGGGTAGAGCCCTACAACATCAAGGAAACCAACAGGAGTTGATGTCAGTCGATAGTTGAAAAATTAATCCGTAAGACATGAAAAATGGTATCAGCTTGCAATTTTTGGGGTTTGTGGACGAAAAGAAATCATAGATGTTTTGATGGAGTATTATCTCTTATACACATCCTAAAAGTTAGATGCCTGATAAATTTTGTGTTGGTACAGGCTGCATCCTGTAAATAGCTTCAACCAATTTTTTTGATTTTTTAGCTCCTTTAATTTGATATGCATCAATATACAAGAGCCAACTCATTTCTGCTCTACCTTATGCTCACTTTTATAACCCCTGCATCTATTTGATGTTTCTCTAATGATCACTTTTACCTCTTCATATGTTCCACAATTTTACCTTCTTCTACATCACTTTCTCCGATAAGATGAGTATACTTCTAAAGCCAGCTCACAACTGCCAAAGAGGCATACAACGAACCAGTAATAGCTTAACCCAAAATAATAGCCAATCTAAGGGCAGTGTCCTTCCTGGTTTCAAGAATGTTCCCTAAGGTTATCTGGTAATACAAACTTTTACCTTATTTTTCATCTAATGAAACAGTACCTTTCAAATCCCTTCTAATTGAAGGTCCTATACCATTAGGGATCCCAATGAGGGTCACTGTAGAATTTACAAGTGAAAGTATGAGGATGATGTGGTCAAGAGGGATCTTTCCAATCAGAGTTGGAGTAGCTCTTGCACAGGGCTGGCATAAATATTGAAAACTAAAAAAATCGGATCAAATTTAATTAATTCGATTCTTTGGTTCGGGTACGGTTCTATTTCTCTAAAACTTCTCGATTTTAGGGTCCTAGTTCTACAGTGTTTAATAAAATAAGTTCAGACTGAAAATTACTGGTACTGGACTCAGCTACTCTGTTGGCGCAATTATTCATAGATTCCCTTTACAGATCCATTTCAATCCAAGCACATACCCAAATTCCCTTTAGAGTTTAGTTCCTATTTCTTATTTCCTAATTGACTAAAATAAATCCTACCAAGTAATCGCTGCCTTCGTAAACGAACTCAATGAAACTAAATAATTCATTGATTTCTTTGAAACCACATCAACTTCTATTTTATGCTTGGTTTCTTGCTAAATGTTAATTTTATGGAGCAACAAATCAATAATTGCCTTAGCCCTTAGTGACTGACAGTGGCAAGCCTTAGTGTGCTGTAGTTTCATAACGCAATTATTATTATGTTTTTAGATGTCACACTAGAATGCAAAGCTTTGACAGAGGAGGAAATGATAATGAAAGCTACTATCTTCATGGAATATGAAGAATGTCTTAAGAATGAAGAAGTGGCCCAGAGGCAGAGATCTAGATCCTTATGACTCAAAGAAGGGGATAGGAACATCAAGTTTTTGCCCCCAAACAGCCAATGCACATAAAGATACAACCATATTGATCATATAGTGGATATAGTGGTATCGGAGGAGAATATAGNAACCATATTGATCATATAGTGGATATAGTGGTATCGGAGGAGAATATAGTTTTGCATGATAAAATAAAGGGGGAGATCATTTCTTTCTACAAATATCTATATATAGAAATTGAAGAATGGAGATTTAGTGGAAGTCTAGCAATCATCCTATAATCTCAGAGAGTGATAATGAGGTCTTGCAAGCTAAATTTGAAGAACATGAAGTGTTTGAAAAAGTGTGCAACAAACAAAGCACCTGACCCTAATGGGTGCACATGCGATTCTATTTGAAAAATTGGGATGTGCTAAAACAATACATTATGAAAGCTTTGCATAATTTCTAGGAAATGTTTTCAAGAAGCTTCATTTCAACATATATTGCCTTGATTTCAAAAAGAAAGGAGCAAAGAAACTTAAAGATTTCAAATCTATCCGCCTAATAGGAAGCTTTTATAAATTGATTACCAAGGTTCTGACAAAGAGACTAAAAGAGTGGTCGATTGTAATATCCCGTTATTTTCTAAGACTAGTTTATTATTAAAAGTTGATCTTACTGCATCAAATTGAAATAAAATTTAAAATTCGTTTTAAATACAGGAGAACTATTGGATGACTAGTATGTTAAAATATTTCAGCCTTTAGTTAAAGCTATGTATGATTATCAAAGTACTTAATTACTTTTCGTTTCTCCTTTTATTTTTTTTGCTATTAGCAATGATTTGAACCAACACAATAAATTTTATGTGAATTCATAACCATTGCGATACATGAGTTCTTAAATGTATTCATTTCATGAGCCAATTAATTTTTGTAACATTAGTTGAGGCGTAAGCGAGTTTTAAACTTTTTTTCCGCATCCGTAGCCAGTAAAGACTGATGCCCACGCTTCTTGTACTACTGCCTTTAAAAAAAGAACTAAATAGTCATACACTCATACCTATAGATTTAGTTATAGGAGATAATATATTAGATGGTCACTTAATTAAGAATAATTATTTTAAAAAATTATTTAGTTATATTTTAT
>JACEIK010000089.1:5097-25972 GCA_018107945.1 Datura stramonium | reverse complement strand
TACATTAACAAATTTGATTGAGTTAGATGAAGCAAAAAGTATGTTATCCTATCATTAAATTGATTTTGAATACATATAAATTCATATTGCAAGTTTTTCTTACTTGATGAAATTAAAATATACCACATTATTCTTTATAACATGATAAAACATGAGTAAAATATATAGCTTTAATTCAAATGATCTTATATACGATAAAATTAAGATAAAAATTTAGTACAATAAGAAAAGAAAGCTTTCAAAGGAATTTGCATGTATGCTGAGATAATGTACTATCTCAAATAGAGGTGAACATAATACCGAAGAACTGAAAAATCGAATCGAACCGAATTAATTTGATTTTTCAGTTTTAGTTCTTCAGTTTGGTGTTTGATTTCTTTTGAGGAAGTTTGGTACCTCGGTTCGGCGTTCGGTATAAGAGTCACGGTTCTTCAGTGAACCGAAGAACCGAAGTTTTATTAAATATATTTTAAAATAATATTTATATTAAATTAATATGACCTAAATCATTTTTTAAAACCCAACTCATTTGGGCCTTTGGCATTTCAAATTTAACCCAACCCAACACAACATTTTAATCTAAAGGCTAAATGTCTAAATCTCACTCTTGAGTCTCATTTTTCGTGAAAGATCAAGAAAATATTAGGTCTTAAGAAAATCTAGTAGGTGCAAGAAGCTTAGTAGCTACATTTAATTATATTTTATTGGTAATGTTTTATTACACCCTGCATGTCTCTATCGTTCAGTCGGCATACTCATATGTAAGTCGAAAGTTTTAGAGTACGACACATACGATAAAGGGCCCGGGAAAAGGATGTTCGAGCGTGGAATCGAGGTAGCGAGGGAGAAGGTCGGAGCAGGCTGCAACAGGACAGCGTGTCAAGGACCCCCTCCCTCCGCATTGGGCGTCGTGACACGCCCGTAAATCGACGCATTGGGGACCGTGATATGGACCCCCTGGCTACTGCACAAATATTATATAAGTTCATGTTTTCATTTTGTTTCATTTCATATTAAATACCTTCGGCTAGAGAGAGAGAAACATGTCATTTTCTTTCAAATTTCTTCCGATTACGCTGCTAAACACTGTTCAAACTCAAATTAACTTCAGGTATTGAGTTCTACGCCTACAGAGAGCATCACTATGGAGTTATTTTCTTGCAATTCGCTCGACAAATCATAACCCCCCTAAGAAAAAGTTGTCAGAATTGCTCTAAATTAATTTCTATACGATCACAGGCAGCAAGTAAGCATTTTTCCCTTTTAAACCCTCGAAAAATTATAGGTTTTCGACCGTATTTTGCGTAGTTGAATTATAATTGCCACTAGTATTAGAAGTTATCGTTTTAAGCCGAAGTTGGTATTAAAGTTAATCTCTTTCTCCCAGTATTACGATTATATTTGGAAAAAGCTGTTGAATACAAGCTGAAACTCGTCAATGATTTGGGAAACGACAATCGAGGTATGTTAAAGCGAGTTCCTTCGGCAAGTTAGTTTCTATAGTATTATATTATAGTTTGAACCTCAGTAAGGAAGCCAAAAGTCTCATTATGGTGAATAGCTGTTGTTGTTAGCTGAATTCAGTATGTATGTTTAGTTTGGGATTGACTTTGCTATGTATAGTCTTTCATGACAAACCCAGGGTTACTAGCTGTGTCGTTGCCCGCCAGGGGCTAGATGACTTCGCTCCAAGGAGCGGTATGCCGTCTGCGAGGGACGAAGATAAGGTCCGAGGACCTTATACAGTCCATTTCATGGTTGGACTATTTATATGTCGTATTGGCACCACACCCCCGTCGAGCCTGGTGCCCGAGGTGCAGATATTAGGAGTCCACTAGACTCAGACACAACTACAGTTCAGGGGCCGAGCAGGCTCAGTTGTAGACCTAGGGGACTGGTAGGACGACTATAGTTATTAGTTGACTTGTTTTGACCTTGTTAGGGATATATAGATTGAAGTGTACTCGTCAAGGATCATGGGAGGCCCGAGTGGGTCATTCTGTGCTGGATGTACCTTCCGACTTATGGGGGACAAGTAAGGTTCTTGTTCGCACTATTTACTGTTAGATTAGACAGCAGGAATTTAAGTTATTCAGGTTACACCTCTATCTCCTTCACTCAGTTACTTTCGGTTTCATTTTAAGTTTTGTTCAGTTATTACCTTACATATTCGGTACATATTGTATTGACGCGCATCTTTGGGCGCTGCATTACTTGCCTGCAGGTGCAAATAGATATGGATTAGGACCTTCTTAGTTTTCAACCCAAGTCAGCAGTACAATTAGCTCCTCTCCTCCGGAGCTGATTAGCTAGAAGGTTTGTTCTTTTGATTGTACAGTATGGGTAGGTCGAGGCCCTGTCTCGATCAATATTCTACTCTCAGAGGCTTACAGATTTACAATTCCCTGTGGTTAGTTTGTAGTTGGCTGTGTGGGGCCTATGTATGTTTTATTTCATGTGATGGCCGTGTGGGGCCTTGTTTAGCTGTTAGATAGTGGACTTGTCGGCTATAGTATAGTTGTAGTTGCCTGATTTTCCTTTCAGTTAAAACTAGACATCATGGTGGTCTTGTCGGCCTGCATAGAACTCCTTTCTGTTGCTTGTTGTTGGATAGCTGGTTTCATTTACAAGTGGCTATATGACCTTGTGGGCTTGAGGCTTTAATTACAACCGATATATAGCGCGTTGTTTTCCTGAATTAGGTTGCAGGTCAGTTAGATTCCAGTGTGGCACTAGGTGCCGGTCATGCCTCCCAAGATGGGGTGTGACATGTTTAATATAATGTACTAAGTTATTGATTATTGTAGAAGTTATACGAAATAACATTGTTGAACGCATTTGTTTCATATCAAATATTTTAATAATTTTTGTTCTCATTTTATATCTCACTTGCATCGAAAAATCGTTTTAGAAATACCAAATCAAACCTAACCAAAGTTGAAAAAATTGAACTTAACCGAATTAGTTTGGCTCAGTATATGGTGCACATTTTTTCAAAATCGAAAATCAAAGAATCAAACAGAACTTTGATAAAACCGAACTGAAGAACCAAACGTCCACCCCTATTCTCAAACAAAGAGAACCCAAAAATACTAAAAACGATTAACGTGATATAAGTTGTAGTAATTTAATTAGGTAGCTAAAATTGTATTTTGTATAACTCGTTTTAAATGNACCCTTTTCAAACATGGTAGAAGATTTCAACACTTAGAATAGATAACTTAACATAATCGTTTAGGGGTATAGTAGAGAGCTTCTTAACTTAAGTTACTATTTTGCTGATGTTCAACTCTAATTATTTCGTAGAAGGTTAATACTTTAGTGGTTATTCATCAATGTAACACATATTGAACATAAAAAACTCAATTTATAACTATTTTGCTAAACGTCTTTAGAAAAGGGTTAATCTTCCTAACTGTTTGCCTAACTCATTCACAATCGTAACCCGTATCGTCTAATTTAATAATATTTAGCTCTACTTTCCTTATTCATTTTAACTTCTTTCCAAAACATTATTCACTCTACACTCAAGTCTTTACTCTCGTGTTCACTATTCCATCAATTCTTATACGCACTTACCTCTTTGCCTAATTGACAAATTTATCTGTTAAACCTTGTCTTGCTTATATTTTAATGTCGTTCAGAGGTTCTAGAAAGAAATTATGGTAAGAGTGCATATTAATCACATATTACCTTAAAATGGCTAACATTTACTCTTATCTTCCCTTTTTATAACGTCACAAAAAGATTAACAACATACCCACGCTTTCCTCGCTAACATGTATCGACTTAGCTTATTCGCTACGTGCCGCTTGCTTAGCTTTAAGGAGGGAAAACATAAAATATACTTTTTACCTTAAGCACTTTAAAACATAAACATCTAGGAGGGATTAACAATATTATTAAAATGTCATTTCAATAAACTCGTTTACCCTCAATCGGCTTAGCGTCATCTTCTTAGCTTAAGTTCAATTACATGTCGTCGTCTTACAATTTCCTACAAATTTCACTAGGTGGACAGATATTAACATATGTTCAACATCATATATATAGTATACTGCGAAGGACCAGCTCAAGGTGCCCACGTTAAGGGGACTTCAACCTCGATTTTCAACTACGACAACAATCGTATAAAAATTACACCTTTCACTTCACATTTCTTTGCTTAAACAATTCTTAACGATTCAAGCTTTATGCCAAGTATTTCCAACCCTTTGTACAGGATTATACATGCCTCAATATGATTTTAAAAACATAGGAATATTGATCCTTTCAATGACTCAGTTTCGTGTTTGAAAAACAAGGAAAGGGACATCTTTACATACCTTGGCACGTCGACTCTAATTTTGCCGAAAATCTTCCTTTCAAGCTTACTCCTTAAGGCTCCTTCCAAGTCCAATTTACAAACACAACAAGAAGCAACTTCACTTCACCAAAGTACTGGAAAAATTTGGCAGCAACATGCCACAAGAACACACAAAGAAACAACAACACAATACTACAACATTCTCCAATTTATAACCTCATAAACTCAAAGAAATCAAAAAGGGAATTACTTACCCATTCTTGAAGATGTTATTAGCTAAAGTAGGAGTAAACTTCTACTCTTTCCTCTTCCTAGAATCATCAAAAAATGCAGCAACACCACAATAAACCAAAAGATAACAACAAGCCATGACTTTCTTCCAAGGTTCTCTTTTCAAAGCCCAAAAGAGACAAGAGTGAAGTTTCTTACCTGGTATATCTTTTTACCATGTTATAGGGCTTTGAATTCTCTGAATGCTGAAAAAAATCAACTAAAACACAGTAGAAAGGAGCTTTCTAGCGCTATTTTACTTCGTATAGGCAGGCTGGCCAAGGTCTGGGCAGTGCCAACATGCGGCTCCCGTGCAACACGCCCTCGCGCTCGCGCGTGCCTGCCTGTTGCCTTCCTGTCTCAGTGCCCATGCGCCTAGGCACTTTTCCAGCCGACAATGCTGTCTTCAAATGAGCATAACTTTTTACTCCAAACTCCAATTGACGAGCGGTTTTTTCATTGTAAACTAGACTCAAATAACTTTCATTTTATTTGTTATGGGACTTCTAAATCATTATATGTTTGGAGATATGTCCATTTAAATTTGACCCGTGTTTACAAACTTCACATACTCTTCGCTTTTCCCTTTGCACATGTTTCCCTCCTCACCTAGGACAACATACAACCCATAATTTCCTTAACATGACATATAACATCAAATAATCATCAAAAAATGTCGGGGTGTAACAATACATGGGTAAATCATAGTCATACTTTCATACTAGACATCTCATCATGCTTAAAAACATAGATTATAATCTTAACTTTTCATGAAACTTGCATAATTGGGCATCAAATTTTGAAACTTTTAAATCATAAATTGTAATAAAAATAATTATAAAACATGCCCATGAATGTTAAAACTTCATTAGAACATGAAGAGAATTGACCCATGATTAGAACACAGAGAATTTAATAGGTTGGGTTGAAACCCCATGGAACCACACACTTTGAATTCATGAATTGAGAAGGAATTTGGGCATGAGAGCGAAGAGAGACTCCTATTCGTAACCCTACATACCTAGGTAAATCTGATTTCACACACTTCCTTGAATGCCCAAGAGATTTGGTGAAGAACTAAGGGACTCCTCAAGCTTGATCTCCAATGGAACACTCTAATCTTGCATACAACGAATAGAATGACTTAGGAGTGGTTTAGCACCCTTAACATTCCTCTAACAGAGCTTAAAATGACATAGTGTAGGACCTAGGAGCTTAGGAATTACAAAAAACCCCTTACTAAAATACAGGAAATTTGGACACTGCCAGTCCTCACGAGTGACCTCACGACTCATGAGGTACCGGACGACTCGTGAGGTACCATCCGTGAAGTCTTCTAGAAAAATCAAGTCTCCAACTCAGCCTCTTGGTCACGACCAATTTCATGAGTCGTGAAGTCACTTTATGGCTCATGGTTACCTCCTGTGGTCACCCATGACCATGAGTTCTTACCAACCATCCTCCACTTCATGAGTCACTCCATGACTCGTGGAGTCACCTCACTATTCACTGGACGACTCTTCCTGTGACCTGGGCAACATTTTCCTGCTTTCTCCGCATGAACTCTCAAGTCTGATCTTGGGGACTTTTGGGGTATTACAATATCTCCAGCTTGGGAACATTCATCGTCGAATGTGGACAAACATACTGAAAAGTTAGGAAATGGAACTGCCATCCCAAATACTGAACATCTGATGCTAAAAACTGATGGAGTGACTGACTCCAAGCTGAAATACATGACTACACTAAGTTCATGATTCACGCATACATGCATTGACATGAAAGAAACTGGAATAGATGAACTAGATAAGAAACTGAATAAAGTACTAGGGAGGAAACTAATACCTCAAGTTGGAACTGAGTTGGGAGGGAAAAGATGCGGGTATTTAGCTATCATATCTGCTTCAGCTTCCCTCTTAGCTCCCTTAAAATGTTGATTCCTCCATAAAACCTTTACTGAAGCTACCTCTTTGTTCCTCAACTTTTGAACCTGAAGATCAAGAATTTCAACTGGTACCTCTTCATAGATAAGGCTATCGTCCACACCAACGCTCTCCACTGAAACCACCAAAGTTGGGTCACCAAAGCACTTCTTCAAGAGCGAAACATGGAAAACTGGATGTACGAAAGCCAACTATGAGGAAAATTCCAACTCATAGGCCACCTTGCCAACACATCTCACAACCTTGTACGGGCAAATATATTGGGGACTAAGCTTCCCTTTCTCTCCAAACTTCATTACTACCTTCATAGGGGACACCTTTAAAAACACCCAATCATCAACTTAAAATTCATGTTCTCTCCTCCTCATATATGCATAGGATTTTTGACGACTTTGAGCTATTTTCAGCCTCTCCCTTATAAGCTGAACTTTCTCCAAAGCCTCATAAACTGAATTTGTCCCTATCAATGTAGCTTCACCTACTTCAAACCAACCAATAGGTGATCTACATCTCCACCCATAAAGAGCCTTAAACAGAGCCATCTAAATGCTGGAGTTGTAACTATTGTTGTAAGAAAACTCGATAAGAGGTAAATGATCATCCCAACTGCCCTTAAAGTCAATCGCACATGCTCTCAACATATCCTTTGGAGTTTGAATGGTCCACTCAGCTTGACCATTGGTCTGCGGGTGAAACGCTGTGCTAAGATTGACTTGAGTACCAAGTCCCTTCTGAAGTGACTTCCAAAACTACGAAGTGAACTTAGTACCTCTGTCTGATATGATAGACAAGGGAACTACATACAACCAAACTAACTCCCGAAAATACAACTTAGCATAGTCCTCAACTGAATTAGTAGGAAATGAGTTGCTTTAGTCAACTTGTCTACTACCACCCAAATTGAGTCATACTATCGACGAGTACGAGGCAACCTTATAATGAAGACCATATGGATTTCCTCCGACTTCCAGGTAGGGATACTAATGTTTTAAAGAAAACCTCTAGGTCATTGATGCTCGGCTTTCACTTGCTGACAATTTAGACACTTAGCCACAAAGTCCGCAATGTCCTTCTTCATGTCGGTCCACCAATAGACTTCCCGTAGGTCAGGATACATCTTGGTGGCACCACGGTGGCTAGAGTACTGAGAGCTATGAGCCTCACTCAACATCTGATCTCTCAAGTAATCAGCACCCGAAACATATAAATGACCCTGATATTGAATCACACCATCTCTCTCTTGGGAGAAGACCTCTACCTTCTGATTCATAAGTGCTTCCTTCAACTTTACCAAGATCGGATCCTCATCTTGTCTAGACTTGACTTCATTCACCAAAGAGGATTCTAATCCATTTTGAACAACAACACCACCATCCGTTGAATCAACAAGACGAACTCCTAATCGAGCAAGTTGGTGCACATCCTTCACCAACTCTTTCCTTCCACCATCCACATGAAGAATACTCTCCATGGATAGCCTGCTAAGAGAATCCACCACTACATTAGCCTTGCTCGGATGATAAAGGACACTCATTTCATAATCCTTGAGAAGCTCCAACCACCTCCTTTGTCGCAAATTCAGATCCTTCTGGGTAAATAGATAATGAATACTCTTATGGTTAGTGAGCACATCTACACGCACCCCATACAATTAGTGTCTCCAAATCATCAATGCAGACACCACTGCACCAATTCTAGGTCATGCATTGGATAATTCTTCTCGTGAGTCTTGAGCTGTCTAGAGGCATATGCAATGACTTTGCAATGCTGATCAACACCCAACCAAGTCGAACCCTAGAGGAATCACAATACACCACAAATCCCTCGTTACCCTCGGGTAAGATCAATAATGAGGATGAAGTGAGTCAAATCTTTAACTCTTGAAAACACTTCTCACATGCATCCAACAACTTAAATTTTACTTTCTTCTAGGTAAACTTAGTCAATGGTGTGGCAATGGAAGAAAATCCCTCAACAAATCTTCTATACTAACTAGTTAAACCCAAGAAACTCCTGATATCTGAAGGACTAATTGGTCTAGGCCAATTCTTCACAACTTCTATCTTTTGAGAGGCCACCTGTACACCCTCACTTGACACCACATGACCCAAAATGCTACCAAATCTAACCAAAACTCACACTTGATGAATTTAACAAACAACTGGCGATCCCTGAGAGTTTGTAGCACAATCCTCAAATTAGAGGCATGCTCCTCCTCGCTCCTAGAGTACATGTGAATGTCATCTATGAAGACAATCATGAACATATTCAATTATTGCTTGAACATCCTTTTCATCAAATTTATAAAGTTGCAAGAGCATTTGTTAGTCCAAAAGACATAACTACAAATTCATAGTGACCATACCAAGTCCTAAAGGCTGTCTTCAGAATGTCACTCTCTCTAAATTGGAGTTGGTGTTAACCAGACCTGAGATCTATCTTTGAGAAGCACGTAGCACTCTAGAGTTGGCCAAACAAATTGTCAATTCTAGGAAGAGGATACTTGTTCTTAATGGTAACCTTCGCCCAGATCGAGCATGGGACAAAGAACCCTAAGAGGCTCAAAATCGACCAATGGCATGAACATGATCATGCATAACAAAAAATATTTCATCATAAGAGTCTGAGTGTAGGGCTTGCATGTTATTATATGAAAAAATGATTCATATATAACTAAGTATCATAACGGAATATCATAACTGGATCCATTGAGCCAAAGCTAAGACTGATTATTCATAAGTGAAACTGAACATTAGGTCAAACCTGCTGAAAACATAATATGATTACTATTGAACATGCATAACTGAAATCATGAGGAATAATGGGAGACTTATCTTTTATTCGACATTATCACATAGAGCTTACATTGTCCCAAATATCACAATCAAGTGGGCGGAGTCGTCCAAAGCCTTGCCAAGGCTAAAGACACCACCATGATATCGATATCAAGCTGAAGGCCACTTGGGGCAGGGGAAGCTCACAAGGGCGATCCCAAATCATCTGAACATACCTACTTTTTTCACGGCTAAGTTCCAACCAACAAGTTCATACACAGCTTTTACCTTAATTATCGTAGCAATACCTATGATGCCATACAAAGATCCATACTAGTCACGCCTCACAACACTAGTATATTCACAAAAAAGCATTTAAGAGGGGTGTCGTTTTAACGTACATCGCAAAATCAGTTCATCACATGCTTTGTTTGACTGCTCTTACATCTCTTATTTCTCTTATAGTTAACCAACAAAACAAAATAAAACAAAAACCTTAAACATGCCGATTTTACTAGATAAAGAACACCCCAGGGAAAAGACATCCAACAAGAAAAATCCTTGGGTTATGTTCAACAAAAATCAAGTACTACCCCACCCCCATCAAAAAAAATCATATGGCGTCCTTGAAACATTGAAAAAGTAAAACATGAGAATAGGGACATACCTGGGCGTCCTAAGGCGCTAGTGGTTTGGTCAACGGGGGCTACAGATGCAACCCTAGATTCCTCCGCAGCTGGAGTCTCAGTCACGAATCCAACCTGTGTAGCAATAGCATAAGCTGCAGCCTGTGCCTTCTATGAAGCTATCTGCACTAGGGAATTAACTGTTCCCCCACTCTACTCGAGCACAACCCACACAATAGAGCTGCCAGCACCTTTCACCCACTCTAGTGTCTCTCTCTCATGCGCATTGGCGGTGTGTCGGCTTTCTTTGAGGGCATCTTTTAGTGCCCCCTTTTCCTTCTTTTATTTTCTTCTTTCCTCATCCTCCGCTGCCTCAGCGGCCCGCTTCTTTTTTCTTTTTTCATGGGGGGCTAGCTCGAGGTCAATGAACTGAGGAATCTCTACATACAAGTCCTCCTCTATCACTTATAAAGCCTACAGTAGTAATAACGGAGTAGGTCTGGATGACAACTCTTGCACAGAGGCTCTCAGCACATCTAGCTCTCTCTCCATTGTATTCGAATGCCGGGTTTGAGCATCAGATCGAAACTGGTTTAGGCATAACCCAGAACCATCCAATGTCATATGTAACCCCCGTGCTGCATCTTCTATTTCATTTTTAACCCACGACTTAACTTGCTCGAGCAACATGTCAATCTTTCGCTCCGAATTGTCAGACTTTTAGATATTTTTCTCTTATAACTCTTTGGGACCAACAAGTATCAAGTGGGAATGGACTGGGCTCTGCTTCTTTATGGAATAGGAGTGGTCGTTGTGGCATCATTAGCTTGAGTGGAAGGAAACTCCATGGACTGATCAACCTGGCCAGAAGTGTCACCCTGCTCACCTTCTCTCAGTGCACTCTCACTCAATCTAGGTCCACCAAATGGTACTCGGACCCTGGCCACCATAGTTAGATCATCTTTAATCAATTCTATGTCTTTCATCCTAATGTTTATAATCATTTGATCAATATCTGGGAAGACAGGCACTCAAGACTCCATGCATAGCTGATAAACCAGGTTCTAGAATTGAAGTGTAGTGTGATCTTTGATTGCACGCTCCCAAATCTCTGTGGAAATAATCCGGGGAATGTTCAGCAGGTATTTAGACATAATTCATGCCACCAATGCTGCCTTATCTACTCTTAAAACTTTATCATTTACTGTAGATGCGAGCCGATGTCGAACGATGGACCACCATGACTTGGCCAAAAAATTCAAGGAAGCCTTGTAGATTGGTTTTCTTCCTATGACCCATTCTGATCCCTCCTTATCTTTAGAATTAATATTTGTCCTCCACTGAAAAAGCATCACTTTGTCCTCGGTGCTCAATTTTCTGATCCCTTTCATTTCCTCCATCCGGTAATCATATTCAGTAGTTTGGGTCGGCACTGTATAGTCACCATCCATCAAGAACCTGGTGATGGTCTTCTCAGATATGTCGACTGGGATAACTCTTACCCTGAGAGAGTCTAGCACGGGCTCCTTCTTAATTACATTCTTTGAGGGGGCCTTTTTCTCTAGGGTGCAGTAGTAATTTGTGTAGAACTCATGCACCATCTCCATGTTGTATTTTCCCAGAGTCTTGGTCGTCCAATACATGTTGTAGCCCTCGAAGAGCCTTTTGAGCTCTGGTACTTCATTCAAGGCATTGATCTGAATCTTGGGGTCTTCCTGAATACTGCGGCTGGGATTCCCTTTATCATTAAGAGAGAGCCCTGCATAATACATATCCCTGGAGCCCTGTACAAACCATCTTTTAGACCTTGCTTCTAGTGTGGTGGAAGGGTTAGAATCCTCTACCTACTCACAAGACATTTTAGTAGCACTCTCCTTGTTACCGAACTCCTCTACCTCAATATCATTATCCACGACTCCTCAGCATCATCATTGCCTTCCTCTTCATTATCTGCAGG
Source organism: Datura stramonium (assembly GCA_018107945.1). Taxonomy (NCBI): domain Eukaryota; kingdom Viridiplantae; phylum Streptophyta; class Magnoliopsida; order Solanales; family Solanaceae; genus Datura; species Datura stramonium. Next base: position 14,096 of record JACEIK010000089.1, on the reverse strand, counting down.
AGGGTTGTTACCATCAGACTCGGCCTCTTCATCTCCCTCTTCGAGCTGTGGAGGTGAGGTAGTGGCCACTGTAGCTTCCCGGGCTTTATACTTCTCCCTAGTGGTAACGAAGGGAGACTCATAAGAGTTTTCAATGTTATAGTGCGCCTCCGAACCACTAGAACTGTCCGATTTTGACTCATCATGGAGTTGCTGCCTTTTAGCAATTTCCTTCTGTGCGACAGCTTCCTGCTGCTTCTTGTTTCCTGTTGAAGTCATCATACCTATGAGACACATCGTTATATTCACAAAAGCATGAAAAGTTATATCTATGTTCTGGCAAAACAAACGACTGTTAGTACGGGTCATTGTAGGAAACAACGGCCCGTTGCTGCGGTCATTGAATCATTCTCTGAAAATTGGGTCTTTAGTTTCTACCCATAAGCCAATACAATAGTCCGTTTGATTGGTCCGTGTGGGGGGGGGGGTACAAGGTTTAGGTTATGGGACTTTTCACAATAACTAGTTTCAACGATCTATTAGGTGAACCAACGATCCATTGAATTAATCATTGTCAGACTAGGTTATGGTATCCTTGAACAATCCCAACGACACGATCAATGAACCTTTGTGGGGTACAACGAGTTGTTGATTGGGTCGTGTATCCCTCCCTCACCCAAATTTGTTTCATGTCACAATTTAATGATTTCCCAAGCATAGTGCACCCTCCTCACACTGTCCTATTACACGGGTTATTTAGGCTAGTTATTAGGTTTTGATTCATTTTTAAAATATGTCCATACTCCCTCCTTAGTCATTAAATTTCGTTGTTTGGGTATCATGAAGGACACAAATTCGACTTCATCACATAGAAATAAAGCAAGCTCGATTCCTCTTTAACCCAAAAGGTATCCGCAATTGGAATGATGAAGAACACATATATTTACAACAAAAAGAATAATGAGAAACTTTAAACTCACTTTTTTAGGGAATGATGAATTCAATCTTGTCAGCAATGGGGGGTGTCGATTGTGGGGGCAGTCTTCTTCTTATGGGTTTCTGTTGTTGTTGGGAGGGAGTAATGGCTAAAATTTACTTTCTTTGATTTTGAATGTTCAAGTTGCATGAATTCAGGTGTGTGGGGTTTTAAATAAGATGGGTCTGGGCGAGTTGGGTTGGGTTAGGAATCTTTAGATTTGGCGATGAATCGTCTAATGGGTTGTTTAAATTAAAAATGATTCGTGACTTCTTCCCGTTATTTAGAGTATCAGAAGACTTACGTGTGGAACCTACGGGTACATAGGACGGGCCATTTTTTCACAATAACCCGTAATATGCGTCCATAGGTTCTTTCCATGGATTTTAGAACTACAGGAATTGGTTAGAACAAGCAATTGCGTGACTCGTTACAGGTAAGTATAGTCGGTCCTGAGTGCCCATTGGTTCTACTCTGAGAGAGGGAACTCTAGATAGTAACAACGATTGGAAACCACGAGCTGTGCCATCCTATAAAGACCCGTTCTGAGACTCGTGGTTTTAGACCTGAGTTGAATCATTCAGGTTTTCTTTTGCCTTAAACCTGTACACTTCAACACCTGTGATCACTATATTTACAGTACAATTTCAACTTGAGTTGCCTCCCAATAAGCGCCTGATTTAACGTCGCGGCATGACGCGGGTATCTTGATTACTCAAACTTCACCAAGATACCTCCATGGGTTGCCTCCCATGCAGCGCCTTATTTAACATCGCGATACAACACAAGTACCAAGGTTACTCAGACTTACTCAGAGCCCAAAGGTCCACCAGTTTAATTTTTTCGCTCTTTCCCAAATATGCTTTCACCCGTTGTCCATTCACCTTGAACTGTTTGCCTTTATGGTTTTCCAATTCAATTTCCCCATAGAAAAATACTTGAAAAACTCGAAATGGTTCCAACCATTTGGACTTCAACTTGCTAGGAAACAAGCGAAGCCTAGAATTGACTAGCAACACCATATCACCAAGGCTGAACTCTCTCTGCTCAATCTTCCTGTCATGTTGAATTTTCATCCTCAGTTTGTAAATTTCTGAACTTTCATAGGCTTTCAAACAAAAATCATCTTGCTCATTTAACTGACCAAGCCTCAAGTTCGTAGCATCACTACAATTTAGATTCAACATCTTGAGCGCCCACATAGCTTTGTGCTTAAGTTTGACTAGAAGATGATATGATTTCCCATACACAAGCTGATACAGAGATAGACCTATAGGGTTCTTGAATGCGGTTCGATAATCCCATAATGCATCATCTAACTTCCTAGATCAATCTGTCCAGTTAGCATTCACAGTCTTTGCCAAGATGGTCTTTATCTCCCAGTTGGAGACCTCAACTTGCCCGCTCGATTGTGGATGATAAGGTGCTTCCACCATGTGTTTCACTCCATATTTCTGAAGCAAAGTCCAAAACAACCGGTTGCAGAAGTGCAAACCTCCATCACTAATGATGTTTTTGGGAGTCCCAAATCTGGCATAAAATATTCTGCTTCAAGAAATGTGACACTCTTACTTTCATTGTTTGGAAGCGAAATTGCCTCTATCTACTTAGAAACATAGTCACATCTACAAGTATGTACTTCATCCCATTTGAGCTCACAAACGGGCCTATGAAGTCAATGCCCCAAATGTCAAACTACTCAATGATAAGGATGGGACTTATAGGGAGCTTATGCCTCCTAGATATACCTCCATGACTTTGGCATGCATCACATGCCTTTGCAAAATCATGTGTATCTTGGTGAATGGTTGGCCAATAGAACCCACATTGCAGAATTTTGTGGGCTATGTGAACCCCACTATGGTGGACTCATGAGTGGCAAGCCTCTAATATGCTCTACATCTCAACCTCGGGCACGCATCTCTGAATTACCCCATCAACACATATGCAGAATAAGTAAGGCTAATCCCAAAAAAACTTCCGTACATCAGATATGAATTTCTTCCGCTATTGAAACGATAAATGTTTCGGTACCACATCATTCACCAGATAATTAGCGAAGTTTGCATACCATGGGATGAGATCCTGGGAAGTATCCAAAACCTACTCATTAGGGAATGTGTCATCTATGTCAAACTCATCTCGAAGTGCTGCATCTGCCTCTAATCTCATCAAGTGATCCGGTACTTGATTTCCAGTCCCCTTACGGTCCTTAACCTCAAACTCGAACTCTTGTAGCAACAGAACCCATCGAATCAACCATGGTTTGACATCCTTCTTTGCCATCAAATATCTAAGAGTTGCATGGTCTGTATGAACTATCACCTTAGTTCCAAGCAAGTAAGCCTGAAACTTCTTGAATGCAAATACCACAGCCAACAACTCATGTTCTATCATGATGTAATTTTTTCTGAGTTGCATTAAGAGCCTTGCTAGCATAATAAATTGGGTAAAAGATCTTTTCACGTCTTTGACCTAAAAAAGCTCCCAGGTCCACTCCGTTAGCATCACACATAATCTCAAAAGGTAAGGACCAGTCTGGTGCCATTATTATCAGGGAAGTGGTTAATTTCTCCTTTAGGCATTTAAGATCCTTCAAACATGCATTATCAAACACAAACTTCACCTCTTTCTCAAGTAACTTACACAACGGATGTGCAATATTTGTGAAATCCTTGATGGACCTCTTATATAATCCTACATGACCCAAAAAACTTCGAATACCTTTCATAAAAATTAGAGGTGGTAGACTAGGAATTACATCGATCTTGTCTCTGTCCACCTCAATTCCCTTACCCGAATTCCTGTGGCCAAGCACTATACCTTCTTTGACCATGAAATGACACTTTTTCCAATTAAGCACCAAGTTGGTCTCTTTGCATCGCTACAATACCTTGCTTAAATGATCCAAACAATCATCAAATGAATCATCCACCACTGAAAAGTCATCCATAAAATCTTCAATGGTATCCTCCACCATGTCAGAAAATAGGGACATCATGCAATGCTGCAAAGTGGTGAGCGCATTACATAACCCGAATGACATCCTCTTGAAAGCAAATGTAACATAGGGACAGGTGAAAGTGGTTTTATCCTGGTCTTCAGGGGCTATAGAGATCTTATTGTACCCCGAATAACCATCAAGAAAATAGTACCACCCTCTGCCTGCAAGTCGGTCTAGCATCTAATCCATGAATGGCATAGGAATGTGATCTTTCTGGGTCTAGTGATTTAACTTCCTATATTACATGCATACTTTCCAACCTGTGACTGGTCTAACTGGAATGAGCTCATTGTTAGAATATGGGACCATGGTGATTCCTCTCTTATTTGGAATGCACTGAACTGGGCTCACTCATTTGCTGTCAGCAATAGGGTAAACCACACCTGCATCCAACCACTAGATGATTTCCTTTTTGACCACCTCTTGCATAGGTGGATTCAACCTACGCTGATTCTCAATACTCGGAATATAGTTTGGCTCAAAAATGGATCTTATTTGTGCAAATACTGGATAGGAGCCCAATAATAACTACAACGGTCCACCCCATAGCTTTTTTATACCTCTTAAGAATTGAGACCAAAGCCTCTACTTTCCATTCCTCCAAGTAAGAAGCAACTATGACTGGTAAAGTGTTTCTGGTCCCTGGAAATACATATTGTAACTGAGATGGGAGTGTTTTGAGCTCCAATACAGCAGGCTCCTTAATAGATGGCTTGGCCGATGGGGTCAAACGATTCTTCAGATCAAGATCAATCTTCTTTGGAGCATAAGTGTATGACCCCATACCAACAAGTGCATTAACATTCTCATCACCCCCATAGATCTCCTCAGCATCAACATTCATCCAAACTGCTGCTCAATCCTCAATAGTCACGAACTCATCAATAGGCATGATTGGAAGCTCAACTTCCACAACATCAATCATTGAGACCACCCAAATTTCATTAGGCTGCTTCATGGGTCAGCACACATTAAATGTCACCTCTTCATTGTTCAACTGGAATTTCAATTGTCCAGCCTCCATGTCTACAAGAACACGTGAAATGGCGAGGAATGATCACCCCAAGATAATGGGGACCTCAAAATCAACCTCACAGTCCGAAATAACAAAGTAGGCCAGAAATATAAAGGACTCTACCTTCACTAGAACATCATAGAGAATCCCCACCTGATTTTTCACCGTGCGATCTTCCATCAATAGCTACATTGTAGTCAGTTAAGGGGCTCTCAAGACATACTATCTAAACACTACTAACGGCATCAAGTTTATACTAGCACCCAGATCACATAGAATCTTAGCAAAGTTAGAGGCTCCAATAGTGCACAGTATGGTGAAAGCTCCAGGGTCTTCCTTTTTCTGCATAAGAGACCGAGATGTTATTGCACTATAGTGGTGAAAATTATTATCCGGTTCAAATATCACAGTCCTCTTTCTCATGAAAAGGTCCTTCATGAATTTAGCATCGCCGGCATCTGCTCAATTTCCTCGGCTAATAGAATGTTCAAAGATACTTGTTTCAGCATTGAAATTAATTTGTGATACTTCCCATCTTCGACCTTCTTCTTCAACCTATGCGGGATAGGTGGAGGAGGTCTGGGTATAGGTGTGATCTTGTGAGGTACCTCCTTCTCCTTCCCTTTGCCAAACCCATGCTCCTTTGCATTAGTAGGAGCGGTCTTCTCCACGGAATCATCAACCAAAATCTTCTCCTCAAGTCTGCCACCTTATCATCATCAATCACCAAGGGCTAACTATCTCATAAGTTACAACTGGCCTCGTAGGATCAACTGTCGCCTTCCCACTCTTAGTAGTGACAGCCATGCAAGGTCTATTTTTTTTCGGATTCTGAACTATATTGTTGGGAAGCATGCCCTTCTGCCTCTTAGTCATAGCAACAAACATCTGACCAAGCTTCTGCTCAATCTGCTTAATGGCAACGGCATGTGATTCCACCTTTTGGTTCATACCAGAAATATCAGCACGGAGTTTCTTAAAATGGCCATCTGTCACCTCCATATGCTTGAGTACCTTAGACAACATGTCTTCCACCCATGAACCACTAGACTCTAGCTTACGATTCCATGGAGGAACATATAGACCTCTTCTGTCATTTTTGTACTCCTCATGCTTTTTCCAGTTACCATTGTCTCTGTCTCTTCTCCTATCCATGTATTAGCCCTGGTTGTAGTTGTTATCTCTGTAATAGTTCCGACCTTGGTTCCCCTGATCTTGACGCCAAGAGTCTTTAATAGATCCTTGTGTGTTTGTCCGGAAACCCGCCCCTTGATCATTCAGATAATCTGCTTCCTCCTCAGATTCTAATTCGCCTCCATCATTTCTCGAGGCCTTGCCCTGAAAACCTAATGCATTCACCTTTTCAGCCCTGACTCTCATAAAATGTTTAGAAAGAAGCCCCATTGTGGTTTTAATCTAAGAAATATCCTAGGCTAGATCTTCATCCNAATGCATTCACCTTTTCAGCCCTGACTCTCATAAAATGTTTAGAAAGAAGCCCCATTGTGGTTTTAATCTAAGAAATATCCTAGTCTAGATCTTCATCCTTAGTCTGATTGCATCTTGACTCGCACCCAGTTGTTTGTATGCTTTGCAGATACCCACGAAAATTTTCAAGTGAGTATGTGCATCATCAGTCACATGAACAACAAATATCCCTTTCATGTTGAGCAGTTGGACCATTACGCTGGTAATGTCAAACTTTGCCCCAGCAGGCAAAGGGGGAGGGACAATAGCTCCAGTGGCACTGGCCTCATCAATATCATCATCATCATCATCATCATCAAAGTACTGGTGCGTCTGCTGGTCTAGACCTCGGTTCCTTCTAGCTCGCTCAGTTTCGGCAGCTTGGCATTGCTCTACAGCCAGCCTCATTTCCTCTTTATCTCTTACTTGAGATTTTTCCTCATCCAAAATTCTAGTTATTGCTTCTTCCAATGTCTCTTTCCCATGTATGTTGGCCATTTTCCTAAGATTCCGTAGTGTTTGATCAAGTTCGTGATAAATTGGAATTAGGGATTTTCCTCTGCTCCTAGTACTGGGAATACACGAAACTGAGACCTATTAAGAAACAAAACAACAAAGAAAATAATAAAAAGGAAATAAGGACCAATAGTAAATCAAACACAATTAACAACAACCTAAGCCGTATTCCCCGGCAACAGTGCCAAAAGTTGATGTCGCCCAAATTACACCTCGTAATCGGTCTATGTCATATATAGAACCCAACCAGGGTTGGGGTCGAATCCCATGAGGAATATGATGAGAACTTTAGTTAATGAATTTAGCTAATACTAATTGCTTACTTATTTTTTCTAGGGTGAAGATTGAAACAAAAATTAATGAAAAAGCAGTAGAGAACAATGAGTTGATCCTTATTTAAATATGATTGTATTTAATAAGTGAGTTGGCTAGGATTATGTTCCCAATGACTTCATAACCACAAGATGTTTTATACTATTTATCTATACCGGTGCTTTGCGAGCAATATCGGTAAGTTAACTTCACCTAAATGGTTGGTCCCCAATCCAGAGATTATCACCATGCATCTTGATCAATATGCGGGTGAATACTTAATTAACCCTTACCCTTAATATCGGATTAGCTATTCCCGAAAAAGATCAAGCTATTAGATGAGGGTAGATAGCCTCAAGTCTCCGTTGTTAATCTCTTTTGCTATTCACTACTCCCTTGATCCGGTCAATAAGAAGAAGGAAAAATTCTAACATTTGCAACTGTTAAGAAACAATTAAAATGAAGGGAAAAACAATACATGCATAAATCCGTTCAAGATTTACTAAGTATTTTTACCTATGTATGTTAATTCATCATGGTTCCCACAACCCTAGTTATGGGTTTAGCTACTCATGCTTGAAGAATAACAATTATAACTTGGAGAAGAAATCATAATTGCAACATACAATAATTTGTAGAAGAAACCGCACGTATTGAATAAATCAAAAAGAGCTGAAAAACAATACTCTAATGTTGTTTTAATTCTAAAATCAAGAACAAAATTATCAAAAAATTTCTTGAACCTTAATGTTAAGCAACTCCAATAATATAGTGCAAAGTTGTAAAAATTTCATAAATCGTAAAATAAATCTAAACAAAATATTTATAGACATGAAATAAATCCTTTCCTAAATCAAGTAGGATTCTGTTGTTGGCAGGTACCACGATCTGTTGGTAGCATCAATGGGCCGTTAGAGTGACCGTTGTTCCAGTCGTTAGTTCCGTCAGACTTGTCTTCTTTCAGCATCTAGCCTCAAACAACGACTCATTGTAAGATCATATGAGCCGTTGGTCTGGTCCTTTGTTTCCTAGCCTCTTGAACATGGTTTCTGATCATACAGGTACGGGTGCTCAGAACGACACGTCATTAGAAGGTACGACCCATCCTGTCTGTCCGTTGGATGTAACCTTCTCCTAATCATTCTTCTCAAATTCATTCCATGATCGGATAGGATGGTCCATTGTAAGTTCACAAGATTCATAGGAACCATCCGTAACATGAAACTTTATTCTGACATTCTCTCTGTTTAAACCCACGACCGATCAGGACGGTCCTATCAAGCCCCAAAACTAGGGTAGGGCGCAACTGGCACTCGATTCATGATTGATCGAGAAGCCGGCTATATGAAATATGTAACTATAACACTTAGGCCGTCCAGGCCACCTGTCACAATCAACTGGAGCACAAACTGGAGCCATAATGTCTCAACAATACAGGATAAACAACTGAAATGCAAACAAGGCTATGAGTATACTAAACTAAACAACAAAAAGCCGAAAAGGCCAAAAACTGAATACCGTTGTATACACGAAGTCCACAAAGCCTCTAAAGAGTAAACTGACCGATGGTCAGAACAGAGCTCCGACCTACCCATAACCGCATCTCAAAACTCAAGCATAAATAACTACGCCCTAGCTCCAGGAAGAGAGGAGCATACCAACCATCTGTTGATCTCACGAACTGCTACTCAAATGGCCATCCTGACCTCTACCTGCACCTGCGGCACGAA
>JACEIK010000088.1:636372-696255 GCA_018107945.1 Datura stramonium | reverse complement strand
TCTTTTCCCGGGCCTTTTCCTAGCACGTATGACTTTCAAATATGCTTAACTAACATGCGAGTAGGCCAACTAGATGCCGGGAATCTTACGGGGTGTAACAATATATAACCTCGGTTGGCGCATAATTCCGAGGCATAGGATGATCGACTATTATACCCCAAACTCCCAAAGATCGGATCCTGGAGTTAAAAATTGAAAACTGCTAAAAACTGATAAAAATATCTTAGAACGAGAGGTGTAACGACTCGTGGTTGGGAACCACGAGCCGTTGTTACCATTCGTGGGTTCAAGAGTCGTAGGTGGCAGTGGAAGTAACGACCTATGTAATGACTCGTTGTAGGAAATAATGAGCCATCATTTGTAGTCGTGGTGAGAAGTGGACTTGAGATTAGGGAAGTAACGAGCCACCCAATGACCTATCATGAGGTACCACAGATCGTGGTGAGCAGTCGTTGTTAGGATGGTGAGATGGCCAGTGTATGTGACGGAATGAGACCACGATTCATGGGTGCTAGTAACCAGTCGTGGTAAGACTCATGGTTTGAGGAAGTATAAAGTTGGAAGAAGGAAACCACGGTCGAATGAACGATCCGTTGAAGGTAAGAACGAATCATTGTTTCAGTCATTGTTTGAGACAAGGTCTAAGCCTGGAGAGTGCATAGCACGGAGAGATACCACGGGTCGTGGTATCCTCAAAAGACCTGTTGGTTTATCCGTTGATTGGTCCAGTAAGCAGTTTTTCTACGTGATTAGTAAGGGTATTTCTGTTGTTCTTACATACTAAGGCCCTATACTACGTTGTTTAAGGCTCGTTTTTGTGGTTTTAAGGAGGGTAAAACCTATTCTAAGTTATTTTCTTCCATGCATGCAAACTTGAGAGGTTGAAGAGGTGATTCAAGGCTAGTATTCAAGGTTTCCATCCAATTTCTTCTTGGATAATCAAAGATTTGGTGGAATCAATCCCTTCCAAGTATGTAGGGTTATGAGTGGGTGTCTTCTTCCACACCCATTCCTAATTTCTATTGGAATATGAGAAATTCCTATGATCAAGTTATGGGGTTTTCACCCAATTTCATAATTCTTAAATTTCTATACATGGGTACAATTAGACTATGTTTCTATTGATGAATTGTGAAGCATGGGAATATTTTAAATTGTTTTCAACAAAAATTATGTCTTCTAGTTTTATGAAATTAAAGGCCCATGGATGAGAAATTCATGAATGTATGATGACGATGAGATTTGATGATGAAAAACATGTTTCTAAATCTATCCATGATTATGATATTATTTTTAAAATAAATTGAGTTGATCGAAGCATGATAAAGTTTTGGGAAAAGCCCTTAAATTGAGTATGGTGATGTGGTATCTCTAAGTAAGCTTACCACATGTTTTTGAAGTAAAGGCTCCCACTTATCTTTGAGCTTGTGGTATGTTTCGAAATAAATCTTCTCATATGCATGAATTCCCAATTGAGATGTATGTTATTATTGAGCTTCATTTCCATATGATGTCACTTCTGTGCATGAATTCATTATTGAGATTCGTCAATAGACAATGTTGAGCTTGATTTTCATACAATGTTGAGTTTATAAATGATTTCATAATTGAGCTTCATCAATAGATGATGTTGAACATCGTTATATACGATGTAGAGCATTGCATTTTTTAGGAGAAGAGTCTAGCACCGAGCGGGCTAAGGGTCGATCACCCTATACCCCATAACTGCGCGCCAACGTAGGTTGGTAGTATTATATTATTGGGACCTCCCTTGTGAGCTATCCTTGTACCAAATGGCTCATGATCTTGATATCGATATCACGGTACTGTCCTTAGCCCTGGCAAGGTTTTGGACAACTCTACCCACTTGAGCGTAATAATCAGGACCACGTAAGCTCTATTGTAGTATGTTGGTTAATTGACGAGTCTCCCATTGTCTATATGATTCAAACATGCATATTCATTACTCTTGGTCATTATTTTATACATGTATGATCGAAAAGCAAGGTTTGACTCATTGTTCAACTTTTATGATAAATGTTGTATTTCATCTTTGAGTCATTCGAGTCAGTTATGATGTTATGAAGCTATGTGCTGTCATGTTTTGAAAAGATTATGATTTCATAAACAATTCATGAAAGCCCTCCTCTTAGATTTGAAAGCTTATGATATGTTATGAAATGCTTTAAATGATTTACTTTACTTAAGCGGTTTTACTTACCTTGCATACTGGGTACACTCCACGTACCGACCCGCATACTCAATGTTGTATCATTCATGATATAGGACCCAACTCCCATGCTCAGCCCCGCTCATAGTCAGTTGGAGAGTTAGTACCTGCTTGGTTGGTGAATCCTCATCCTCTGAGGGCTAGACTTTCAGTTTCCCTTATGTATTTTCAGCTTCAGTATTGTTGAGTTAGTTGGGGTCTTGTCCTATCAACTCATCCAGATTAGAGTCTTTTTAGACTTATGTATGTATTCAGTTTTGGATTCTCATTCTAATGTTATGTTGAGTTAGACTTCTGCTGAGTTTATATTGTCGATTCTTCAGTTTATTGATTGAGTTAGATGTATGCTTGTGCCATGGGTAAACATGGAGTCTCTTGGGATCCCTTGTCCCGTGTCTACGATCTGGGCCTCTGTTCCGGTCATGAAAAACATAGTATCAGAGCAATAGGTTTGAAGTGTCCTAGGGTTTCTAAAAGGCGCGTTAAGTAAAGTCTTTTTCTTGGGTGTGAAGCGTTCCACACTTATGATGAATAGGATACGAGACGCTTAGAAAATGTTCCCTTCTTTCATGATCTATGTCATGCGATGAAATATCTTTCTATCCTTCTAATTTGTGCTATTCGTGATTGTAGAATGATGGCCTCTAAAAGAATGAATAGAAGGAGGAATGGAGGTGGTGAAGGCCATGAGGATGGCAATGGTTAGGATCATCAGCCAGCCCCACCAGTTCAAGAGGCCCAAGCACCGGAGCCGGCCGCCCATGCTGAGTTTCGAGCCGCTATTCAGATGCTTGCGCAGGCCTTGACCATTCAGGTCAATCAGTAGGCCGTTGTGCATGTTTAGCAAAATGGCAACGCAGTGACGGCTTGAGTCAGAGACTTCTTGAGGGTTAATCCGCCGGAGTTCCTTGAGTCCAAGGTAGATGAGGACCCACATGAGTTTGTTGATGAGATTGTCAAGATCACCCAAGTTATGGGGGTGAATGGGGTTGAGTGCGCCGAGTTGGCCTCTTATTAGATAAAAGCATCGCGCATATCTAGTTTCATTAATGGAAGGATAGAAGGGTCGCAGGAGCAGTTTCGGTCACTTGGGAAGAGTTCCAGGTTGCATTTCTAGACCAGTTCTTTCCTCGGGATATGAGGGAGTTGAAACAGTTGAGTTCGTAAATTTGAAGCAAGGGAGAATGATTGTACGAGCGTGTGCTCTTAAGTTCACTCACCTATCGAAATATGCCCTGGAGTTGGTACTCGATTAGAAGATGTGAGTGAGTAGATTCGTCCATGGGGTAGACGGTTATTTGGAAAAAGATTGCAGGACTACCATGCTCCATCAGGATATGGACTTTCCTCGCATAGTGTTGTACGCCCAGCGGATGGAGGAAGCACATACGATAGAGAGGGAGGCCAAGAGGGCCAGGATCGAGGGCCAGTGGGCACCAACAGTAGACTCATTAGAGATCATCAGCCCCGGTATCCTCAGCATTGAGTGTGCCATCAAGGCCTATACATGATTAGAGAGGGAGAGCATCAGGCTCGAGGGGTCAGAGCAGTAGACCCATAGATTTTAGCATCCCAACTTGTCGGAGATGTGGTGGGGGGCACATAGGCCAGTTCTTGGCTAGTTCAGGTGCATGTTTTGGTTATGGGAAGTACGGACACATGCTTAGAGATTGTTCAGCTATGAGGAAAGATCAGGTTGGGGGCCGAGGCCCAGTTTCTAGTTTAGCAGCCCCTCCCGCATGCTCAACGCATCAGGGAGAATCTACTAGCACAGCTGGCTGTCAGCACTAGAATAGATTCTATGCTTTAGCTTCCCATCATGATCAGGAGGTCTCGCCGAATTTGGTCACTGGTATGTTGCAAGTTTGCCATATTTATGTATATGCTTTACTAAACCCAGGGGCTACCTTGTCTTTTATGACAACTTATATGGCCATTAGCTTCAGAGTCAGTCCCAATGTCTTGTCAGAACCCTTCTCAGTTTCCACTCAAGTAAATGACTTAGTTATAGCTAGACCGGTGTATAGAGATTGCCCAGTCTCAGTCCTTCATAAGGTCACCTCAGTAGATTTGATAGAGTTAGCCATGACCGATTTCGATGTTATTCTCAGCATCAGTTGTCTATTTGCATGCTATGCTTCAGTTAATTATAGAACTCGGACAGTAGAGTTCAGATTTCCGGGTGAGCTAGTCTTAGAATGGAAGGGTAGTACAACTGTGCCTGTAGGTCGATTCATTTCCTACCTTAAGGCTAGGAAGATGATTTCTAAGGGTTGCATGTACCACCTAGTTAGGGTTAAGATTTCAAGTACAAAACCTCGACTATCCAGTTAGTTCCAATAGTACGTGAGTATCCATAGGTCTTTCCTGATGATTTGCCAGGTGTTCCTCCCGAGCGGGAGATTGATTTCGGCATTGACCTTCTTTCCGACACGCAGCCTATATCTATTCTACCCTACAGGATGGATCCATACGAGCTAAAAGAGTTGAAGGATCAGTCGAAGTACTTGTTAGATAAGGGCTTTATTAGGCCCGGTAAGTCTCCATGGGGTGCACCAGTGTTATTGTCCGGAAGAAGGATGGTTTGCTTCGGATGTGCATTGACTATCGGGCGTTAAAAAGGTCACCATTAAGAACAGGTTTCCTTTACCCAGGATCGATGATTTGTTTGACCAGCTTCAGGGTGCCAAGTGTTTCTCCAAGATTGATCTCAGATCCGGGTATCACCAACTCAGGGTTCAAGAGAGTGACATCCCGAAAACTACTTTTAGGACTTTATATGGTCACTACGAATTTTATGTTATGTATTTTGGACTAACCAATGCCCCTGCAACTTTTATTGATCTAATGAAAAGGATGTTCAAGGCATATATGGACATGTTCATGATTGTGTTTATTGATGACATCTTTATATACTCTCAGAGCGAGGAGGAGCATGCCGCCCACTTGAGAGTAGTGCGTTAGACCCTCAAGGACCGTTAGTTGTATGAAAAGTTCAGCAAGTGTGAGTTTTTGTTGGACTCCTTTGAATTTTTGGGCCATGTGGTATCGAGTGAGGGCATAAAGGTAGATTCTCAGAAAATTAAAGCGGTGAAAAATTGGCCTAGACCGGTGAATCCTTCCGATATTTGGAGTTTCTTGGGTTTAGATGGATACTATTGTAACTCCCTGTCTCTGGCGGATTGCCCAGGGAAGTCAGAAAGGAATGGACATCATAGTAGAGAACGCGAGCCGGGAGGGATGCTCGCATTTCCTTCTCGTCGAGGCCAGACTAAACAAAAGATTGCAGCTAGACAGCCACCACTGCATTCCTATGTTTTACGGCCTTTATCGACTATAGCCAATCAACGGAAGGCATCTCTGATCCACCGATTCACCACTGAACGGCTTTGGCTTTCTTTTTCTACTCGACCGATGAGGACGCGGAGGTTTGTTGAGGGCTTCTCATATATTGCAGCACCTTTGACCAAGTTGACTCAGAAGAAGGTAAAGTTCCAATGGTAGGAGGCTTATGAGAAAAGCTTCCAAGAGTTGAAGACTCGACTCGATTCAACACCAGTGTTGACCCTACTCGAGGGTATCGATGGTTTTGTGGTGTATTGTGATTCTTCGAGAATCGAAGTCGGGTGCATATTAATGCAGCGTGGGAAGGTGATAGCAAATGCCTCAAGACAGTTGAATGTCTATGAGAAGAATTACCGGACCCATGATCTTGAGTTTGCCGCGGTGGTGTTTGCTTTGAAGATATGGCGGCATTACTTGTCTGAGGTCCACATGGATGTATTTATGGACCACAAGAACTTGCAATATGTGTTCACGTAGAAATACCTCAATCTGTGGCAAAGGAGGTGGTTATAACTACTCAAGGATTATGATATGAGTGTCCTTTACCACCCGAGTAAGGCTAATGTGGTAGCGGACGCACTTAGTAGGCTATCTATGGAGAGTGTGTCCCACATGGATGAGGGAAAGAAGGAGTTGGTGAAATATTTCCATCGACTTGAAAGGTTGGGAGTTAGATTGGTCGACTCAACTGATGGCGGCGTTATTGTGCAAAATGGATCAAAATCGTCCTTGGCGACTGATGTGAAATCTAGACAAGATGAGGATCCGGTTTTGGTAAAGCTAAAAGAAGTCGTTTGAACTCAGAAGGTGGAGGTCTTCTCCCAAGGGGGAGATGGGGTGGCCGAATATTGCATGAGGCACATGGATCCAGGTATTCTATCCATATTGGTGCCACCAAGATGTATCATGATTTACGGGAAATATATTGGTGGAACGGCATGAAGAAGGATATTGTGAAATTCATAGCCAGGTGCCCGAACTGTCAGCAAGTAAAAGTCGAGCATCAAAGACCAGGAGGCGTACTTCAGGATATTATCATTCCCACTTGGAAGTGGGAAGAGATTAATATGGATTTCATTACGGGCCTACGTCGCATTCATCGACACTATGATTCTATTTGGGTGATGGTAGACAGGTTGACCAAGGCTGCACATTTCTTGCTGGTGAAAACCACATATTCAATAGATGATTATGCCAAACTGTATATCCGGGAGTTGATTCGATTACATGGAGTGCCCTTGACTATTATTTCAGACTGAGGTACTCAGTTTACCTCCCAGTTTTGCCGGTCTTTTAAAAAAGGGCTTGGTACTCAGGTTAAACTCAACACAACATTTCATCTTCAAACGGATGGTCAGGCAGAGGACAATTCAAACTCTTGAAGACATGTTGAGAGCTTGCGTGATGGACTTTAAAGGTACTTGGGATGATGACCTGCCCCTGATTGAGTTTGCTTACAATAACAGCTATAACTCTAGTATCCAAATGACACCGTTCGAGGATCTCCATGGGTGGAGATATAGATCGCCCATCGGATGGTTTGAGGTTGGTGAGACAGATATGATAGGGACAAATTCGGTTCATGAGGCTATGATGAAGGTTCAGTTGATAAGGGACAAGCTGAAAACCACTCAGAGTCGTCAAAAGTCATATGTTGATGTGAGGAGGAGAGAGTTGGAGTTCGAGGTGGATGATTGGGTATTTCTGAAGGTATCTCCTATGAAGGGAGTCATGCAGTTTGGGAAGAAAGGAAAACTCACTCCCTGCTATGTTGGTCCCTACCGAATTATGAGAGTTGGTAAGGAAGCGTATGAGTTGGATTTGCCCTCAGAGTTATCTTCTGTGCATCCTGTGTTTCATGTATTAGTTTTGAAGTAATGTTTGAGAGATCCAGCTTTAGTAGTTCTAGTGGACAGCGTTAGTGTAAAGGATAGCCTTAGCTATGAGGAGGTTCCAGTTGAAATACTAGATCGACAGGTTTGAAGGTTACAGAACAAAAAAGTAGCTTCAGTTAAAGTATTATGGAGGAATCACCGTGTTGAAAGCACTACGTGGGAAGCTAAAGCAGATATGATGGCTAAATACCCACAATTATTCTCTACCAGCTCGATGTCATCTTGAGGTATCAGTTTTTCTCTATGACTCAATTTAGTTTCATGTTCAGTTCATGCACGCAAGTTTCTTTTATGTATATGAGTGTGTATGTTATTTGCGATTCCAGCTCAACTGTATATTTTGAACCGGAGGTAGTCATTCCGTTTACTTTTAGTTTAAATGATTAGTATTGATTCATGATAATAGCATGTTTCTACTTTCTACATGATTTCAACATTCGAGGACAAATGTTCCCAAGCGGGAGATATTGTTATACCCTGAAAACCCAAAGATTGAATCCGGGAGTTAAAAATTGAAAACTGCTGAAAACTAATAAAAATATCTCAGAACAAGAGGTGTAACGACTCATGGTTGGGAACCACGAGCTGTTGTTACCAGTCGTGGGTTCAGGAGTCCTGGGTGGCAGTGGAAGTAACGACTTATGTAACGAATTGTTGTAGGAAACAACGAGCTATCATTTGTAGTCATGGTGAGATGTGGACTTGAGATTCAGGGAAGTAAGGGGCCACCCAACGACCCGTCATGAGGTACTATGGATCGTGGTGAGAAGTCATTTTTAGGATGGTGAGATGGGCAGTGTATGTAACGGAACGAGACCACGACTCGTGGGTTCTAGTAAGGAGTCGTGGTAAGACTCGTGGTTTAAGGAAGTATAAAGTTGGATGAAGGAAACCACGGTCGAATGAATGACCCATTGAAGGTAAGAACATATCGTTGTTTTAGTCGTTGTTTGAGCCAAGTCCTAAGCTTGGAGAGTTCATAGCACGGACAGATACCATGGGTCGTGGTATCCTCTAACGACCCATGGGGTCATCCATTGTTTGGTCCAGTGAGTAGTTTTTCTGCGTGATTAGTAAGGGTATTTCCGTCATTCTTACATCCTAAGACCATATACTACGTCGTCTAACGCTCGTTTTAGTGGTTTTAAGGAGGGGAAAACCTATTCTAAGGTCTTTTCTTCCATGCCTGCAAACTTGAGAGGTTGAAGAGGTGATTCAAGGCTAGTATTCAAGGATTCCATCAAATTTCCTCTTGGATAATCAATTATTTGGTGGAATCAATCCCTTCCGGTTATGTAGGGTTATGAGTGGGTGTCTTCTTCCACACCCATGCCTAATTTCTATCAGAATATGAGAAATTCCTATGATGAAGTTATGGGGTTTTCATGCAATTTCATAATTCTTCAATTTCTAAACATGGGTACGATTAGACTATGTTTGTATTGATGAATTATGAAGCATGAGCAGATTTTAAATTGTTTTCAACCAAAATTGTTTCTTCTAGTTTTATGAAATTAAAGGCCCATGGATGAGAAGTTCATGAATGAATGATAACGATGAGTTTTGATGATGAAAAGCATGTTTTTAAAGCTATCCAGGATTATGATTATGTTTCTAAAATGAATTGAGTAGATCCAAGCATGATTAAGTTTTTGGCAAAGCCCTTAAATCGAGTATGATGATGTAGTATCTCTAAGTAAGCTTACCACATGGTTTTGGAGTAAAGGATCCCACTTATCTTTGAGCTTGTGGTATGTTTTGAAATAAAGCTTCTCATATGCATGAATTCCCAATTGATATGTATGTTACTATTGAGCTTCTTTTTCATGCGATGTCGATTCTATGCATGATTTCATTATTGAGCTTCATGAATAGATGATATTGAGTTTCGTTTTCATACGATGTTGAGTTTACACATGATTTCATCATTGAGCTTCGTCAATAGAAGATGTTGAGCTTCGTTATATACAATGTAGAGCATTGCATGTTTTTGGAGAAGATTCTAACACTAAGCGGGCTAAGGTTCGATCACCCTATGTCCCAGAACTACGCGCCAACGTAGGTTAATAATATTATATTATTGGTACCCCTTGTGAGCTATCCCTGGCCCAAATGGCCCATGAGCTTGCTATCGATATCATGGTAGCGTTTTAGACCTGACAAGGTTTTTGATAGCTTTGCCCACTTGAGTGTAATAGTCGGGACCACGTAAGCTCTACGGTGGTATGTCGGTTAAGTGACGAGTCTCCCATTGTCTATATGATTCAGACTTGCATATTCATTACTCTTGATCATTATTTTATACATGTATGTTCTAAAAGCATGGTTTTACTGATTGTTTAGATTTACTGATAAATGTCATAATTCAGTTTTGATTCATTCGAGTCAGTTATGATGTTATGAAGCTATGTGTTGTCATGTTATGAAAAGATTATGATTTCAGAAAGAATGCATGCAAGCCCTCCTCTCAGATTTGAAAGCTTATGATGTGTTATGAAATGCTTTAAATGATTTACTTTACTTAAGCGGTTTTACTTACCTTGCATACTCGGTACATTCCATGTACTGACCCGCATACTCTATTGTTTATCATTTCATGATATAGGACCCAGCTCCCATGCTCAGCCCCACTCGTAGTCAGTTGTCATCGTTAGTACCTGCTTGGTTGGTGAGTCCTCATCCTTCGAGGGCTAGACTTTCAGTTTCCCTTATGTATTTTTAGCTTCAGTATTGTTGAGTTAGTTGTGGTCTTGTCCCATCAACTCGTCCAGATTAAAGGATTTTCAAACTTATGTATGTATTCAGCTTCAGATGATTATTCTGATGTTATGTTGAGTTAGACTTCCGCTGAGTTTATATTTTCGATTCTACAGTTTATTTATTGAGTTAGATGTATGCTTGTGCCATGGGTCAACTTGGGGTCTCTTGTCCCATGTGTACGATCCGTCCTCCGTTTGGGTTGTGACATCGACCCTTAGCCTACTCGGTGCTAGACACTACTCTCAAAAACATGCACATTCTCTCCATCATTTCGCAATGAAGCTTACCATCTTCTATTGACGAAGCTCAATAATCAAATACATCTCAAATCTGAAATCATATATATGAGAAGCTTTAGCTCAACCCATACCACAAGCTGCAAATAATTGGGAGTCTTCGCTCCAAAACCATGTGGTACGCTTAGTTCAGGAAATCATAAATCATACTTGAACACATGGTCATTGCTTGATACTTTAACATGCCTGAAAATACATAATTCTCTTGAAAACATGATTATAAACATGCGTAACTTGAAAACATGCTTTCCATCAATAATATCTCGTCATACTTGGACATTCATCATAAATCTGAATTTTCATGAATTTCTCATAGATGGGCATTTTAATTCATAAAGCTTCAAACATGATTTCAATGGAAAACAACATAAAACTTGACCATGGTTAATTCAATAGTAAAAACATATTTTACCCCTCCTTGATTGCCCAATGAAAGATTGAAGAAAAGCTTGAAGAAAGTCTAACTTGATCACCTCCTAAACCCTTCAATTTGCATGCATGAGTGTGAATCTGCCCAGGATAGGTTCACCCCTCATAAAACACTTTATTTCGAGCCTTAAATGACATAGTTTAGTACCTTAGGACTTAGGAATGACAAAAATACCCTTAATGAATTTCCTGAAAATTCTACACTGTTAGTGACCACGATTGATCCTATGAGTCGTACCTGGATAACACGATTCGTGGTATCCGTCTCTCATTACATCCATTGTGATTTCTTAACCTTTCAGATTCTAATACCACGACTTGAAAGGATGGGTTGTTACATCAAACAACGGTCCGTTGAATCCTCCCTTTACTTTCCCTGATGACCTGCATTTGGACATCCCATTAGTCAAACCAGGACTCGTGCCTACTCTCCACGAGTTGTGGTTTCCATCCGTCACCTTGATTGGAGATTTTCCTTCTCCTTCCCATGGTTACTCACCACGACTCGTTAATTCCTGCTAGACTAAGTACCAGTCTCACAATGACTCCATCAAATGACTCGTTGCATCAAACCACGAGTTGTTCCTTGACCCATTACTCCCATCTCTGAATCTGCAGTACCTTACCACGAACTCACCCAACGGGTCGTTTGTTGCACCAACGATCCGTACCATGACCTGTTCTATGAAAAAATCCCAAATTTCTTCCATATCCCATTTTTAAATCCCGGGTATAATCTTGGGAACTTCCGGGGTATTAGAGCATGTCATAGTAACTCATTAGATTAGTAGAGGCTTTCAGACAGCATAATACTAGTTTCAGCTTGTGACTCACTATTATTATAAGATTTTTATCCTTTCCTTTTTATTAGTTATGTTTTAGTTTTTCTTCTACTTAGATATGTTCTATTAGTTGTTGTTATGTTAGAATTATGCTATGCCATGGGTTATATTGGAGCCATTCGTGGTTATAGGTCTCGTGTCTGGATATCTCGAGTCGTGACAAACTTGGGATCAGAGCAAAGGTTAGGTGTGTCCTAGTGTATTTGAAAGCCGCATTAAGCAGAGATTTTCCATTGGTGTGAAGCGCGCCACACTTACGAGGAAGAGGCTATGAGACATTTTTAGGAAAATTCCCTTTCTTCATGATTCTTATCGTGCATTGAGTGTGAAGCTCTAAAAGTTCCTCTTCTAATTCATTCTTTATGCGTTCGCAGATAATGACTCCCAGATGAACAAACAGAAGGAGAAATGGTAGTGGGCACCAGCCAGCTTCACCATCCCCAGCAGACTTGATGGATGAGCAGGTTACCTATGTAGAGTTTCGGGCTTCATTTTAGGTGTTGGTGTAGGCCATCACAATATAGGATAATAATTAGGCAGTGACACCCGTGAACCATAATGGGAATGCTAGGGTGGAAAGGGTTTGAGATTTCATTATAATGAACTCACCGAAATTCTTTGGGTTAAAGGTGTATGAGGATCCACATGAGTTCATAGAGAAGATTCAGAAGATCACCCAGATTATGGGGGTGATTGGTGAGGAGAGTGCGGACTTAGCCTCCTATCAGCTGAAGGGGGCTGCGCATATATGGTTCAGATAATGGAAGGAATGTCATAGGTAGGTGCAGCTTTGGTGAATTGGAATGAGTTCGTAACAGCCTTCTTGGACAGGTTCTTTCCTCGAGAGGTGAGGGAGGCGAAGGAAGATGATTTTGTCAACCAAAAGCAGAACAACATGATTGTCTGGAGTATGCCTTAGAGTTTACCCGATTGTCTAAGTATGCACCGGATATTATGGCCGATCCGAGGGCTCGCAATAGCAGGTACGTAAATGGAGTCTCAGATTTAGTGGTCAAGGAGTGTATGACCACGATGCTTATCAGTGACATATATATTTCTAGACTCTTGATCCATGCTCAACAAATCGAGGAGGAAAAGTTAAAGGAACAAGAATGGGAGAACAAGAGAGCTAGGACAGGAGACTTAGAGTTTCCTCATAAGAGGATGAGTGGTGGAAACCTCTCCAACTCCCAACAAAAGTCATTAGCCCCATAACCTTTGATAGCCAGTGTTCCATACAAACCTAGGGTAATATAGATTGCATACGTAGCTTGCAAGAACTGTGGAAAGAACTATTTGGGAGAGTGCATGGCAAGTTCATGAGCTTACTTTTGGTGCAGCAAATTGGGCCATAAACATAGAGATTTCCCAATATCTAAACGGGGCGAAGGTAGAGCCCCAGCTACATCTTCAGTAGCGTCGATAGCCCACCCACCTCAACAGGAACATCAATTGTGCAGGTAGTGATGTCAGGGCCACTTCTATGCCTCGTCATCACGTTAGGATCGAGGAAACTTGCTAGAGGTAATCGTAGGTATGTTATAAGCTTTTCATGTTGATCTTTGCATGTTGTTGACCTAGGAATCGCAGTATGACGTATAAGATAGCTCTTTGCATCCTAATATGAGATTTGTCTGGGGATGGTATAAAATGGTTATAAGTTTGAATCCCTCAATGATGTCTTTAGAGGCGAATGAGAAGTCAAGAGTTAGTGGTTTTGACGTAGCCTTAGATAAATCACCTTAATCTAAGGGGGAGATGATGAGTTAAATGGGCCAAGTCAAGTCTTGAATGTTAAAATAGGGACATTCTGGAAATAGTATCTATGGGATGTCAATCTTTTCCTATTCAGATATTTTTACCTATGTTTCAGTCGATGCTACATTCTACTCATGCTTATGTTCAGGCTCCTAGAATTTTAGATGACCGCTTCAGATAGCGATCCCCGTCTTACTCCATGAATCCATGAGTCTAAGCTCCAAAAGATGAAACTCATTACGTATGTAAACTCATGTCTCCCAGTAAGCTCAACTCTATAGACAATCCTTAGAATTTTCCTTTATGGCTCAGCATATCAGGTTACTTCATGTATATGCTCATTTTAGATGACATTAACGACTCATGATTATGATTTCCTTACTCTAAGTCGGATCAGATACCATGATAATTAGTCAGATATCAGAAGGTAGTTCTAGATTGATAACTCTATCCTTACCATCGCAGTTCTAGTTTGAGGAAATAGTTCCTCCTCAGTACTCTGCCTAATTCCATGCCAATTTCATGTCCTTCAGTTCTTCTCATGTTTTTGCATGCATGTATGATCCACAAATTAAATTAAGTCATGTATCACAATTCAGAGTCAATCACTCCATCAGTATTTAGTCTATATCATTTAGCTTTGGGATTTGCCGCTCTTTCCCTTTCTTTTTAGGTGTATTAGTCTCCATTTGATGACGAATGTTCCCAAGGGGGATATAATGTAACACCCCAAAAGTCCGTGTGAAGTCCTAAGGGTTAGCAGATGTTCGGAAAGAACCACGAGTGGATCCTACGATTCATATCTTGATTGTATGAGTCATCGTGACGGTCCATAGTAGGGCAAATTAGAGAAGTGTTCAGCATTTGTTTCAAAGACCACGAGTATCCTTACAACTCGTATGGAGGTGGTACGAGCCATAGTATTCATTCAAGATTAGAGAATGACCTATATGTCTTGGGAGGTACGAGCAGCTGGTAACGGATCGTAGGATCATGGTATGGTTCATACCATCTGACCATAAGATGAGATATTGTAATGCCTCAGAGTTTTGAGTTAAGTTTGGAATAATTCTAGGTATGTGGATGGACCCAAACCTGATGAATTTTATGAAAACAAGGTGTTAATATCTATCAATATGTGTAAGAAGTGCATTGGATGCAAGTTAAGGTCAAAAGAAATCTCTAGCACAATGTTGAGTTAAGAGCCTTCTTACTGATTGAGATTTTCATATAAGTTCTTTCGAGGGTCAAATCTGAATGATCATAACTATCATTTTACAAAGTGTTTTTGGATGGTCCATCATATCAAATTATAATCCTTTGAGTATTCTTTTCAATGCATATGACTTTGTATCAACCACAATTTGGAGTAAAACGTTATGTCTATTTAAGTGAAGTATTGTCAGGTTTGGTGGGCAAGACCATCCCTATAACCATGATTCATGGTATGACTCGTGCTATGTAGGTACGACTCATACCAGGAGTTTCATCAAGCTTTTTAAGCCACCCCTAAACCATGAAAGGCATACCACGACCCGTGGTATGAGTTATGGTACGACCTGTAGCACTGGACGAGCAGTTTTTTGAGAAATTTTTCAAGGGTATTTTTGTAATTTTATATGCTTTTAACTCCTAAAATAGGTCATCTTAGGCTTCCTTTGGGAAGAATTAAAGGATTTTCCCAGCCCAATCCCTCATTGTACTCAAAACCATCCATAAATCATTTTCTCCCTTCTTCTCTCAAGGCTAAAGAACTAGGGTTTCCCTCCAAGGTGCTGCAAGCTTCAAGTTATTATTGGGAATTCTTCAACCAGGTATGGGACTTCAACAAGGATCTTATTTCTTCCTTGTGTCCGAGTTAATGCTCAAAACCCCAACTACTTTGATTTACTAGAAAAGCATGTCTTAGGGTTTCAATTCCATGAATGTTTTGTCTTATGTCTTCCATGGTTATCAAGGTCCTCATGATAAGTAACACATGATATTCATCATTTAACTCTCAATTGCATGATGAATTCCTACAATTAGATATTAGCATGTTTTCCCTAGTATTCAGCCCACGAATTAGCTTTTTTTTCGAAAATATGGTCTATTTGAGATATATAATTTTACCATGAATAAGTACATATGATTTACACTATGATTGGGACTTATGATTTCTATGAAATTAGTATGATTAGCATGTTTATGATTTTCTAGACTCTCAGGTCGCGTGCTAGTAGAAAGTAGCCCTGATTAGAATCTCATGAATTCAGTATGATCAGCATATTTATTGTTCTTTATACTCTCAGGCCTCTTGCTAGTAGAAAGTAGCCCTAACTAGTCTTAGAACATTAATTTATGATCCCTTAGTATTAGTATTTCATGGTCCTCAATATCAGTATTTTAAGTGGTTCTAACTAGTGTTAGGACATCAGCTTCAGATTTATCAGTTACATGTATCCTTATATTCAATTGGGAATAGTACTTAGCACCGAGTAGGCTAAGGTTCCAAGCATACCCAGGTCTCAGAACTATGTGCCACCATAGGATAAGGGATTCTCAATAGCAGAGAAAGTTTTTCGTAGCCCGAGGAATATGGGATACTCATTATTTGAGAGTGTCTCCCTTACCTCCATAGGCGCATGAAAGGGGTCATCATTATTAAAGATTTTCTCCCTGAGTACATGAGTGATATCACGCCAGTTAGAGTTCTTACCCTTGGGAAGGTATGAACACCCTTCCAACTAAGGTTACAGGTTGGGCTCCATAAGGCTTATGTTAGAGTTTGTCGGTTATAGTCTCTCCCATAGTACTGTTCAGTTTCAGTTTCAGTATACTTGTTTCAATTATAGGTTTCAATTTATGATTTCAAATTCAATCTTCAGTACATGTACATGACCCAAAAACTTGATTTACTTGTATTTTGTTAAATGTTTTAAAATAAGCATATCATGTCAGTATCTATGCATCTCAGATAGGGTCACTGTACTACACCTCATTCATGTAGTCAGTTATGTATTCAGTTCCGTCCTTCTCAGTTTACATGAATATTTCTAGCTTTACTTACTTTTATCACATACTCAATACATTCCAAGTACTGACCGCATACTTTATATGATATATCATTTTATGATATAGATTCAGGTATTTAGACTTAGCCCCGCAGTTAGACACGCTCCAGACTCTATAAGATAACAGTGGTGAGTCATTATTTTTCCAAGGATGGGAGTTTATTTTTCTTTATTTAAGTTTATTTCTAGTTTCAAAAGTTGGAGGTAGCTGGGGGCTTGTCCCAACAACTTATCAAACTAGTAGAGGGTTTTAGACAGTCTAGTACTATTTTCACCTTTTGACTTAGTGTTATAATCAGATTTTTATCCTTTCCTTTTTATTAGTTATATTTCAGTTAAGCTTTCACTCAGATATGTTCTACTAGTTATTCTTTTGTTAGAATTATGCTATGTCATGGGTTAGCTTGAAGCCATTCATGGTTCTAGGTCTTGTGTCTCGATCCAGGGTCCCAGCTCCTGGTCGTGACAAACTTGGTAACAGTGAAAAGGTTAGGTGTGTCCTAGGGTGTCTGAAAGCCGCGTTATGTAGAGTCTTTTCCATGGGTATGAAGCGCGACACACTTATGGGGAAGATCCTATAAGATGTTATTTTAGGAAAATTCCCTTTCTTCATGATTCTTATCGTGTGTAGATTGTGAAACTCTAAAAGTCCCTCTTATAACTCGTGCTTTATGAGTTTGCAGAAAATGTTTCCTAGACGATCAAACATAAGGAGAAATGGTTATGGGAACTAGCCAGCCCCACCAGCCCAGTGGACCCGATGGATGAGCAGGTTATCCATGCACCGTTTGGGCTGCATTTCAAGTGTTGGCGCGTGCCAACCATCAGGTAGTGACACCCATGAACCCTAGCGGGAATGTAAGGGTGCGATATTACAATGGAATGAACTTGCCGGAATTCTTTGGGTTTGTAACACCTCGAGCTTCAAAATGACATCTTGAAGGAAAAAGAATTGAAGTTGCAGGGGGATGGCGCGATTGGCTCCCAATACCTGACTGACCGGAAAGCCAACTGTATAACATCTGTAATTGTAACACCTAGGCCTTCCAGGAAACTTATCAAATTCAACTAAACTAAACATCTTGACCTATAAGGTCTCAACTACCACAACTATATAATTGAAATGCTGATAAGGCCATGAAATGCTAAACTAAGCTATGGAAAGCCGACAAGGCCACAAACTGAATAATACTATAAATACTAAGTTCACAAAGCCTCTAATGAGTAAACTTATTTGATGGTCGGAATAGTTCTCCGACCTAGGCATAACTATTACTAAAAAATCAAGCAGAAATAACTAAGCCCTAGCTCCAAGAAGAAAGGAGCCTACCAACACATCCATTGATCTCACGAACCGCTTCTACAACTGCAAATCCTGGCCTCTATCTGCACCTGCGACATGAATGCAAGTCCCCAGGTGAAGGTACGTCAGTAGGAATATAAGGCTGAAAACTATAAACATATGAGATAACAATGATAACTGAGCCAGAAATAGGGAATAGTAACACTTGGAATCCTGGAAACCAAAACCTAACAACAACTCAATACTGAAGTTCAAATACAACCAAGTAATGCACAAGCAAAACTATAACTATAATGTTGACAGCTAGTCGACCATAAAATTTACATAAAAATGCCTCCAGTCGGTGTACCACACCGAAATAAAATAAAAGTATCTGCAGTCGGTGTACTATACCGAGGTAAAATAAAAATATCTACCCTGTGTACCACACCGGGATAAAATAAAAATATCTCAAGAATAATCATGAAATGAACCTATAGAGCTTATACTGAGTCAATTTAACATATATAGCATTGAAATGACAAATGCTAAATCTATGGCCGAAATAGGTCTTTTTTGTAACACATAAATGTAAGTGAACATACATACCATGTAAAGCTAGAAAATATGCACATATATCACGTAAAGCTGTCAAATTATATACAAACATGACGACTCAGTTACTCGAAGGACCTTCAGGAGGTTTAGGCAACATAAGAACTTAAGTAGGTTTACAAGCAATGTCCTATAAATAATCTTACCAATTTAATGTATAACTTGAATAGAAGCACATAGATTCTCATTCTTATACAATCCTCTAACATCTGGAAACTACATATATATACTGCCCATAAGGTGGTTCCTTTACATGGATCGACTACTATACATTGGAATTCTATATGAGCACATATAGTTCTTAACTCTTTTGTCTTATTTGCATGAAAAAATGGAACTTATAACTTGGAACTTGGAGTTATTTATTATAACTCTTAACATATACATAGAGTTGAGAGCTGAACTGTAGACATATGATGTACGAGAGTTCTGTTTAATGTATAAATTCATATTTGGTTAACTCAGTGACCTCAGAGAGACTTCCTGGGATTTAAAAGTTCTGAGCTTAATCGATCATTATCATAGTCAGTGCTTATACTTACTTAGACATTAGGAACATTGGTACATGGGAGAATTTTTCCTTTGAATTTAGGAAATTCAAATGATAAATCAACAAGAGCTAAACATATAGATGTATGACTTGACTATAACTAAAAGAATTCAACTGTATGTTATAAAATGAAAAGCATATAAATTAAGACTTCTTACTTGAATGAATTATAAAGAATTGAGTTCTTAGACTTGTATGCAACTTCAAATACTTGAATGAGACATTAGCATGATTCTCAGAATATCATTTCTTGAAAACTTCTCAGATTAGCATCACACGTTTCAACGTAACTAAGGGACGTGAAGACATAACTTAAGAATCTAGATTTGGAGTTGTTCAGCTTGCCATATAGGAAAATAAAGACTTATAGCATTAATGCGGTTGACATTAAGATAACTTACAAAACCTTGGCGACTAACTAAATAGTTTGAGGAAGGCGAACGTCATCATAATAAGCTTCAAAGTTTTGAGGATTAACCGTTTTACCACCTGGAAGATCATCCAATACTTAGGATAACTCACTTAACATAATCAATTAGGGGCATAGTGCAGAGCTTCTCTTTAGCGTAAGTTACTATTTTAAAGATGTTCAACTCTAATTATTTTGCAGAAGGTGAACACATTACTAGCTATTCATCAACTTAACACATACTAAACATAAACAATTTAATTTATAACTCTTTTGCTAAAAGTCTTTAGAACGGGGTTAATCTTGCTAACCATTGACTAACTTTTTTACAAAAGTAACCCTTATCATCTAAGTTAAAAACCATTATCTCTATTCTCCTTATAAATCTTAACTTCTCTTCCAAACATGATTCACTCTACACTTAATACTTTATTCTAGTATACACTATTTCATCAATTTTTTACGCACTTACCTTTTTACCTAAAGGACAATCTAATCTCTTAAACCTCATCTTGCTTATATTTTAATGAGGTTCAAAAGTTCATGAAATCGATTACGGACAAAAAGAATATAACTCACATAATACCTTAAAAGGTCTAACCTTTACTCTTATCTTTCCTTTTTTAACATCTCAAAAAGTTTAACAACTTAGCCATGCTTTCTTCGTTAACATCTATCGACATAGCTTATTCGTTATTTGCCGCTTGCTTAACATTAAGGAGAGGAAACATACAATCTCCTTTTAACCTTAAGAACCTTAAAATATAAACATATAAGAGGGAATAACAATATTATGAAAATATCATTTCAATAAACTCATTTACCCTCAATCGACTTAGCATCATCTTCTTAACATAAGTTCGATCACACGTCGTCATCTTAGAATTTCATATCAATTTCACTTAGTGAAAAGATATTATCATATACTCAACATCACATATACAATCTACTACAAAGGACCAGCACACGGTGCCCGCGTTAAGGGGGCTTCAGACTTGATTTATAACTATGACAACAATCACATAGAAATTATGTCTTTCGCTTCACAGTTGTTTGCTTCAAACATTCTTAACAATTCAAGATTAATGTACAGTAATTCCAACCCATTGGAAAGAATCATCCATGCCTCAATATGATTTTAAAATACAAGGAATATTAGTCCTTTCAATGACTTAGTGTTGTGCCTGAAAAACAAGGAAAGGGACGCCTTTACATACCTTGGCACGTCGACTCTAACTTTTCCGAAAACCAACCTTTCAAGATTACACCTTAAGACTCCTTCCAAGTCCAATTTACAACCACAATTAGCAGAAACTTCACTTCTCCAAAGTTTTGGAAAAATTGGGCAACAATTTTCCACAAGAACCACACAAAAAAAACAACACAATACTAAAAGGTTCTCCAAGTTTTAACCTCACTAACTCATAGAAATTAGAGAGGGAATTACTTAACCTTTCTTGGAGATGTTTTTAGCTAAAGTAGGAGCAGGCTCCTACTCTTTCCTCTACCCATAACTAGCTCAAAAATGTAGAAACACCACAATCAACAAGAAGACACCAACAAGCCATGACTTTCTTCCAAGGTTCTCTTCGCAAAGCCCAAAATAGAAAAGAGTGAAGTTTCTTTCCTGGAATATATTTTCACCATATGATAGGGCTCTGAATTCTCTAAACTCTGGGAAAAAAATCAAGCAAAATGGAGTAGAAATGAGCTTTCTAGCTAAAAATTACTTCATATAGGCGGGATGGCCAGGTCAGGGCGGTGCCCGCGTGCGTTGCCCTTGTGACATGGCCTCACACGCGTGTGCACCTGCTACCTGCCCGTCTTGGCACCCACATGCCATGACGCTTTCCATGCCAATAGTGTTGTCTTCAAACGAACGTCTTGCTCCGAACACTAATTGACGAGCGGTTTTTTTGGATGAAAACTAGATTCAAATAAATTTCATTTGATAGGTTATAGGACTTCTATATCATTATATATTTGGAGATATGTCCATTTAAAGTCGACCCTTACTTACAAACTTCACATACTCTTCTCTTTTCCCATTGCACATGTTTCCCTCCTCACCTACGACCAACATCCAACCCATAATTATCTTAATACTACATATAAATATCAAATAATCATTAAAAAAGTTTCGGGTTTTAAAATCCTCCCCCCTTAAAATCATTCGTCCTCGAATGTGTGTTATACTTTGATAGGCATAACTTTAGCCAAAACATATTTAACCTTTCCATGCCTTGTGTCATAAACATACATTCCATATTTCGTAAGCACATACTCTTTCTGTTGTCGCTTTATATCATATAGTACTTATTCAACTCCATCTATTTGTCTAACATAAGATAGTCATGCTTTAGTACCATATTATTAGTAACTTTTATAACATAAGAAAGTTTATACACTACCACGGGAGTGATGATTTACTCCAATACCATTTTCCATTCATACCTTAAAGAAATATTACAGAAAAGAGTGAAAATCACAACTTAACCACTTAACATATAGAGTCAGTGTCAAACCTAATGTTGCTCTTTTGCCTTTGCTTTTACCATGATCTGTCACTACCTATCCTAAAAACGGGGGCTAAAAGAAACTGTAGGCTAATATAGGGACAAAGTAGAGACTGAATCTCAAGGAGAAATTGAATGTCTAGCTGGCTAGTGTCTCCAAACACTACGAGGGTCCTTAAATAGTCTTGTCGACCTGGTCTTCTTACTATGTTCTACTTCTTTTTTAGCAGTTGGGAGATGGTGAATTAGATTGTCTGTCATTTGAGCAAATACTAGCATCCGAGAAATAGTCAGTTCTGTCTAGGTAGACACCTACAAACACGCTTGGACTAGATGGGGTCCCCAGCCTGATACAAATCAATGGTCTTTATTGCTCATATTTCACACCATGTATGGAGCATATTGGCCCAAAGAATTAAACTTGAGGTTATATTCGTGAACACTCATGCTAACCTATTCTTTCCATAAAAACTAATCAACTCGAACCTATCAAAGTTCCCATGGTATGTACTAATCCATAAAGATTGGGGGATTTAGGCTAAAAACTCGCGAGCCCTAAAACTCTCAAAAGTGTTTCCCCTGGATCTTGCTATTAATTCCAATTGTTGATTTGCATCGCCACCACTCCGAGTTAGCGCCTGAAATATTTTATCAAAATCTCGTCCCTTTCTTACACTTGAAGGTATAGCAGGTGAAGAAGGATCAATAACTCTACCTTTTCTTGGCTCTACCAAAATTGAAACAACAGGAGGGATTGAATCCCTTCCTACAGTAATTCTGACTGGAACTTGGAGGAACTATGGATTGAGGAAAGGGAAACATGCTACGAGCTTATAATTTGTCTCTCGTATTAGCAGGAACGCGACTGGAACCCTCTTCCAGCATCAATGCTGACAAATCTCATAGCCATTTGCCTTATTGCAGGTAAATTCTGAAATACTGGCACGTCATAGGTTTCAAACATCAATTACATGTTCGCTCTATAGCAAGATCCATTAACCAATGAATAGAGCAAAAACCAAGTAACTCAATACTGAAGTGCAAATGCAACCATGTAATGCACAAGAAAATCTATAATTGTAATGGTGGCGGCTAGTCAACCATAAAATTCATATAAAAATACCTCCAGCCGGTGTACCACACTAGATAAAATAAAAATATCTCAAGTCGGTGTACCAAACTGGGATATAATAAAAATATCTCCAGTCGGTGAACCATACTGGGGTAAAATAAAAATAACTCCCCTGTGTACCACACCGGGGTAAAATAAAAATATCTCAAGCATAATCATGAAAGGAACTGATAGAGCTTATACGGAGTCAATTTAATATATATAGCATTGAAATGGCAAAGGCTAAGTCTATCGCTGAAATAGGTCTCTTTCGTAACACCTAAATGCAAGTGAACACACATACCATTTAAAGCTAGAAAATATGCACATATATCACGTAAAGCTATCAAATTATATACAAACATGTCGAGTAAGTTACTCGAAGGACCTTCAAGAGGTTTAGGCAACATAAGAACTTAAGTAGGTTTACAAGAAATGTCCTACAAATAATCTTACCAATTTAATGTATCACTTTAATAGAAGCACATAGATTCTCATTTTTATACAATCCTGTACATGGATTGACTACTATACATTGGAAACTACATATATATATTGCCCTTAAGGTGGTTCCTTTACATGGATTGACTACTATACATTGGAATTATGTATGAGCACATATATTTCTTAACTTTTTTGTCTTATTTGCAGGAAAACATGGAACTTATTACTTGAATTTGGTGTTATTTATGATAACTCTTCAAATATACATAAAGTTGAGAGCTGAACTATACACATATGATGCACAAGAGTTTTGTTTAATCTATAAATTTATATTATGTTAACTGAGTAACCTCAGAGAGACTTCCAGGGATTTAAATGTTCTGAGCTTAAATGATCATTATCATAGCAAGTACTTATACTTACTTAGACATTAGGAACATTGGCACGTGGGAGAATTTTTCCTTTGAATTTAGGAAATTCATATGATAACTCAACAAGAGCTAAACATATAGATGTATGACTTGAGTATAACTAAAAGAATTCAACTGTATGCTATAAAATGAAAAGCGTATAAATTAAGACTTCTTACTTGAAATACTTATAAAGACTTGAGTTCTTAGACTTGTATGCAACTTTAAATACTTGTATGAGACATTAGCATGATTCTCGGAATATCATTTCTTGAAAACTTCTTAGATTAGCATCACACATTTCAACGTAAATAAGGGACGTGAAGACATAACTTAAGAATCTGGATTTGGAGCTGTTCAGCTTGCCATATAAGAAAATAAATACTTATAGCCACAATTCGATGGATATTAAGATAACTTAAACAACCTTGGAAACTAATTAAACAGCTTTAGGAAGCTGAACGTCGCCATAAGAAACTTCAATGTTTTGAGGATTAACCTTTTTACGACCTGGAAGTTCATCCAATACTTACGATAATTCACTTAACATAATCAATTAGAGGCATAGCGGAGAGCTTCTCTTTAGCTTAAGTTAATATTTTAAGGACGTTCAACTCTAATTATTTTGCTGAAGGTTAACAGTTTAATGGCTATTCATCAACTTAACACATACTAAACATAAACGACTTAATTTATAACTCTTTTGCTAAAAGTCTTTAGAACAGGGTTAATCTTGCTAGTCGTTGCCTAACTTGTTTACAATAGTAACCCTTATGATCTAAGTTAACAACCTTTAGCTCTACTCTCCTTATTCATCTTAACTTCTCTTTCACACATGATTCACTCTACACTTAATTCTTTATGATCGTATTCACTATTTCATCAATTTTTTACGCACTTACCTTTTTACCTAAAGGACAATCTTATCTCTTAAATCTCATCTTGCTTATATTTTAATGTCGTTCAAAGGTTCTTGAAATCAATTATGGACAGAAGAATATAACTCACACTATACCTTAAAATGTCTAACATTTAATCTTATTTTTCATTTTTTATCATCTCAAAAATATTTACAACTTAGCCATGCTTTCCTCGTTAACATCTATCGACATAGCTTATTCGTTATGTAACACTTGCTTTAATTTTAGGAGAGGAAACATAAAATCTCCTTTTAACCTTAATTACCTTAAAATATAAACATATAATAGGGAATAACCATATTACGAAAATTTCATTTTAATAAACTCACTTACCCTCAATAGGCTTAGCATCATCTTCTTAGCTTAAGTTCGATCACACATCGTCATCTTAGCATTTCTTATAAATTTCACTTAGTGACAAGATATTAACATATACTATTCATCACATATAGAATATACTTTAAAAGTACCAGCACACGGTTCTCGCGTTAAGGGGGCTTCAGACTCGATTTACAACAATTGCAACAATCGGGCATAGAAATTATGCCTTTCGCTTCAAACATTCTTACCAATTCAAGCTTAATGTCAAGTACTTCCAACCCATTGGAAAGAATCATACATGACTTAATATGATTTTAAAATCATAGGAATATTATTCCTTTCAATGACTTAGTTTCGTGCCTGAAAAATAAGGAAAGGGACGCCTTTACATACCTTGGCATGTCGACTCTAACTTTGCCGAAAACCAACCTTTCAATCTTACACCTTAAGGTGCCTTCCAAGTACAATTTACAACCACAACAAGCATCAAATTCACTTCCCCAAAGATTTGGAATAATTGGGCAGCAATATTCCACAAGAACCACACAAAAAAAAACACAATACTACAAGGTTCTCCAAGTTTTAACCTCACTATCTCATAGAAATCAAAGAGGGAGTTACTTATTCTTTCTTGGAGATGTTGTTAGCTAAAGTAAGAGCAGGCCCCTACTCTTTCCTCTACCCATAACTAGCTCAAAAATGTAGTAACACCACAATCAACAACAAGACAACAACAAGCCATGACTTTCTTCCAAGGTTCTCTTCCTAAAGTCCAAAAGAGATAAGAGTGAAGTTTCTTTCCTGGGATATGTTTTCACCATGTGATAGGGCTATAGTTCTCTAAATTCTGGGAATAAAATCAAGCAAAACGAAGTAAAAATGAGCTTTATAGCTAAAAATTACTTCATATAGGCAGGCTGGCCAGGGCTGGGCGGTGCCCACGTGCGTCGCCCGTGCGACGTGCACTCACCCGTAATTGCACCTGCTGCCTGCCCGTCTTGGCGCCCGCACGTCACGATGCTTTCCATGCTGATAGTGTTGTCTTGAAATGAACATAACTTTTTACTCCAAACACTAATTGACGAGTAGTTTTTTTTTTGCTGAAAACTAGATTCAAATAAATTTCATTTGATATGTTGTAGGACTTCTAAATCATTATATATTTGGAGATATGACCATTTAAAGTTAACCCTTACTTACATACTCCTCATACTCTTCGCTTTTTCATTTGGACATATTTCCCTTCTCACCTAAGTTTAACATACAACCCACAATTCTCTTAACATGACATATCAATATCAAATAATCATTAAAAAAAATTTCGCGGTTTAACATCCTGCCCCTTTAAAATCATTCATCCTCAAATGTGGGTTATACCTCGGTAGGCGTATCTTTAGCCAAAACATCTTTAACTTTTCCTTGCCTTGTGTCATAAACATACATTCCATATTTTGTAAGCACATCCTCTTTTCGTTGTCGCTTCATATCATATCGTACTTATTCAACTCCATCTATTTGTCTGACGTAAGATTGGAATGCTTTAGTACCATATAGTCGGTAACTTCTCTAACCATAAGACAATTTATACACTAGCACGAGAGTGATGATTTACTCCAATACCCTTTTTTCATTCATACTTTTAGGAAATATTATGGAAAAAAGTGAAAATCACAACTTAACCACTTAACATATAGAATCAGTGTCAAACGTAATGTTGCTCTTTTGCCTTTGCTTTTACCACGACCTGTCACTACCTATCCTAAAAATGGGGGTTAAAAGAAATTGTAGTCTAATAGAGGGACAAAGTAGAGGCTGAATCTCAAGGAGAAATTGAATGTCTAGCTGGCCAGGGTCTCCAAACACTACAAGGGTTGTTAAATAGTCTTGTCGACCTAGTCTTCTTACTCTGTTCTACTTCTTTGTCAGTAGTTGGGAGACGGTGAATCAGATCGTCTGTCTTTTGAGAAAATACTAGCATCCGAGCAATAGTCATTTCTGTCTAGGTAGACATCCCCAAACACGCTCGGACTAGATGGGGTACCCAAACTAATATAAATCAATGGTCTTTATTGCTCATATTTCACACCATGTCTGTAGCATATTGGCCCAAAGAATTAAACTTGAGGTTATATTCGTGGACACTCATGCTTCCCTACTCTAGCCATAAAATCTAATCAGCTCGAACCTGTCAAAGTTCCCATGGTAAGTACTGATCCATAAGGCTTGGGGGATTTAGGCTCAAAATTCGCGAGCCCTAGAACTCTCAGAAGTGTTTCCCCTGGATCTTGCTATTAATTCCAATTGTTGATTTGCATTGCCACCACTCTGGGTTGGCACCTGAAATACTTTATCAAAATCTCGTCCCTTTCTTACACTTAATGGTATAGAAGGTGCATTAGGATCAATAACTCTACCTTCTCCTGGCTCTACCAAAACTAAAACAACAGGAGGGGCTAAATCCCTTCCTACAGTAACTCAAACTGGAACTTGGAGGAACTATGCATGAGGAATGGGAAACTAACTTCGAGCCTATAATAAATCTCTCGTAATCATAGGAAGGTGACTGAGACCCTCTTCCATCATCAATGCCGATAAATCTCGTAGCCATTTGCCTTATTGCAAGTAAATTCTGAAATACTGGCACGTCTTAGGTTTCAAACATCACTTACAAGTTCGCTCTACACGCGAAGGGACGTTAGTACGAATGAAATGTACTGGTATGTAAGGCTGAAAAATGTAAACATATAAGATTGCAATGATATCTAAGCCAGAAATAAGGAATAGTAACAAGATGGAGTCCAATAAACCGAAACCTGACAATAACTCAACACTAAAGTGTAAATGCAACCAAGTAATGCACAAGCAAAGCTATAACTATAATGTTGGTGGCCAGCTGACCATAAAATTCATGTAAAAATACATTCAGTCGGTGTACCACACCAGGGTAAAATAAAAATATCTCCAGCTAGTGTACCATACCGGGGTAAAATATAAATATCTCCAACCAACGTACCATACCGGGTAAGATAAAAATACCTCAACTGTGTACCACACCGGGGTAAAATAAAAATATCTCAAGCATAATAATGAAAGGAACTGATAGAGCTTATACTGAGTCAATTTAACATATATAGCATTGAAATGGCAAATGCTAAATCTATGGCCGAAATAGGTCTCTTTTGTAACACATAAATGCAAGTGAACATACATACCATGTAAAGATATAAAATATGCACATATATCATAAAGTTGTCAAATTATATACAAACATGATGACTCAGTTACTCGAAGGACCTTCAGGAGGTTTAGGCAACATAAGAACTTAAGTAGGTTTACAAGCAATGTCCTATAAATAATCTTACCAATTTAATGTATCACTTGAATAGACGCACATAGATTCTCATTTTTATACAACCCTGTAACATCTGGAAACTACATATATATACTGCCCATAAGGTGGTTCCTTTACATGTATAGACTACTATACATTGGAGTTCTGTATGAGCACATATAGTTCTTAAGTCTTTTGTCTTATTTGCAGGAAAACACTGAACTTATAACTTAACGAATACATAGAGTTGAGAGCTGAACTGTAGACATATGATGTACGAGAGTTCTGTTTAACGTATAAATTCATATTTGGTTAACTGAGTGACCTAAGGGAGACTTCCTAGGATTTAAAAGTTCATAGCTTAACTGATCATTATCATAGCCAGCGCTTATACTTAGTTATACATTAGGAACATTGGTACATGGGAGAATTTTTCCTCTGAATTTAGGAAATTCAAATGATAAGTTAACAAGAGTTAAACATATAGATGTATGACTTGAGTATAACTAAAATAATTAAACTGTATGTTATAAAATGAAAAGCATATAAATTAAGACTTCTTACTTGAAAGACTTATAAAGACTTGAGTTCTTAGACTTGTATGAAACTTCAAATACTTGAATGAGACATTAACATGATTCTCAGAATATCATTTCTTGAAAACTTCTTATATTAGCATCACATGTTTCAACGTAACTAAGGGACATGAATACATCACTTAAGAATTTGGATTTGGAGTTATTCATCTTGCCATATAGGCAAATAAAGACTTATAGCCACAATTTGGTCGATGTTAAGATAACTTACACAACCTTGGAAACTAACTAAAGAGCCTGAGGAAGCTGAACGTCGTCATAGGCAGCTTCAAAGTTTTGAGGATTAACCTTTTTACGACCTGGAAGATCATCCAATACATAGGATAATTCACTTAACATATTCAATTAGGGGCATAGCGGAGAGCTTCGATCTAGTTGTTTTGCAGAAGGTTAACACTTTACTGGCTATTCATCAACTTAACACATACTGAACATAAACAACTTTATTTATAACTCCTTTGCTAAAAGTATTTGGAATAGTGTTAATCTTGCTAGTCGTTGCCTAACTTGTTTACAATAGTAACCCTTATCATCTAAGTTAAGAGCCTTTAGCTCTAGTCTCCTTATTCATCTTAACTTCTCTTCCAAACATGATTCACTCTACACTTAATTCTTCATTCTAGTATTCACTATTTCATCAATATGTTTACGCGCTTACCTTTTTACCTAAAGGACAATCTTATATCTTAAACCTCATCTTGCTTATATTTTAATGTCATTCAAAGGTTCTTGAAATCAATTATGGACAGAAAGCATATAACTCACATAATACCTTAAAAGGTCTTACATTTACTCTTATCTTTCCTGTTTTAACATCTCAAAAAGTTTAACAACTTAGCCATGCTTTCCTCGTTAAAATCTATCGGCATAGCTTATTCGTTATGTGCCACTTTCTTCACTTTAAGGAGAGGAAACATAAAATCTCCTTTTAACCTTAAGCACCTTAAAGTATTAAAATATAAGGGAGAATAACCATATTATGAAAATGTCATTTCAATAAACTCATTTACCCTCAATTGGCTTAGCATCATCTTCTTAGCTTAAGTTATATCACACGTCGTCATCTTAGAATTTCTTATCAATTTCACTTAGTGAAAAGATATTATCATATACTCAACATCACATATACAATCTACTACAAAGGATCAGCACACGGTGCCCGCGTTAAGGGGGCTTCGGACTTGATTTATAACTATGACAACAATCATATAGAAATTATGTATTTCGCTTCACAATTGTTTGCTTCAAACATTCTTAACAATTCAAGCTTAATATCAAGTAATAAAAACCAATTTGAAATAATCATACATGCCTCAATATGATTTTAAAATAAAAGGAATATTAGTCCTTTCAATGACTTAGTGTCGTGCCTGAAAAACAAGGAAAGGGACACCTTTACATACCTTGGCAGGTCGACTCTAAATTTGCCGAAAACCAACCTTTCAAGATTACACCTTAAGGCTCCTTCCAAGTCTAATTTACAACTAGAACAAGCAGAAACTTCACTTCCGCAAAGTTTTGGAAAAATTGGGCAGCAATATTCCACAAGAACCACACACAAAAAAACAACAAAATACTACAAGGTTCTCCAAGTTTTAACCTCACTAACTCATAGAAATCAAAGAGGGAATTACTTACCCTTTCTTTGAGATGTGGTTAGCTAAAGTAGGAGAAGGCTCCTACTCTTTCCTCTACCCATAACTAGCTCAAAAATGTAGCAACACCACCAATCAACAACCAGACAACAACAAGCCATGACTTTCTTCCAAGGTTCTCTTCCCAATGCCCAGAAGAGACAAGAGTGAAGTTTCTTGCCTGGGATATATTTTCATCATGTGAAAGGGATATGAATTCTCTAAATTCAGGGAAACAATTCAAGCAAAACGGAGTAGAAATGAGCTTTCTAGCATAAAATTACATCATATAGGCGGGCTAGGCAGTGCCCACATGCGTCGCCCATGCAACGTGCCCTCACGTGCACGTGCACCTGCAGCCTGCCCGTCTCAGTGCCCACACGCCACGACGCTTTCCATGTCGATAATGATGTCTTAAAATGAACATAACATTTTACTCCGAACTCTAATTGACAAGCGGTTTTTTTTGTTGAATACTAGATTCAAATAAATTTAATTTTATAGGTTATAGGACTTCTAAATAATTATATATTTGGAGATATGGCCATTTAAAGTTGACCCCTACTTACAAACTTCACATACTCTTTGCTTTTCCGTTTGCACATGTTTTCCTCCTCAGCTACGGCCAAACTACAACACGTGATTCTCTTAATAGTAAGCATATAAGATAGCAATGATAACTGAGCCAGAAATAAGGAATAGTAACAACTTGGAATCGTAGAAACCGAAACCTGAAAATAACTCAATACCAAAGTGCAAATGCAACCAAGTAATGCACAAGCAAAACTATAATTGTAATGCGGTGGCCAGCCGACCATAAAATTTACGTAAAAATTCCTTCAGCCGGTGTACCACACCGAGGTAAAATAAAAATATCTCCAGCTAGTATACCGTACCGGGATAAAATAAAAATATCTCCATCCAGCATATCATACTGGGGTGAAATTAAAATATCTCCAATCGTGTACCAAATCGGGGTAAAATAAAAATATCTTCAACCGATGTACCATACCGGGGTAAAATAAAAGTACCTCAATCATAATCATAAAAGGACCCGATAGAGCTTATACTAAGTCAATTTAACACATATAGCATTGAAATGACAAATGTTAAATCTGTGGTCAGAATAGGTCTCTTTGGTTACCCATAAATTGCAAGTGAGCACACATACCATGCAAAGCTACTCAATATTCGCATATATCACATAAAGCTATCAAATTATGTACAAACACGTCAACTCAGTGACTCGAAGTACCTTAAGGAGGTTTAGGCAACATAAGAATTTTTGTAGGTTTACAAGCAATGTCCTATAAATAATCTTACCAATTTAATATATCACTTGAATAGAAGCACATAGATTCTTGTTTTTATACAATCTTGTAACATCTGGAAACTACATATATTTACTTCCCATAAGGTGATTCCTTTACATGGATCGGCGACTATACATTGGAATTCTGTTGTCAAACTTATCACATCGATAAACATATATAGTTCTAAATTCTTTTGTATTATTGGCAGTAAAACATGAAACTTATAACTTCGAACTTGGAGTTATTTATCAAAATGCTTAACATATACATAGAGTTGAGAGATGAACCACAGACATACAATGTATGAGACTTCTGTTTAACGTATAAATTAATATTTGGTTTACTAAGTCAACTCTAGGAGACTTCCTGGGACTTAAAAGTTTTGAGCTTAACTAATCATTATCATAGCTAGGCAGTTATACTTACTTAGACATTAGGAACATTGGCACGTGGGAGAATCTCTCCTATGAATTTAGGAATTTCAAATGATAACTCAACAAGAGCTAAACATATAGATGTATGACTTGAGTATAACCGAAAGAATTAAATTGTATGTTATAACATGAAAATCAGATACATTAAGACTTCTTACTGGAAAGAATTGTAAAGACTTTAGTTTTTAAACTTTTATGCAACTTCAAATACTTTAATAAGACATTAGCATGATTCTTGGAATATCATTTCTTGAAAACTTCTTAGACTAGAATCACACGTTTCAATGTAACATAAGGATGTGAAGACATAACTTAAGAATGTGAGATTTGGAGCTTTTCATCTTGGGAACTCATAAGAAACTCCCTAAGTGTTGCCTTATGGGAAAATAAAGACTTATAGCAGTAATTCCGACAACAGTGAGATAACTTACACAACCTTGACAACTAACTAAGGATCTTGAAGAAGCCTAATTTCATCACAAGCAGCTTTGAAGTTTTGACGATTAACCTTTTTACGACCTGGAAGATCATCCAATACTTAGGATAATTCACTTAACATAATCGATTAGGGGCATAGTGGAGAGCTTCTCTTTAACTTAAGTTACAATTTTACAGACATTCAACTCTCATTATTTCGCAAAAAGTTAACACTTTATTGGCTATTCATCAACTTAACACATACTGAACATAAACTACTTAATTTATAACTCTTTTGCTAAAAGTCTTTAGAACAGGGTTAATCTTGCTAGTCGTTGCCTAACTGTTTAAAATCGTAACACTTATCATCTAAGTTAACTACCTTCAGCTCTACTCTCCTTATTCATCTTAACTTCTTTTTCAAGCATGATTCACCCAACACTTAATTCTTTATTATTGTGTTCACTATTTCAGCAATTCTTATACACACTTACCTTTTTACCTAAACGACAACCTTATATTTTAAACCTCATTTTGCTTATATTTTAATATCGTTGAAAGGTTCTTGGAATCAATCATGGACAGAGAGCATATAACTCACATATTAACTGAAAGGGTCTAACATCTACTCTTTTCTTTCCTTTTATAACGTCTCAAAAATATTAACAACTTAGCCATGCTTTCCTCACTAACATCTATCGACATAACTTATTCATTATGTGCCGCTTGCTTCACTTTAAGGAGGGGAAACATAAAATCTCCTTTTTACCTTAAGCACCTTAAAACATAAACATATAATAGGAAATAAACATATTATGAAAACGCCATTTCAATAAACTTGTTTACCCTCAATCGGCTTAGCGTCATCTTCTTAGCTTAAGTTTGATCTTACATCCTCGTCTTAGCATTTCTTATTAATTTCATTTAGTGACCAGATCCTAACATATACTCAACATCACATATAGAATCTACTGCAAAGGGCCGGCATACGGTGCCCGCATTAAGGGGACTTAAGATTCAATTTATAACTACGACAACAATCGTATAGAAATTATGTCTTTTGCTTCATATTTGTTCGCTTCAAACATTATTAACAATTCAATCTTAATGTAAAGTACTTCCAACTGATTTGACAGAATCATACATTTCTCAATATGATTTTAAAATTGTAGGAATATTATTCCTTTCAATGACTTAGTTTCGCGCCCAAAAAACAAGAAAAGAGACGCCTTTACATACCTTGGCACGTTGACTCTAACTTTGCCGAAAATCATCCTTTAAAGATTATATATTATGGTTACTTCTAAGTTCAATTTAAAACCACAAGAAGCATAAAATTCACTTCCCCAAAGTTCTGGAAAAATTGGGCAGCAACATGCCACAAGAATCACACGAAAAATACAACACAATACTACAAGGTTCTCCAAGTTTTTACCTCACTAATTCATAGAAATCAAAAAGGGAATTACTTAACCTTTCTTGGAGATGTTTTTCACTAAAGTAGGAGTAGGCTCCTACTCTTTCCTCTTCCCATAACCAACTCAAAAAGGCAGCAACACCACAATCAACAACAAGACAACAATAACCCATGACTTTCTTCTAAGGTTCTCTTTCCAAAGCCCAAAAGAGACAAGAGTGAAGTTTCTTACCTGGGATATCTTTTCATCATGTGATAGGTCTCTGAATTCTCGAAATTCTGGACAAACAATCAAGCAAAACGGAGTAGAAATGAGCTTTCTAGCTCAAAATTACTTCATATAGGCGGGCTGGCTAGGCCTGGGTAGTGCCTGCGTGCGGCACCCATGCGACGTGCCCTCACTCCCACGCTCAACTATTGCCTACCTGTCTTGGCGCCCGTGCACCATGACGCTTTCCCTATTGGTAGTGCTGTTTTCAAACGAACATAACTTTTTACTCCGAGCTCCATTTGGCGAGCGGTTTGTTTTCTCAAAACTATATTCAAATACCTTTTATTTGATATGTTATAGGACTTCTAAATTATTATATATTTGGAGATATGGACATTTAATATTGAACCTTACTTACAAACTTCACATACTCTTCACTTTTTCCCTTTGCACATGTTTCCCTCCTCACCTACAACAAACATACAACCGATAATTCCCTTAATATTACACATAAACATCAAATAATCATAAAAAAATTTTCAGGGTGTAACATTTTAGCTGCTCGTTGCTCTGGCGTCATGGCTTTGACGGTAGGAATGACAACCATCAGAGTGGTGATGGACCATCGTGGGCATCGTTGAAGTTTGATAGTGAGGATGAGGGCTCTTCAAGTAGGCGACAGACCATCACGTGTGTCTGTGGGGAGAAAACTCATATCGCGATGGGTGATGGTTGAATTGATGAACAATCATTATTGTGATGGCCCGTCACACCCATTGTTGCTTAGGACAGTCAAGATCCCTTCTCCGGATAAGGGTGACAAAATGAATGACAGGTTGTCGGGTGTGTGATCGCCCATCACGGATACCGTCGGGGTGCCCATTCATGTAAATTATACCCAATTTTTGGGGGCAATTTTGTAATCTCCTATGCTTTTAACTCCTATACTATATCGTTTTGGGCTTCCTAATGGGTGTTTTAGAGTGTTTAACCTAGCCTAAAATCATTATTCTCTCCTTCCTACTTTGAATTCAAAATTCCTATTCCAAGATCATCAAGG
This sequence comes from Datura stramonium, assembly GCA_018107945.1. Classification (NCBI taxonomy): domain Eukaryota; kingdom Viridiplantae; phylum Streptophyta; class Magnoliopsida; order Solanales; family Solanaceae; genus Datura; species Datura stramonium. Next base: position 660,656 of record JACEIK010000088.1, on the reverse strand, counting down.
ATTGTTCATCAATTTCAGTCTCATCTTCTCAAATTTCTATTTGGATCTCCAGCTAAAGCTAGAATTTAGTGAACCCAGGTATGTGGGCTTATCAATGAGGGTTTTATTCACCCTCATGCCCCTTCTTCAAGAAAATTCATGATCACCTATTCCTTAAGTCCCATTTTTAAAATTCAAGGGATTCTTGTTGGGTTATGAAATTCCTCCATAATTCTCTTATGGGTATAGCTGAATTGATAAAAAATTATGATTTTCATGATTGGGATGTTATACTTCCTACAAGTTCTCATGAAAATTATGGTCTCTTATGTTATAAGTATAATTATGAATTCTTCGGACTAAAATCCTCTTTATGAGTTTTTTAATCCTTTTGATTGAAATTCTTTCAAGCCATAATTTATGTTTTATGATTTATGATGCATGACTTTATATAAGAACTCTTCGTGAATTTACGAATCTTCAAGTATGAGGACTTTCTCAATTATGTATGATTTTCATGATTATCAGTATTATGATTATGGACGACTCACGGGCCCTTATTTCATAGCTAGTTCACATATTACAAGCATTTTCATGATTATTATGATTTATACTAGGCAATGAACTTCATGTCTGATTTTAAGATACTTATTATGAACCATGTGCATGTTTTTGGGAGTAGTGTCTATCACCAGGTAGGACCGGGGTTCAGACAAACCCTGAATCTCAGAACTACGTGTCAACGTAGGTATATATATTCAAATTTAACCCTACAGGGTCCCTACTAGTGCTATCATGCCATATATTATTGCTTGCCTTGGTAACCTTGGGATGGCTCGACCTACTTGAGTGAGATAGTTGGGGCATCATGTAAGCTCTATAATGATGGTGTTAGTTATGAAGAGTCCTCCCATTGTTCCTTATGTTTTAAGCATGATCATATTTACGATACTTTGGCTCAAGTTATTATTTTCAAGGTTTCTCTCATAATTATGATTATGACTAGCTTATGAACAATTTTGAAAACCTTGATCCCTCATATCTAAATTATGATTTATTACATCATGATTAAGAAATATTCTACTCTCATGAACTTTTATGTATTTTAAGTATTTATTTTTAATTACCTCGCATACTCTGTGTTGTATCATTTCTTGATATAGGTCTGAGTGATTAGACTCAGTCTCGATGTTAGTCCAGCTCTCATCTCAGTCCATCTTGGCCTATGTTGTTGGTGAGTCCTCATCTATATAGGACATTAAGTTTAGTTTTTAAATTATGCTATTTCAGTTTTCGACTTTATAGAGTTAGTTGGGAGTGTTGTCCCATCAACTCATCATACAGTTTAGAGGCTTATCAAACATTATGTAGACTTTAGCTTTGTTGAGTGTTGACTCTACTTATGATAATTAATATATGTCAGACATTCTCTTATAAGTGTTTTGCTTTAATTTCCACTTTAATTATGCTCTTTAGTTGATATATTCATCCCATGGTTCGACTTGTAGCCATTTATGGTTCTAGGTCTCGTTCCTCTATCAGGGGTTCCATCTTGGATCATGACAAGGTTAAAGGTGGATAAAGATCGACATGAGTTCATAGAGGATATTCAGAAGATCACCCAAATTATGGGGGTGACTGGTGATGAGCGTGCGGACTTAGCCTCCTATCAGCTGAAGGGGTTGCGCATATATGGTTCAGTCAATGGAAGGAAGGTCGTAGGGTAGGGGCAGAAATTGGAAAGAATTCGTGATAGATTTCCTGGACAATGTCTTTCCTCGAGATTTGAGAGAGGTGAAGGAAGTTGAGATCGTCAACTTGAAGCAGAACAACATGACTATCCAGGAGTACGCCTTGGAGTTTACTCGGTTGCTAAGTATGCACTGGAGATGGTGACCAATCTAGGGCTCACATGAGCAGGTTCATAAATGGACTCTAAGATTTAGTGTTCAAAGAGTTTAGGTCCACGATGCTTATAAGTGACATAGAAATTTCTAGACTCATGATCCATGCTCAACAGATCGAGGAGGAAAAGTTAAAAGGAACAAGAAAGGGAGAACAAGAGAGCTAGAGCAGGAGACAATTTTCTCATCATAGGACGAGTGGTGAACACCGCTCATACTCCTTATAGAGGTTATCAGCCCTAGCATCTTCGACAACCAGTGTTCCATACAGACCTAGGGTGAAGGAGATTCCACATGCAGCTTGCAAGAACTACGGAAAGAACCATTTGAGCGAGTGCATGGCTGGTTCAGGCGATTGTTTTGGTGTGGCAAGTAAAGCCATAAACTTAGAGATTTCCTAGTAGCTAAACGAGGTGAAGGTAGAGCCCCATCTACCTTTTCAATAGCTCTAATAACTGCCTACCTCACCAGGGCACATCAGTTGGTGTGGGTGGTGGACAACGTCAGGACCACTTCTATGCCCTGTTATCACGTTAGGTAGCCGCAGGTATGTTATGAGCTTTTCATGTTTATCTTTGCATGTTGTTAAATGTAGGAGTCACAGTATGAGGTATAAGATACCTCTTTGCATCCTAATATAAGATTTTACCGGGGATGGTATAAAATGTTTATAAGTTTGAAGCCCTCAGTGATAAAGCTTTAGAGGTGAATGAGAAGTCAAGAGTTAAGGGTTTTAGCCTAGCCTTAGAGGAATGACTATAAGATAAGGAGGAGATGATGAGTTAAATTGGCCAAGTCAAGTCTTGAATTTTCAAATAGGGATGTTTTGGAAACAATATCTATGGGATGTCAATCCTTTCCTATTCAGATGTTTTTCCTTATGTTTCAATCGATGCAACGTTCTACTCATGATTATATTTAGGCTCCTAGAATTTTAGATGACCTCTTCAGACAGCGATCCCGATCTTACTCCATGAATCCATAAGTCTTAGCTCCATGTAATGAAACTCATTAGGTATATAAACTCATGTCTCCCTGTAAGCTCAACTCTATACACAATCCTTAGAATTTGCCTTTATGGCTCAGCAGATCAGGTTACATAATGTATATGCTCATTTAAGATGCCATGAATGATTCATGCTTATGATTTTCTTACTCTAAGTTGGATTAGATATCATGATAGCTAGTCAGATATCAGAAGGTAGTTCTAGATTGATAACTCTATCCTTACCATCTCAATTCCAGTTTGAGGAAATAGTTCCTTCTCAATACTCTACCTAATTCCATGCCAATTTCATGTCCTTAAGTTCTTCTCATGTCTTAGTATGCATGTATGATATACAAATTCAGTTCATCCATACATCTCAATTCAGAGTCAATCACTCCATCAGTATTCAGTCTATATCATATAGCTTTGGGATTTGCAGCTCTTTCCCTTTCTTTTTAGCTCTATTAGTCTCCATTTGATGGCGAATGTTCCCAAGGGGGAGATAATGTAACACCCCAAAAGTGTCTAAGACTAGACCCTAGATTTGAAGTTTTACCATGTAGAGAAAAATTGGAAAATTCCCTCATAACTAGCCTCAGTACAACTCGTAGGAGGATTGTACGAGTCGTACGAAGGACCCGTAATGTGAAGTCCAGAGGGTTGGTAGATGTTTGACAAGAACCACGGGTGATCCTACAATTAGTATCTAGATAGTACGAGTCATAGTGACGGTCCATAGTAGGGAAAATCAGAGAAGTGTTCAGGATTTGTTTCAAAGACCATGAGTCTCAGTACGACTCGTAGGGAGGTGGTACAAGCCATAGTATGGAGGTACTAGTAGCAAGTAAAAGATCATAGGTTCATGGTATGTTTTGTACCATCTGACCGTAAGATGAAATATTGTAACAACTTAGACTTTTGTGTTAAGTTTGATATCATTCTAAGTATGTGGATGGAGTCAAACCCGATGAATTTTATGGAAATAAGGTGTTAATATCAATTAATAGGTGTAATAAATGCATTGGATGCAGTGTAACGTCATAAGGAATCTCTAACACAAAGTTGAGTTGAGAGACTTTTTGTCGATTGTAATACCCCGAAAGTTCCCAAGACTAGACCCAGCATTTAAAAATGAAAAGTTGCAAAAATTTGGGAATTTTTCATAGAACGGGTCATGTTAGAGATCGTTGGTGTGACCAACAACCTGTTGGGTGACTCCGTGGTGAGGTACTGCCGATTCAGAGATGGGAGTAATAGGTCAAGAAACGACCCGTGGTTTGATGTAACGAGTCGTTTGATGGAGTCGTTGTGAGACTGGTCCTTAGTCTAGGATGAAGTAATGATTCATAGAATGAATCATTATGAGTAAAAATGGGTTTTGGTGAGTAACCGTAGGAAGGAGCAGGAAAATCTCCAGTCGAGGTGACGGATGAAAACCACGACTCATGGGGAGTAGGCTCGATTTGTGGTTTGACTCATGGGAAGTCTAGATGTAGGTCATTAGGGAAAGTAATGGGAGGATTCAATGGACCGTTATTTGATGTAACGACCCGTCCTGTCAAGTCGTGGTATTAGAATCTGAAAGGTTAAGAAAGCATAGTGGATGTAACGGACGGATACCACGAGTCATGGTATCCAGGCACGACCCATTGGATTGATCGTTGTCACTGTTAGTGTAGAATTTTTAGGAAGTTCATTAAGGGTACTTTCATCATTCCTAAGTCCTAGGGTCCTAAACTACGTCGTTTAAGGATCGAAATGAAGTGTTTTATGAGGGGTATACCTATCCTAGGCTCATTCTCATCCATGCATGCAAATTGGAGGGTTTAGGAGGTGATCAAGTTAGATTTTCTTCAAATTATTCTTCAATCATTCATTGGGAAATTAAGTAGTGGTAGAACCAGATCTTCCCTAGGTATGTAGGGTTATGAATGAGTGAATTCATTCACACCCACGCCCAATCTCTTTCTAAATTATGAAAAAATTATATGTTGATTCTATGGGCTTTTAACATAATGCATGAAATTCCTATTCTCTACATGGTTATGATCTAAATACGTTTCTACTATTGAATTATGATTCATGGGAAAGTTTTACTTTGTTTTTATTAAAATCATGTTTCAAGCTTTATAAATTACAATGCCCATTTATGAAAAGTTCATAAAAGTTGAGATTTATGATGAATGTTCAAGTATGATGAGATATTATTGATGAAAAGAATATTTTCAAGTTACCCATATTTATAATCATGTTTTCAAGTGAATTGAGTATTTTCAAGCATTTTAAAGTATCGGGCAACGCCCATATGTTCAAGTATGATTTATGACTTTACGAATTTAGCTTACCACATGGTTTTGGAGAAAAGACTCCCAATTATTTTTAGCTTGTGGTATGGTTTTAGCTAAAGATTCTCATATATAATTTCAAATTTGAGATGTATTTGATTATTGAGCTTCATCAATAGACAATGGTGAGCTTCTTTGAAAAATGATGGAGAGCATATGCATGTTTTTGGGAGTAGTGTCTAGCACCGAGTAGGCTAAGGGTTGATCACCCTATGTCTCAGAACTATGCGCCAACATAGGTTATTAATTATACATATACTATTTTGGGACCTCCCTTGTGAGCTATTCCCTACCCCGATTGAGCCCCGAACTTGATATCGATATCATAGTATCGTCCTTATCCTTGGAAAGGCTTTGGACAACTCTACCAATTTGAATGTGATAGTTGGGACCACATAAGCTATATTGTGGTATGTCAGTTATAAGACGAATCTCCCATTGTTCCTCATGATTTCAGTTATGCATGTTTATCACTCATGATATATATATATATATGTGTGTGTGTGTGTGTGTGTGTGTGTGTGTGTGTGTGTGTGTGTGTGTTTGAAAGCAGGTTTGACCCAATGTCCAGTTTTACTTATATTTATCAGATTTCAGCTTTGGGTCAATTGATTCAGTTATGATGTTATGTTATGTTGAGATCATGTTTTCAGAAAGATAGCATGCAAGCCCTACTCTCAGATTCTTATTTTGTTTATGTTTTACATTATACATGTTTTAAATGATTTTACTTATTTAAGCGGTTTTACTTACCTTGCAAACTCGGTACATTCCGCGTACTAACCGCACACTCTATGCTGTATCATTTCATGATACAGGCCCCCCGACATTCAGACACAGCCCCGTCAGTAGCCAGTTCCAGTGTTAGTACCCATCTTTTTGGTGAGTCCTCATCTCCTGAGAATCATGCTTTAGCAGACATCTTAATATATTTTCAATTTTCAGCTTAGCGAGTTAGTTGGGGTATTGTCCCATCAACTCATCAGACTTAGAGGCTTTTCAAACATTAGAATGTTCAGCTNGTGTGTGTGTGTGTGTGTGTGTTCTAAAAGAGGTTTGACCCAATGTTCAGTTTTACATATGATTATCAGATTTAAGCTTAGGGTCAACCAATTCAGTTATGATGTTATGTTATGTTTAGATCATGATTTCAGAAAATAACATGCAAGCCTTACTCTCAAATTCTCGTTTTGATTATGTTTAACATTATGCAAGTTTTAGATAATTTTACTTAATTAAGCAGTTTTACTCACCTTGCATACTCGGTACATTCCACATACTGACCGCATACTCTATTTTGTATCATTTTATGATACAGGCCTCGGTGCTCAAACTCAGCCTCGTCCTTAGCCAAAATTTTAGAGTTAGCATCCCACATATGTTGGTCATCTCCCGAGGACCATGATTTATCAGTTTTCTTTACGTATTCAGTTTTCGACTTAGAGAATTAGTTGGGTTCTTGTCCCATCAACTCATCAGTATTTAGGCTTTTCAGACATAGAATGTAATCAACTTCATATTCATGTATATTTCTAATGTTATGCTTATTTCAGACTTCTGCTAAGTTTATCATGTTGATCTTCCGCCTTATTTGATTGAGTTAGATGTATTTTCATGTCATGGGTCAACTTGGAGTCTCTCGAGGCTTCTGTCCCGTGTCTCGATCCGGGCCCACGTTCGGGTTGTGACAAATTTTGTATTAGAGCAATAAGTTTGAAGTGTGCTAGGGTGTCTGAAAGCCGCGTTGAGTAGAGTCTTTTTATGGGAATGAAGCGTGCCACACTTATGACGAAGGAGCTACGAGACGTTTAGGAAATGTTCCTTTATTTCATAATCTATGTTGTGCGATGAAATGTCTCCCTATCCTTCTAATTCATGTTATTCGCGATTTCAGTATCATGGCTCCCCGCAGAGTTAACGGTAGGAGGAATGGAAATGGAAACGGCCACGAGGATGGAAACAAAGACAGGTACCAACAAGCCACCAGTCCAGGAGCACCATGCACCGAAGCCGGTCGCCTATGCTGAATTCTGGACAGCCATTTAGATGCTAGCATAGGCCTTGATCGCCCAGGTCAACCAGCAGGTAGTGGTATATGTCCCGCAAAATGAAAATGCGGCGACAACTCAAGTTAGAGATTTCTTGAGGATGAACCCACCAGAGTTTCTTGGATCGAAGGTGGACGAGGATCCACATGAGTTTTTAGATAAGATTGTAAAGATCACCAAGGTCATGGGGGTGAATGGAGTTGAGTTTGCTGAGTTAGCCTCATATTAGCTGAAGGGGGTCGCACATATTTGGTTTAGACAACAGAAAGATAGTAGGGCAGCCAGAGCAGGCCCTATTAGTTGGGAGGAGTTTCAAGCTACTTTTCTAGATCGGTTTTTCCCTCGTGAGATGAGGGTGTTGAAAGCAGCTGAGTTAGTGAATATTAAGTAGGGGAAGATAATGGTGCAGGAGTATGCCCTTGAGTCACTCATCTCTCAATGTACACCCCAGAGTTAGTGGTTTTTCAGAGGGCGCGAGTGAGTAGATTTGTTCATGGGGTGGAAGATTATTTAGATAAGGATTGTAGGACTATTATGCTCCATCAGGATATGGATTTCCCTCGGATAGTCCTATATGCCCAGTAGATGGAGGTAGCACATATGAGGAGAGAGAGGTCAAGAGGGCTAGGACTGATGGTTATAGATTCTCTCAGCCAAGGCCAGGTGGTGAGCACCGATAACAGACTCACCAGAGGTCTTCAACCCCATCATCTTCAGTGATGAGTGTGCCATCCAGACCTAGGCACTATCGGAGAGGGAAAGCATCAAGCTCTAGGGGTCAGAGCAGCAGGCCCGCAGATTCTAGTATCCTAGTTTGCGGTAGGTGTGGTTGGGGGCACACAGGTCAGTGTTTGGCGGGTACAGATGTTTGCTTTAGGTGTGGGAAGCCCAGACATGTGCTCAGAGATTGGCCAGCAGCTAGATAAGGCCAAGATAGGGGCCAAGGCCCAGCTTCCAGTTCAGCATCTCCACCCGCATGCCCAGCACAACAGGTGGGCGAACAATATAATTGAATTCTGCGAATGCATTAAAAGATTGAAAATAAAATCCAATATTGTATAGATTTGTCACTTTTTAAAAGCAGCTTGAAATAAGCCAACATAAATAAAGTGGATAAAATAATTAAAAATTAAAAGTAACAGAAGTATGCCAAATTTCAAACTCAAGCAAACCCTTTCTTTTAGATCTTACGGGGGTAATTTTAATGTTAAACTAGAAAGGATGCTTTGATTTATTAGAGGAGATGGATGACAAATTATTTATTTTGTTTTTTTAAAAAAAAAAACATAAMTCATCTGAAGGGTCCATAATGTTGTCTAATTTAAAAATTAGTTTTGAAACACATAATAATTTTTGAGTAAAAAAAAATAATTAAATTACACCCAAAATTCAAAGAAAATTTCAGTTATATTTGAAGGAAAAATCTGGATGCTCATATAAAAATGTGAATTAGGTACTGACCAAATATTGAGCACAACAAATACACGAGCATATAATTTAGCAGGTAGTTCCTGAATACAAATTCTGAGGAAGGGAAGGTATATAAGGGAATAAATAATATTCACCTCATTTTAGTAGCCCAATATCCATAGCCGTTAATGAAAATCTATATGACTTAAAAATAATAATTTCATATCACACCCAACGACAATAAACATGAAAAAAATTAACATATTAACATAATAAATATCTCTTAATTCTATATAAATATAATTGAGGATGCCAAGGTCACTTCGCATAAAGTAAACCAAATATTTTTCAACATATGAAGCAATTATTTTAAGAGAATAGTTAGCTAAGGAAAGAGTGAAAAGAACCTAAAAACGGACTTGAAACCTTATTTAAACATGATACTTTATAAGCTAAGGAGAACATGACGAAAACGAAACCATTATTGATAGCAATTCCACAATCATCAATGGTAGAATATGATCATTATTAACAGTAAAACACATAATAGATGGACAAACTGGTCAATTAAGAAATATTTTTAGTCATCAAGTTCTTTAGTTATTTCAACAATAGTACAATTAAGAGAAAAAGGGAAAAAGCAATGGACCTTTGCTCTTAAAAAGTTTCTGCAATTTGGAGACCACGCCGAACGTCGAACAATAATTACTGAAGGCATCTGATTTTGAATCTCGTCGCCAATGAAGGTGGGTTTCAAGGTGAGCAAGCTATGGAGGTTGAGATGATAGGTTCTTGGTGTTTGTGATGGTGTTTCACAGTGGTAATAGGGCTGGATGAGTTTGGGGTATTTTACATGATTTTAATGATGGTTTTGGATGGAGTTGTTGTTTTTCTCATGATTAACAATGGTGGTACTATAGTAGAGCTATATGGCTCTAACGTGGATTAGCTTCTTCTTCATTACTGCACCGTGTGACTTTTTTTTTCTCTTTTGTTTTTTGTTTTTTTTTTTTATGATGAGGACCTCTTGAGTTATGGAGTATCTTGTTCTTTTTATCAACAACATCTGCTAAGTAGTATGAAATGAATTTTTTAGAGAAAAGAAGAAATATTTGAGAATCGCTTTTTCACAAAAAATGGGGTGTGAAACTAATATGAAAGGTATATTTTTGGGAGGAAAATTAAATTTGGTGAGAGTGATTTGTAGGAAATTTACGTTGGAAGGGAGAAAAAATAGGAAAAGATTTTATCATCTTGTTGGAGTGATATTTTTGTAAAGTAAGAAAAGATTTAGGAGGATCTCATGGATATAAAAAGATTAGATCAAAATTTAAAATTCAATATTAATATTTAGGTCTAAATAATATTCTACCAAAAATATATAAAACTAGTAACAAAACTAGTAACTATTAAATTACTAAGTAACTAAAAATATTATATTACAAAATATATTTTATTGTCAAAAAATAATTCATCTACCATTTACGATAAAACTAATAATAACTTTGAAAATATTTGTTCTAATGTTTATTAAAAGAAATAGCGGATAAATGTAAATAAGTAAAAATAAACAAATACTTCTACAAGTGAAGAATGATGTAATAATAATAATAATAATAATAATAATAATAATAATAATAATAATAATATAAAATACTAAAATATTTATAAGTAGAATAGCGCCTAAATAAGGTATAGAGAGGTCAAATTGGGTGTCAACACCGACATTTACAACATATCACTAGCGTATGTTGATGGGAAACTTACTAAACATATATATGAACTTCTTAAACTGGTTGTCCTCTTACTTTTATGTTAACCGTTGAGGGTAAGGAGGTGGATTTTTTTGCTCCTGGCCTTTAGAACTTGGGGCCTCCTAATCCTTTTTATCAACATTCACAGTTTGAGGAGGAGCATCAACTCCTTCCTCCTTTAACATCTTTTTATCCTCAACACAAATAGGTGCACTTGGCACCTCATCATTCACTTCCTATTCATTCTGTTTGGAACCAACAACTACTTTGGGCTGACCTACATTAGTAACAACGTTCCCACTTCTTATGACTATGGCCATGTAATGACCAACATTCTTTAGATTTGGCATCATGTCATTAGAAAGGGTTCCTTTCATTCTTGGATTCATTTGGGTGGATAGGTGATTCATTTGGGCTTCCAAATGTTTGATCGAAGTTGAATTGGAGCTCACCATTTGGGAAAGGTTAGACACCTCCCATTTTAATTCTTACTATCAGTGGACTCACTTTCTTTAATACTCTCTCAAGCATCTCCTCAATCTTGGAAGTACCCACATCACTTACACTAGGCTGCATCGGGGCCACATCAGCTTTAGGAGGAGGAATGTATGGGTTTTAACTTTGGTGGTACCTATCACCCTACTGTTTAGGCTCACGGTTCATCCATCTGTTATCTCTATGTCTACACCCTTGATCATCTCTTTCTCTCCAACCTTGATTCCCATCATGAGGATGACAAGGGCCTTATTTGGCACCTTGATATCCTTGATGACAATCCATCATTTAGCCAGCCATAAACTTACACTCCTCATCAGTTCTTGGCCGCGAAACATCTTTCTTATATGGATTGTGACCTTGGGTCCCAATAAAATTAACGCCTTTGGTTTTGGACCCCAACATATGCTTGTCCATCAACTCCACTTGGGTCATCATTTTAGCCAATTTATCGTCCCTCTCTTCATCTCGCCTTATCAACTCGGTTACTAGGTGATTGAAAGATGCATCATTTGAGGAAACCTCGGTGTCTCTAGTGTGCCAAGCTTTGTTAGTCTTTGTCATCCTATCAAGTAGGGCCTTAGTAACTCCAAAATTTTGGTCCATGATTGAACCACCTGCAAGATTATTAGCCACAGCTTTGTTGATCGAATCAAGAGACCGATAGAAACTTTGGAGAAAGATCCCATCTGGCAGTCCATGATTAGGGTAAATAGCATCCCTCTTCTTGATTTGGAGCCACACTTCATGAATAGGCTCTCATGGAAGCTATCTAAAATTTGTAATCTCATCCCTCAATTGGAGCATCCAAGAAGGAGGAAGGAACCTATCGAGGAATGCTTCTGTTAGCTTGTTCCATGAAGTGATGGATCTGGGAGGAAACTCCTCCAACCATACTGTGGATTCTACCGTTAAGGAGGATGGAAATAACCTCAAACAAATTGATTCTTGGCTAGTGTTGGTTATTTTGAAAAGTTGACAAATCTCAATAAAGTTCCGAAGGTGCCGATTAGAATTTTCAGTAGCTTGTCCTTCGAACAACCCTTTCATTTGCAGATGATGCAACATGGTGCTTGTTACTTGAAAGACTACATTCCCTACCATGGGTGGTATGTGAATGGAACCAACTACATCATTAGCCACAAGATCATCCTGTACATCCATAAAACCATCCATGGTACCTGCATTGCTAGCGTGGCTTATCTTCACACTCCTAAGAAATCAGAAAGAAAAAACAAAGTAAAAACAATATAAGATACAAAAAAAAAATCGAATCACTAAACAACTAAGGGAAATCACATCTCAATTCCCCGACAACGACGCTATTTTTTGATAATGCTCAATACAGCTTTCCTATTTAAAGGAGGTGGCAACAATCATTGTTAAAAAAACAAAATACCCAATGGATATCTGTAATACCCCAAAAGTTCCTAAGACTAGACCCGAGATTTGAAATGTGATCAGTTGGAAAAGTGGAGAATTTCTTCAGTACGACTCAACCTATGAGTCATAGGTTGGTGGTATGGGTCGTAGGAAGACCCGTGGTTTAGTTCAGAGATATCTTTCCTCAGAATACGAGTCCCCACTATGAGTCGTAGTGTGTAGATACAACTTGTGGTACGGATTGTTATAAGTGCTTGGGATTTTTCAGATGTTTGTTGTACGAGTGTTGGTATGACTCGTGATAGCCTGTTACGGATTGTAGTAGGATTCATGGAAATATTCATAGGATTGGATATTTTGGACTTGGTCAGTACGGTAGGATACCATGAGTAGGAGGAGGATTGTATTACTCGTGGTATGAGTCATGACAGCTGACAAGATCAGTTTCTGGCGAATTCATTAAGGATATTTTCATAAATCCTAATCTCCTAATCCCTATACTATATCGTTTTAAGCTCTGAAAAGCGGGTTTCAAGGGAGTTTAACCTATTCTAATTTATTCAACTCCCATGCATGAAAAATTACAATATCTCCTTTGAAGATCAAGCTTAAATCCTTCAATTTCTTCTCCAAATCTCTTGGGCTTTTAGAGACAAGTGTATATTTAGTTTACCCAAGTATGCAGGGATATAAATGAGAGTTTCTTTCACTCTCAAAATAAAAATTCTCCTAAATTCTATGAATGGAAGTTCTAGATCAAGTTCATGATCTAATGGAGTTTTAATCCGGCTTTATGAAATTCTCCATAAATTATTTATGGGTCAATCCCCTCTATGTTTCAAAGTATATTTTAAGATTTATGGTAGGTTTTATATCTATTTTAATTATAAATTCATGATTTCAAATTTTAGAAAGTTATGCCCTACTATGCAAGTTTCATGAAAAGTCAAGTTTGTGATTTATGATTTAAAATATATTGAGATATCTAGCATGAATGAATGTTTACAAATTACCCATGCGTGTATCCATGATTTTCCTTATGCAGTCTATTTTAAGTATGCATCATTTCATGATTTATCTAAGACTAAAAATCGTAAAGCGACATAGCACAAGAATATTGACTTATAGCTGTAACTCGAATGCTGGATTGATGAGCCTATATCATAAAATGACATAGCACAAGAAGTATGCGGTTAGTTCTTTGAATGTACTTAGTATATGAGATATGTCACTAGAATATATAGAACATAGCGTTAGTCCGAAAAGTTGTGCTAAAATGCATAACCGAACTGAAATACCATGACTTTTACTAAGTACATAAATATCGATGTGAAGTAGTAGTCTAATAATATGTAATAAAGTATGGTAAAAACTAATTAAAGTGTCATATACATGTACTAAAAACAGAGTTTGTAACTGTGACTGAGATTGTAAGTGTACTGAATGATGGGAGAGCCTATTAACCGACATATAACCACATGAGCTTAATATGGAGTTCGATATATACACCTTATCAATAGGACCCAATATAACTTGCCTGGGTATAGAGGCATGGCTGGTGTGATCACTAAAACTGATGCCCATTCATGCTAATAACCTATGGTGGAACGTAGTTCTGGGTCCTGGGTGCGCTAAACCCTAGACCAGCTCAGTGCTAAGAACTACTCCCAATTGATAAATTTACTAATAATCTATTGATAGCTCGAAAACTAGTGTTCTTAAAGCTAAGTCAGAAACTTTATCAGATAGTGTTCTGAGAGCCTAAGGAACTGAAAATACTGATTGTGCTGTCGACCTCTGTATATTGAAATATTGATAGAATCACAGAGATTGAAATATGAATTCATGCTAAACTCAAAGCCATAGATGCAAAATATATATTTATATAACTAAAATTGAATCATGTGAATATCTGCCATGAAAGTATCATTTGTAACTTAATTGCAAAACCATGAATATCATATACTAGAAATCTTCGGAGACTTGACAACATTGAAGTAATAAGGGAACTCATAATTAAATGAAAACACTAAGACATATTTTTCTACAGGACTAAGATGTCAATGTTTTTTGAAAGCTTTTGGAACACAAGGGTGAATGAATAACCCTTGTTGAAATCCTACATACTTGGAAAAGAAATCTCAAATAAGAAATCTTGAAATTTGTAGCACATTGGATGGAACCCTAGCTTAGACTTGATAGGGTTTTCTATCTTCTACATATTGTTCCTGTAAGTCTAGGAGAGAATGAGAGGATAATGTCGATTGATTTCCCTTAATTCCCCTCTAAACATACCCCAATGCGACCTAGTTTAGGAGTTAGGAGCTTACAATTTTACAAAAATGCCCCTGGGTAATCATTTCAAAATCTGACTGTCCAGATCCAATGGGCCTCACAACGGGTTGTTGGTTGTGAACATGACTCGTTTGTGCCAGGTTGTTTCTAGACTGGAAATTTCCTTTCTCTGGATTTCTCACAAAGAATGATGGGATGACTCGTTAGTGGGTAGAATAGGTAGTTATTTCTACTCCTTTTCACTGGAGGAATTTTGGACAATTTCTAGAACTCTCCCAATGAACGAACAGAATGACCCGTTAGCTGAAACAACAAGTCCCTTTTTCCATCCATCGTCGTTGGAGGGATTTCTAAACCCTTCTGGATTACTTCTAATGGCTCCCTAAGATGAGTTGTTTCTTCTTCCAGCGACTCGTCGTCTGGCTCGTTGGTTCTTAGAAAGGTTTGGAAAGATCCTAGGTATTGCAAGAACAGGCTGAATGACAATTCATTACATCTAACAAAGGGTCATTGTATCACTCATTAATTTGGAGAATGGAAACTCTAGAGGCTAACACCAACTCAGATAATGGGTTGTTGTTTCTGACGATGACTAATCTAGCGAGTCATTCTGAGAAAAGTTTTCTAGTTACCTGCTATTTTTCATTCCAAGTGTGGGTTTTGGTCTAAGGGACTTTTGGGGTTTTAAAATATATCCCCCTTGGGAACATTCGTTCTCGAATAAAGGCTTAGTTAGCTGATAGACTAGGGAAGGGCTGCAATCACGAATTGAAGACTATAAATTGTTTACTGAAGGAGTGACTAACTCCAAATTGAGATAGATATACTAGCTGAATTCATGCAAGTGGGGTGCATACTAAGACATGAATAGAGTTGATGAACATGGTACTAAACATATTACTTAGGAGGAATTTAGTACCTGATGTTGAAGTTTAGTTGGAAGGGAATAGTTGAGGATATCTGGCTATCATATTTGCTTCAGCCTCCCATTTAGCTCCCTCAACTAGATGGTTCCTCCAGAAAACTTTTACTAAAGCGATCTCCTTATTTCTTAGCTTACAAACCTAACGGTCCATAATATGAACTAGAACCTCTTCGTAAAATATACTATCCTTTACACCAACACTCTCTAAAGGCACAATAAAGGTCGGATCACCAATGCATTTCTTCAACAGAGATACATGGAAGACTGGATGCACCGATGCTAACTCTGCAGGCAATTCCAACTCATAAGCCACATTGCCAATGCATCTCAGGATTCCATAAGGCCCAATATATCTAGAATTGATCCTTCCCTTCTTCCCGAACCTCATCACCCTTTCACAGGTGAAATTTTTAGATATACCGAATCATCTACTGCAAACTCTACTTCTCTTCTCCTTACATCTGCATACGATTTCTTTCCACTTTGAGTTGTTTTCAGTCGTTCCTGGATAAGTTGAACCTTTTGCATAGGATACCTACACCTGCTACCATATAATGCCTCGAATGAGGCCTTCTGAATATTGGAGTGGTAGTTGTTATTGTATGTAAACTCGATGAGAGGTAGATGATCATCCCAACTACCTTTGAAATCAATCACGCAAGCCTTCAACATATCCTCCATAGTCTAAGTAGTTCACTCAGCTTGGCCATTTGTCTGTGGGTGAAAAGCTCTGTTGAGCTTAACCTGAGTACCAAGTCCCTTATGAAATGACTTCCAGAAGTGCGAGGTGAATTAAGTACTCCTATCTCAAATGACGGATAAGGGACTCCATGCAGTATGACTAACTCCCTGATGTATAGTCTAGCATAATCCTCTACTAAATATATGGTCATAACTAGTAGAAAATGTGTTGACTTAGTATCTGGTCTACAACCACCCAAATTGAGTCATGTTGTCGGCGTGTACGAGGTATACCTATAATAATATCCATGTTCACTTCTTCCCACTTCCAAGTAGGAATGCTAATATCTTGGGTCATACTCCGAGGTCTCTGATGTTTAACCTTGACCTATTGGCAATTTGAACACTTAGCCACAAATTCTACAATGTCATTCTTCATGCCATTCCACCAGTAGAGTTCCCGTAGATCACGGTACATCTTGGTTACACCTGGGTGGATAGAATTCCTGGTGCTGTGAGATTTCTTAAGTATCCGTTGCCTCAAATCACCTACATCAGGAACACACAACCTGCCCTGATAATGGCGCACACCATCTCCCCTTTTGGAGAATGCTTCCACCTCTTTCTTTAGGACTTCTTCCTTCAACTTTAGTAGGATTGAGTCTTCATCATTCTTTAACCTAACCTCCACCACAATGAAGGATTCTGACCCACTCTAGACTATAGCTCTACCTTTTGCTAAGTCAATCAAACTAACTCCTAACCGAGCTAGTCCATGAACATCTCTAACCATCTCTTTGTTACTATCCTCAACATGAGAAATATTCTCCATAGAAAATCTGCTGAGGAAATCATCCACTATGTTGGCTTTGCTCGGGTGGTACAAGATGCTCATATCATAGTCTTTTAATAACTCTAACCACCTTCTCTATCACAGATTCAGGTCCTTATGATTGAACACATACTGTAGGCTCTTCTGGTCAGTAAAAATATCCACATGAACTCCATAAAGGTAGTGTCTCCAAATCTTTAAGGCAAATACTACCACTGCCAACTAAAGATTGTGAGTCAGATAGTTCTTCTCATGATTCTTGAGCTGTCTGGAAGCATAAGCTATGACTTTACCATGCTACATAAGAACACAATCAAGTTCAACTCTGGAGGCATCACAATAGATCATGAACCCATCTGGCCCTTTTGGCAAATTCAAAACTCGGGTCGTAGTGAGTTGAGTCTTCAACAACTAAAAACATTGCTCACATGTAACGGACCACTAAAACATCTCCTTCTTTTGATTTAGTCTAGTTAAGGGAGAGGAAATGGAGGTGAATCCTTCTACAAACCATCTGTAGTAACCGGCTAGGCCTAAGAAACTCCTGATGTCTGACGGAGAAGTGGTTCTTGGCCATTCCTTGACTGCTGCTACCTTTTGAGGATCCACCTGATTACCCTCACTAGAGACCACATGATCGAGGAATGCAACTGATTTTATCCAGAATTCAGACTTGCTGAATTTAGTGAACAACTGACAGGTCCTAAGAGTCTCCAAAACTATTCTCAAATGGTTTGCATGTTCCTCCTCTGTTTTGGAGTAAACCAGGATACCATCTATAAATACAATCACAAATATGTCCAAGTACTTCTTGAATACCCTATCATCAGATCCATAAAAGCTGCAAGAGCATTTGTTAATCCAAAAGACATAACTACGAATTCATAACGACCATATCGAGTCTTGAAGGTTGTCTTTGGGATGTTACATTCTCTGACCTAGAGTTGATGGTGTCCTAATCTTAGATCTACCTTGGAAAAATAACTAGCTCCCTAAAGTTTGTTGGACAAGTCCATCAATACTGGGTAGAGGATACTTGTTCTTAATTGTGACCTTGTTCAGCTGACGATAGTCAATGCACATTCTGAGTGTACCGTTCGCAAGAATAGTAATGGGGCACCCCATGGAGAGATAATAGGTTTGATGAATCACTTATCTAGAAGGTCTTTCAGCTATTCCTTTAATTCTTTGAGCTCAGCTGGAGCCATTTTGTAAGGAGGAGTGGAGATAGGCTAGGTATCTAGAAGAAGGTCTATGCCAAAGTCTATTTCCCGCCTAGGAGGGACACTGGGAAGATCTTCAGGAAAAAAATCAGGGAACTCATTTACAATGGAAACTAACTAAAGTGTCAGGGTTTTGGAACTAGAATCCTTAACCCTAACTAGGTGATAGATGTACCCCTTTGAGATCATTTTCCTATCCTTAAGATATGAGATAAATCGATCCTTAGGCGCTGAAGTACTTCCCTTCCACTATAGAGTTGTTTGTTAGGAAACTGGAATTTAACGACTCTGGTTTTGTAGTTAACTGAGGCATAGAAAGAGTGTAGCCAGTCCATGCCAAGAATGAGGTCAAAATCGACCATATCTAACTCTACTAGATCAACTGTGGTGACTTTATGAAACTTTGTGATCCCACAATTCCTGTATACCCGACTGACTCTAACTGACTCACCAACCTCAGTAGAGACTGAAAATGGTTCTGAGAGAATTTTCAGTCTAATGTCAAATAGGACAGTAATGTAAGAAATCATGAAAGAAAGTGCGTCTCCTAGATATAGTAGAGCATACACATCTATCTGAAGGAGACGTAACGTACAAGTGACTACATCAGGTGAGTTCTTCTGGTCTTGACGAAAAGATAGGGCATAAAAGCATTTCTGGCATTGACTGCCACCTGTACTTAAGGTAGTACCCTACGGAGCTGAGCGACCTGGCGGAGCTGAGCGACCTGGCGGAGCTGAGCGACCTGGCGGAGCTGCTGATGTAGTGGACTGGGCCTTTCCCTATCCTACTGACAGGAAATTGCTCAACTTGTGACCCAGCTGTCCACAACCAGAAAACCCTCCTTGCCCAGATGATACTCACCCGGATGGTTCTTACCACACTTAGAACATACTAGAAAAATGCAACTGTTGGAGACATGATTCTTAGTTTGGGAGCCTAATGCTCCACCCGTCCGATCCTTATGGTGCCTGGATGTAGGAGCACTGGCTGATGAGGGTCCTAGATGTCTCTGCTGACGAGGGTCCTAGATGTCTCTGTTATTGCTATGGGCATAAAATATTTACCTGATCTATACCACGAATACTCGAACTGACCTGTCTGTGGCCGTTTACTCTCCCTCTCTATCTCCTTAAGTTTCTCTGCCTTTATCTTTTATGCATGGATAATAAGCCTTGAGATGTCGTCCTGAACTCCTTGACTACCAATTCTAAGACTCCATTTACGAATTTGAGCATGCAAGCCCTCGGCTCTGCAACTATTTTTGGAGCATACTTTGACAGTTGAGTGAACTTCAAGGCATACTTCTACACCTTTATGACGTTCTGCTTCAAATTCACAAACTCGGTGACCTTAGCTTCCCTTAACTCCCTAGGAAAGAATCTATTCAGGAACACAGTCAAAAACTCATCCCATTTCACCAGACCTACACCATCCCGCCTTCCCTCTTTCCACTGCTTATACCATATCTGAGCCACCCCTTTCAACTGATAAATAGCCAAATTTGTACTTTCAATAGAGGTAACACCCATGATTTTGGTGATCTTCTGAACCTCATCAATGAACTCCTATGGATCCTCATCTACCTTCGATCCATGAAATGCTGGGTAATTCATCTGGGTAAAATCACGGACTCTGGCAGCAGCTATAGACCTATTGGCATCGGCAGGTACAACGACCTGCTGGTTGACCTGGTTGGTCACTGCCTGAGCTACCATCTGAATAGCAGCCTGAAATTCCACATGTGACACCTGATCATTTTGAGGGGCTGTTAGAGCTGGTGGGGCTAGTTGGTTAGCATTAACATTCCTCCTTTTGTTTCCTCTTTTGGGAGGCATCATCAACTGAAAATTGTAGTGCATAAGTTAGGAGGACATTTTAGAGATTAAAACTCCACGCACAATAAGAATCATGAATAAAAGCGAATTTTCCTAAGAACCCCTCGTAGCCTCCCCCTCATATGTGCGGCACGCTTCACACCCTTGAAAAGGACTCTACTTGATGAAGATTTTAGAAATCCTAGGACATTATAAACCTAAGGCTCTAATACCAAGTTTGTTGTGACCCAAGTCTACACCCTGGATGCAGCATGGTGCTTAGAACCACGAAGGACTCCAAGTTAACTCATGGTATAGCATAATTTTATTTTGACTGAACTACTGTAAAAGCTCTTAAGTGGAAGCTATTTATAAACAATAACAAAATTCTTTAATAAGTAAAGAATATCTAATAAGATACTAAGATTTAAATCAAACACAGAAACACGAGTTGAAACTAACATACTATGTCCGGAAGCCTTCTAAAAGAAAACTAATGAGTTGCTAGGACAAACCCCCAGCTAACTCTAATGTCTGGAAAGCTGAAAATGACAATAATTGGGAGTGAAGACTCCGGTTCTCAGAAGATGAGCACCCACGAATGGAAATCTACTGTAATAAGTTTGAAGGAGAAGCTAACCTCGTTGCTAAGCCTTAGAGCTTGAGCCTATATAATAAAATGATATAGCACAAGTAGTATGCGGTCAGTACTTTAAATGTACTGAGTATATAAGATATTCAACTGGAATATATAGAATATCCTGATAGTCTAAAATGATGTGCTAAAATAGATAACTGAACTAAAGTACCATGACCCTTATTAAGTACATAAATATCAATGTGAAGTAGTGGTCTAACAACATGTAATAAAGTATAGTAAATACTGATTCAAGGGTCATGTACATGTACTAAAAGCTGATTCTGTAACTATGACTGAGAATGTAACTTTACTAAATGATGGGAGAGACTATTGACCGATATATAACCATGTAAGCTAAATATGGAGTTCAATGTATACACCCCATCGATAGGACCCAATATACCTTGCTAGAGAATGGAGGCATGTATGATGTGATCACTAAAACTGATGCCCATTTAGGATAATAACCTACAGTGACATGTAGTTCTGGGTCCTGGGTCTGCTAAACCCTGGACTAGCTCGGTGTTAAGAACTACTCCCAAATTGATAAGTTTACTAATAATCTATTGATGTCTCAAAAACTAGTGTTCTTAATGCTAATTCAGAAACTTTATCAGATAGTGTTCTAAGAGCCTAAAGAATCGAAAATACTAATCAATATTTGTATACTGAAATCATGATAGAATCACAAAGAGAGAAATATGAATTCATGCTACACTCAAAGCCATACAGATGCAAAATATATATTTATATAACTAAACTAAAATCATGTAAAAATATATCATGAAAGTGTTATTTGTAACTGAATTGTAAAACTATGAATATCACATACTAGAAAAATCTCAGGAGACTTGTTAACATTGAAGTAACAAGGTAACTCATAACTGGAAAAAAAATCTCTAAGACATAATATTTCTATAGGACTGAGATGTCAAATTTTTCTAAAAGCTTTTGAGAAACAAGGGTGAAAGGATAACACTTGTTGAAATCCTACATATCTGGAGCAAGAATCTTGGGATTGAATTCTTTAAATTTGCAACACGTTGAATGGACCCTAGCTTAGACCTGAGAGGGTTTTCTATCTTCTACGTACTGTTCCTATAATTCTAGGAGAGAATGAGGGGAGAATGTTGATCAATTCTCCTTAATTCCCCTCTAAACATACCCCAATAAGACTTAATTTAGGAGTTAGGAGCTTAGGATTTTAAAAAAATTCCCATGGGTAATCGTTTTATAATCTAACTATTCAGATCCAAGGGCCTCACAATGAGTCATTGGTTGTGAGCACGATTTATCAGTGGCAGTCATTGTTTCCGGACTGGAAATTTCCTTTCTTCGTATTTCTCACGATGGATGACAGGACACGACTCATTGGTGGGTGCAATGGGTCATTGTTTCTACTCGTTGTCACTGGAGGAAGTTTGAACAGTTTTTGGACCTCTCCCAACAGATGGACATAAAGACCCGTTAGCTGAAATAACGGGTTGTTGTTTCCACCTCTCGTCACTAGAGGGATTTCTAACCCCCATTAACTTTCTTCTAACATCTTCCTAGTATGAGTCATTTCTTCTTCCAATGACTCATTGTTTAGCTCATTGGTTCTTGGGAAGGTTTGGAAGGATTTTGGATACTGCGGGAATGGGTTGAACGATGACCTGTAACTTTTAACAATGGGTCATTATATCACTTGTTATAAAATTTACATGTGTACAAGAGGTTTAACACAGGGTAATATACTTGGTCGAATGAATAATTTATTAACTTGTTCTTTCAATATCTCTTGCAGTTCTTTCAATTCTACTGGTGTCATTCTGTAGTGTAAAATTGATATAGGTTAGGTACTGGGATCTATGTTAATACCAAAATAAATTCCTCTACGTAGTGGAAGTCTAAGAATTTCCTCACGGAATACTTTTGGATATTCATTTACAACTGGGATCGATGCAAGAGTTGACACTTCTTTCTCAGCATCAAGGTCCTTTATTAGGACCAATTGATATAAACACCCTTTTCCAATAATCTTTCAGGCCTAAAGATAGGAAATAAACCTACTTATAGGCATCATGGAATTACCTCTCTACTTTAATACTAGCTCCCCCAAAAAATGGAATCGAGCAATCTTAGCTCAACAATCAACGGTAGCGTAACAGGAAAATAACCAATCCATACCCATAATGATATCAAAGTTAACCATTTTGAGTTAATCAAGTTTGCCAAAGTGTCTCGGCCACATATTATCATGCAATTATCATAGATGCTTTATGTTATGATGGACTCTCATATTTAAGTCGACAATGCATGTGGTTTATGTAATGGCTCTGACTCTACTCTACACTTTTTAGAAGTAAATGGAGTAACATATAATAGGGCAGACCATTGATCTATAACTACATATACATCATGTGAGAAAAAGGATAAGATTCTTGTGATTACATCATATGACGCCTATGAATCTTGATGGCCTACTAGTGCTTACATGCGATTCGGACCATCACTAGAATTGAATTCTCTACCCTTGCCTGTTCGGGCCTGAGGACCATGGGATGTGAAGATGCTGCTAATGATGAGGTTGCAGACCCTATGGGTTCTGCCATATTACCTATATCTCTCTATCTAAATTCAGGACAGTCTCGTATTATGTGACTAAGAGCACACCAATAACAAGCCTCAGTGCCCTGAAAAGATTATACAAAATATGGCTTGCAGCACAACCTGCAATGTGGTTAAGGTGGTACACTCACATGTCATCCTAATATTGAGGGTATGGTGTCTTAAAAATCTAATTTTAATTTTATGGGCCTTAAAATTAAAGCAAAGCAATGGCAGTATAAAGTTGTTGACTGTGCAAGCCTTGACAACCCCCTTTTGGAGGATGTTGTCTCCTCTCTAATAACTACCAGATGTCATAGCTCTCTTGATTTGCTCTCTTTCTCTTCAGCCCAAAGCTTTTGCTTACATTCTTTTATTTTCTTGTTCACGTGCCATAATTTTCACAATAATGATATCATTATTCAAATAAATCTAGGGAACATTCCTTAATTATATGTCATTGAGGCCATTCACAAAGCGATGAATCCTCGCTCTCTGAGTACTGACCAGCTCTGGAGTGAATCAGGCCAGTTGTGTAAATCTGATACTATAATCTTTGGAACTCAGATCATACTGATTTAATGCCATTAATTCATCTATTTTTCCTTCTCTAAGCTCAAACGGTAAGAATTATTCTATAAAAGCCTTTAAGAAATTCTTCCAAACTGTTAGAGGTTCATTTATCCCCATGGAGTCCTCCGACATCTTGTATCATGTTATCGCCACATTTTTCATGCGACAAGAAGCAACTCAATGACCACTATTTCTGACACGTGCATGACCGTTGAAGCCTAATTTTGACCTCTCGGTAACCAAAGTTTCTATTTGACTAATTAATATTTTTTATTTTTTAAAAAATTAATTTCCTTTACGTAAGCACTTATTTCTATACGATTAGTTATGCATTTTTATTTTTTTATGGAAATTCCTACACAATTTCATAATATTATTTATCATCATTTATATTTATTAACTT